>CM042552.1:19756568-19826568 GCA_023630585.1 Cranoglanis bouderius
TTTGTTCTCGATAGTTCATTACTTTTCAAATGATTCATTTATTTTCACATGATTCTTTCATCCATAATTCATTTATTTTCAAATGATTCATTTACCTGATTCATTTATTTCCCCATGTGATTCTTTTACCCCATTCCTTCATTTTCACATGATTTTGTATTCATTTATTTTTTTTTAAAAATGATTCATTCATTGTCACATTTGATTTTTTTTTTTACCTGATTCATTTATTTGTCCAGGTCACATGACTAATTTATTCTTTCACATGATTCATTTACTGTATATTCATATGGTTAATTTTTTTCATGTAGATCATTCATTTTCACATGATTCATTCATTTAACACGATTCATTCTCTTTTTTTTACCCAATTCATTCATTTTCAGTGTTTTTTTTTTTCCATTGTCACATTTGATTCTTTTACCTGATTCACTTATATTCATGTGATTCTTTTACCTGATTCACTTATTTTCATGTGATTCTTTTACCTGATTCACTTATTTTCATGTGATTCTTTTACCTGATTCACTTATTTTCATGTGAATCTTCTACCTGATTCGTTCATTTTCACATGTAATTTTTACACAACTCATTTACTTTCACACGATTCATTTATTTTTCACGTGATTTTATTTCACAATTTATTTATTTTCCACACGATTCACTAACGTTTACATGATTCATTTATTTTCACATGCGATTTTATTTAACACGATTCATTAACATTCACACGATTCAATTATTTTCCCAGGTGATTTTATGTCACATGAATCATTTATTTTTCACGATTCATTTACTGTATAGTCATATGGTTAATTTTTTTCATATAGTTTATCCTGTTTTACATGATTCATTCATTTTCACGTGTATTTTTTTTATGACGATTTATTTTCATGTGATTTTTCCACGAGATTTATTTTCATGTGATTTTTTTTTTTCACACACGATTCGTTTATTTTCACGTTACTTTTTAAGTCATTTATTTTCAAATGCCATTAAAAAATGATTCATTTATTTTCATGTATTAAAAAAAAATATTATGCACATGATATCAGGGCAGAACATGTTGAAAAGCATTTTCGTGTATTACTCAAGCGTATGTGATTTTTCTGTATGAAAGGAACTAGCAGTGCTAACGCTAATACCCTTTTTTTCAGTAACTGAACGTGGGCTGTTTTTTTTTGCCTGAGGTTGTGCTACTTGTTGTGTGTGTGCCCATAGAGAGAGAGAGAGAGAGAGAGAAAACATTGCAGAGGTCTTCTATAACAAATCACACTTTTATGGTGGATAATCCAATGACAGCCAATTTGCCGAAGGGATATACTTTTATATTTCATGTCTTCTTTATATATTTCTCGCTCCCTCTTTTAAAAGCCAATCTGTTTAGGATCCAGGCTGAAGCAGGAGCCATTAACATGCCTTTCCAATCACGAAGGGCAGATTACGGCCACCAGAACCGAAGGGCCTAATCATTAAAGTGCCACGTTTCCGAACGTGGACAGAGGGAGAGGTGTGGTTCGGATTAAGGTGATAAAGTGGGTTCTCCATCTTTCTGCCACTTCTTAAGTCTGTCAAGGTCATGAAAAATGTTCATGGAAGATATATGTAGGAACTCTCATCCCAATCCAAATCTTATTATCCGATCTTATTGGTGGCGTTCCTCTGGGGGAACCCGTAGGACCATTAAAGATTTTCAAATATACAGTCGTAAAAAGGGTTCCTCCGGGGTTCTTCAGAAACTTCTTTACATAGGTGCTTCAAGCTTAAAGCTTAAAGCGAGCGCTCTTTGATAGGGCGCCCATGTGTTGTCGGGCTCTACACAGAACCTTTAAGCATTTATCCAGAAACACGAACTCCTTGGTTGCTAGATGGAACCATTTATTTGCTAGTAGTGTACGTTTTCTGATGTGTAGGTCCAGATGAGTAGCTAATGAAGCAGTTTTCTGGTTCGGATCTCCCCTGAAATATATCAAACAAGTTCCAAATGTTTATTCGCAGGTCCCAGTTTCTGTTTAAAAACGGCTAGCTATAGCTAGCTACACTCCGAGCTCAGGGATATCAAGGGGAGATCTGATGAAGTTCTGGAGTAGAATGAGAAGGGCAGATCTGGTTTTTATGAAGTTCCCCTCATTTCTAGCTTGTTATTTCAATCATTTTCATTTTGTCTTAAATATATATTATTTCCTACGCTTATTAACGTTATTACAAATTCTGAGTACCACCACCACATCAACTCTACTGTACGTTCCTGACTACGCCACAATCTTTGGCGTAATTGGATGGAAACCATATGATACACATTTTCCATGGTGATTTGATGGACACCTTGAGATAGCATACAGATGGGATCCATTCATATCCATTAATCAGACAAACCCATGACCCCTGGATGACAAAGACTCCTCCGTTGAAGAGTCCCTCTTTTTCTTCCATCCTTCTTTCTCCCTGGAGAACCCTACAGCTCACCCTGCTTCTCCACTCTCTTCTACAGCAGAAGCCTGTAAGATCCTTCAGCGTCTTCTTTGAGCTCTGGGCACGCCGGAGGTCAACCTATGCCAAAACTTCAAACGCCAAACTGCGAGTTGAAGTAAAATGGACCAGAAGGAAGGAAGCAGAAGGACATGCCAGTCCTCTGATCTCTGGAATACAGCTTTTTCTTCTGATGTTTCCTGAAGCACATGTTGCACGGGGGAGGGATGGACTTCTGGAGGTTTAATGTGGAAAAAAAAAACGTGTCTAATGGTGTCCATGGAATCATTGTCAGGTCGTTCTTAGCATCTTCAAAGCTCCTTCTTGGTATCTCGTTCTTGATACAAGACTGTGTGGTTTGATGAAATAAACACCAGGCAAGTTCTACCGATCAGCCGACAGCATTCTTTGGTTTGTCCCTCAAGGGGAACCCATAAACAGATGGCATTGTTCCCAGGTAGAACTCACTTAGAAGACTAGAACCGTTAACCGTCCAAAGAACCCTCGAGGAACGCATTTTTAAAGCATGTATCTTGGATCTTGGATGGTGTTTTTTTTTTTTTTTTTTTGAGGGATGTGATTCCATTTGATGTGGCTTCCAGACAAATTCAAGCTTTGTTTTGGGTCAACCTCTCTCACCCTTTCTCTGACTTCAGATCTCTGTTCATCTTGAGTTATGAATGAAAGGAAGTCATGCTCCCGTGTGACCCCTTGGAGGAAAAGCAAAGATCTCACAGATGACCCCGAGGCATGGTGAGAGAAGACGGCGAAATGAACTGAAGTACATATGTCGACTTTGCACATTTATCAACAGTTAAATCGGCAACTCTTTGTGTCCAGGCGTCAATGTGGAACGGTCGTTCACCTTTTTTTTTTTTTTTTTTTTTGACTGGGAGAACATCAGAGGGCAGCACTGATGCAATATGTCTTCAGTCTTAAATGCTTCAAAGGAAACTGCGTGATAATGGTCTGCAAATGACCAATACTCGTGGAGATATCGGCATTTCACAGCTGCGTAAACATGTACAGGTAAGCCATTCGCTAGCTAAGTGAGCTAGACTAGCTAGCTAGATCCTTGAAGTTTTATAGCAGTAACCTTAAGACGCCACTTCGATGTTCATTAGCGATTGTGATGCTCCGGATAACGTTTAAGGGGCATCTTTGCAAGATGGCTAACTATGTAACTTGAAACATGATAGATATGATTTAACATGAGTTAGCTAGCTAGCGAAAGTCCTGAAACCCGCTACAGCATTCGGCTAAGATAGCTAGCCAGTTAACGTTAGCTTTCTGTTCACTTTAGACCAGCTCACTTGGTTAGTAACATAATTGTTATGTCAAAAATACGTTCTTCAGATACGGAACGTTTTCGGGTTAATTGTAGACGTGTACAAAAGGAATGTCTTGATCACTATTTTACAGTGAATTATTATTATTATTATTATTATTATTATTATTATTATTACAGTAGCAGTACTTTTACACAAGTCAGTATGCTTTGTTCTCTTTCCACCGCCGATGACATCTCTGCTCATTAAAGTTCACCTCCGTCTCTCTGCAGTCGTTCTTATTAAAGTAATTACCTGTACCTTGTTTGGTTTAATAATAAATGTACCAGCTAATTGCCCAAATCAATATTAGGCGTTCTCAGGATCACTCAGTTCATTAGTGTCTCAGTCTGCCATCGCCATGGTTTCCGCGCGAAGGACCGGACTTCCTCGGCATGGAGTGCCGGAGAGTGAACTTTAATTAAGCTGGTTCAAAGCGAATGTATCTCGTTGAGGTGAGAGGAAACACAATCGACTCTAAAACACGGCTAATTTGGTCCATTATATGAAGATGACAGCTAGCACTGCCGCCACAACGTCTTCTCTCTTTAATAGCTGTTTATATGTCAAGCTTTTGCTTCGTGTTCCTTTTTCAGGGGAAAAGGCAAGCCATTCGTTTTTACGATGACCTTCAGAGCTGTCAGGACGACGCTAGCATCTTGTACACTCATCTCTGACTGGATTAGCGAACATCTTTGACTTCCTGTTTTGCTAGGATTAGCTCATCCATGCTTGAACGTTAGCGTAGAGTTCAAGAGAGCCTTTGAAGTTGTGGAGAAAGGGATAATCCTTGGCACAAAAAAACATTAGCAGGAGCTTTTCTGGTTGCATAAAAACATTAAATCATTTACCGTTCATGTGGTCTGGTGGTATTTTTCCTTGAACGCTTCCATATATTGTGTCATGCAGTGATCCTTATCCAAACACCCTAAACTCCTCTTCCAGCCCTGCGGTTTTTGGGGAAATCTGGAATCAATTTAGTGTAAATATGAATTCTTGGACACTCTTGGATGTTATTGGCTATTACTAGCATGTGGCTTACATCGTTAAATCAAGGGTCAAAGCATTTTACAGAATGTTTAGCTTTAACCTCAACTTCCTCTCCAGGTTAACCAATCAGTGCTCGGTCCTTTGATCAGTGCAGGTCAGACAGTGGCCATACGTAAGTCATTTCAGAGATTACAGGAAGGGAAATGGAATAACGACGCTCTTGCTAAGTACTTTTTGCTCATCTGATTTTTGTGTCAGTAGCAGAAGCTACTCTTATTACAAAAAGGAATTTGTGATGACCTGGCAACCTTCAGTTCTCATTAGCTAAGTCCATTGGAGTGTTCAGAGAAAACATTACATCAGGTTCATTCACCATTTTTAAATGATTAAAGTACCCCGTATAGGACTGCTAGTCAATTAATATCACGATAGAGTCTACGGGACCGATAGAGAAGTCTTCCAAAGTCTTCCAGACAGAAATTAGGAATGAGGTGAAGTGAAATTGGCGTGTACGGTACTGAAGCATTCTGACCCAGAAGCTATGAGGTAGAACTCAAGTCTGCTTTTCACGCGGTGTTCTCATAACGAATCTCAGTCAAGCCCCGTCTGCTGTGACAGAGCGTAATAAGAAACGTGGCTAAAGGCTTCATTATTACTGGCTGTGATGAAAGCGAGGACAAGAGGCGGCTGAATTCCATACATACCACTGTACGGTTGAAGTGCAAGTCATAGTACAAATGCACACACACACACACACACACACACACACACACACACACAAAGAGAATTCTTGTGGTTTGCTGAGTTATTATGGATGATGACTCACTCAGTGAATCATTCGGTTAAATGAATACTCTGCCCCGCCCCAATGAATTAGGTGGGGTTATAACCAGTCGCATAGTATGTCCCATACCATTTCAGTCCTTTAGAAACCCATTATAGTATTTGTTTAATCCCTCTATAAAATCATGGTATAAAAAACAAAAGTGACCACCATGGTTTGATAGACAGTGCGGTATTTATAACATCTACCTTTAACAACCCTGACCAGGATAAAGGGTCAATTCAAGTACTTATTGTGTGTTTTTTTAAACATTTTTATTGGTAACAAACTCATAGCACGTAGCTACACGAGAACTTGATCAAATCAGGACGTTCACAGTGTTAGCTAGCAAGCTTCGAGACAGCCGGATGACTGTTGACAATTTACCCATGATGTTTGCAGGAAGACGCCAAGGTTGTAAAACGTCCAAAATAAAAACGCCGTTTACTTTTTCTTAAGGTTTCTCAATTTTTGTCAGATTTTCCAAAAATACCACTCAGATATACATTGTTTTACCACTCCTCAAATTCGGTCACCTATCACACGACAGCTACCAACCAGGAGGCGTTAAGGCTAACACGTGCTTCCTCTGAGACACGTGAAGCCAGCTAGCGCATCGTTTCGAACTGCTGCGTCACAGGGCGGCGTAGCACATTCAGCGGAAAGCGCTATCCGCCCTCTTCCGCATGCACGATCTCACAGATTGGCTAGTGGCGCTGTGATTGACAGGGGAGACCGACTATGCTCCGCCCACCTAGACAGCATGAACAATTTTGCCACAGATAGCTGTGGCATTGTCAGGATTCGAACTCACTATCTACCGATCTCATGTGTCGAAGGTTTGATGGTGCACTGTGGTGAGTACTCCGCAGGTTCCCAACCCCGGTCCCGGAGAACCGTCTGTTCTGCACGCGTTAGTGTTCTAACAAATCCACCTCAACTCAGGAATGGCTGGGGTGTTAGAGTACGGAAAACAAGAGGGGTTCTCCAGGAACCTGAGGAGTACAGTGTCACATGGGAAGTGCGAATGAAGAAGTTGCCCGCTAAACACACTTCGTTCTGTCATATCTGTTTCTGCTAACAGACCTTGAAATACACACTTCCTCCTAGAAACAGGAAGCTCCGATGAGATATGGTTGTGTTCAAATGCCATCGTGTACTATTCCACCTTTGTCCTTCTTACAGCTTCGAACCTGAACTCGTCGTAGGTGTGATTTATTTCCCTTTTTAATCAGCGTGCAAACCAAAGCATTGAAACATCGTACACAAGTACTACTACTACTACTAATAATAAATACCTTGGCTTTTATCTGGCAAAAATTTATCAATGTGTATCTGTCTTACTTTGTCGTGTGTGTGTGTGTGTGTGTGTGTGTGTGTGTGTGTGTATGAAGTGGTCGCTGATGCCACATTTCCCCTGCTGTGAGCAGCTTATTTCCCAGTAGGCGAAAGATAAAACAATTCCCTCACACACCTGCTGATGCGACGTGGCCCGGGTTTGACCTCTCTGGTTAAACGGTGAAATGAGGCTCATCGTTCACCTCCGAAATTAAATATTTCGCCGTTAATCTGTTGATCGATGCGCTGAAGCGCCAAGAAACAAACAGGCAACACTAAAAGCTTGATGTGACTTAACAAAGAAATGTAACTTTCCTAAAGCTCTATACTGAGAACGCTTGTTATTTACTGCATTATCAAAAAAAAAAAAAAAAAAAAAGACAAATATTTTTCATATATATTCATATAATAATTCAGAGAATTTGCTCTGAAGAGTACAGGATTAGGATTTAATTCATTAAAACCCTTCACACAGTCAAAGTTTGATGTTTTCTACTATATCTAGTTCCGAAAAACTGCATTCTTTCCTCGTTTGCATGTTTCTCAGCCAGAAATAAACCCAACTTTGGTCAAAATCAGATTTCCGTCGTCATTTTTTTGATTCGCCGGAAACATCCAACGGGTTTTTCCCAAACCACTTGAAATCTTTCGCTCAAATTGTAACGTGGATCCTCGTGTGAAATATCGTGACTCCTTCCATAAATGTCTTACGAGTCCATGTGAATGAGTTGTTTCTATAGAAACGATAACGTGTTCGCTAAAACATAGATATAATCTATGTAACTTTCTGATTCACGTTAGTAATGATGGAATCTTGTTTTTGCGAAACATAATTTTGCCAAATTGTATTCATTGTTTGAAAAGCGATGACATGAAAATAGTTTTTGGCCATGGGTTCAGGATTCAGTCATTTTCATTTCATAAGGGAAATCATAATGGATGTTGTTTAATGGTTACACTCAGGTAGTTATGCTGGCGCTATTAACTCTGTGCTATGCGAAGCAGTTTTCAAACCTTCGCACATCTGTCACGGCCGTTTTACACGTGTTCCCTGAGCTGGAGTGTAACGGCCACCGTGAGGCCCTCAACGCCGTCGTAAAAATCATCGCATGTGCCAAGTTCTGATAATGTATAACATTTATGTGCATGGTAGAGGTCGTTTTTTTCTCCTGAATGGTTATGCTAATGCTACATTTCGGTGCTTTGCGGGATTGCATATTGTGAGAAAAATGGTGGATGGGAGATAAAGCATCAGCTGGCGCCGTCCCTCCTCACAGATGGTAGAGTCCGAAATCTGCCTTCATAGTCCACTAACATGGACTCGTTTAACACCAGGTCAACATACTGATAAGTTTATTGCTGTCCCTCTAAATAGCACATTTAAGTGCTAAGTGGAAAAAAAAAAAATTATTCGCCATTAAAGTGATTCGGTATCTCCATCTGGCCATTTGTGTTTTATCGTGGGTGGATGGGGATTTAACGATGCTTCAGCATAATTCGCATATGCTAAATGCAAATCACTATGATGAGCCAAAGCGACGGTATAGAGCTGTTGATTTCTGGATTCTGATTGGTCAGAAGGCGTGCACACCAACAGCTGTGACAATTGTGCAGCTGTTTATGTTAATGTACTCGTTCTAATACGTTATGGTAACAACTTACAGATGGGCTTCTATGGTGAACGGTCCATAAAAACGGATAAAATAAATACCATATAACTGTTTGGTGAAGTTTTTCATTAACCAGGCGTGCAAGGTTTCGGCATAATTCACTACATTTCAAAACTCGCACAAAACACTGGAAACTAACCCCAAAAAAATCAGCCATTTGAAAAGCGAGACCTATTTCTCTTCTTTTTCTCAGCCTTTGTGTAGCAAACATGGTCACCATGGTGCGCACGCATTTCTGATATACAGACATTATCCATTCCACGTTATCCCCCCCATCATGATTGCGCAATACCTGCTTTTTGCTGTTATAATAAACTCCACTCTGTTCTGGGAAGGCTTTCCACTGGATTTTGGAGCGTGGCTGTGTTCATTCAGCCACAAGAGCACTGGTGAGGTCAGGCTGGTGTTGGGTGAAGAGGCCTGGGGTGCAGCTGATGTTCCAATTGAACCCTAAGGTGTTCACCCTAAAGTGGGGTTGAGGTCAGGGCTCTGGTCATTCAGGTCACTCGGGTTCTTCCACTCCAACCTTAACACACCATGTCGTCATGGAGCTCGCTTTGTGCACAGGGGCATTGTCATGCTGGAACAGGTTTGGGCCTCTTAGTGTCAGTAAAAGGGGAATTCCTTATCCTACAAAGACATTCTGTACAATTGTTTTGCTTTCAACTTTGTGGCAACAGTTTGGGGAAGAAACACCTCTGGGTGTGATGGTCAGGGGTGCACATACTTTTGTCCATATAGTGTATATGGTGGTACTTTGAACCGTAGCCCCTATGGACGAGCCTCCACTGCAGTTTAGTGGAGTAATACTGTAAGGAAGCTGGAAAATACACAGGTGGCAACGATGGTCTACCAGTTTGACCAGCTCGGCCTGTGTTTTGGTCACAGTTTTTCAGAAGCTTACTTATTACCAATAAGAAAAGGATCATCAGGATCTTCTGACAGATCACTTGTCATGTTTGGGAATTTGTGGAGGTAGTTTTATGATGTTTTAATCCTATTTTCCGGATTAATGACTGTATTCGCTCCATTTACTAGAATGTACGTTATAATTTTATACTATTTCTAATAAGTTGACAATATTTCATTTTGCAGAATTTCTTTTTGTGTGTGTTTGATTTGACTTCCTCGGCCCGCCTGAGCGGCAGGACACCTCTGGGAAGAAATATATATATTTTTTATTATTATTATTTTTTAAATATATATTTTCCTTATCAAATATAAATTTTCTTTTATTCATTTTGAGTTTTGTTTAACGTCAGGATAGCGAAAACTAAAAGAAAGGTAGAAAGTGAAGGTTTTTTTTTTTTTTTTTAGGTGATACTATGCTAATATGCTAGTACACGCAAAACAGAAACTTCCTTTATTTTCATGCACTTCCGGTTTCACAGGCGAGTGAGAGAACGAGAGCGAGGGAGAGCGCGCGCGCGAGAGAGAGAGAGAGAGAGTGTGAGAGAGCGCGAGCGCGCGGGGGGAGCTGAACTCCGCCTAATTGTTTACACTTTTATTATTGTTTTCTGTTCTTTGAGGTTTGTTTCGACTTTTTTGGACAGGTGAGAATCTATTCCCGGAAGGAATTCTGAAAAATTACGGATGAGAGACGATTGCGGCCACACCTGAAGTTTCCCCATGACACCTGTCGCTGGTGTTTGTGTTCAGGCGCGAGCGCAAAGTAACACCGGCTGGACGGCATCCATGTTAGGGCTGTTATATGTAATATAGCGTTATTCTATATATATATATTATTGTTATTTTTATTCTTTAAAAATAAAAATGAAAGTGACTGTGAACTTTGGGAGTACTGGAGTCGTGGTGCCGTGTAAAGACGGCTGGATTGTGCGGGACCTGATAGACCAAGCGACTCAGCGGTACAAGAAAATAGTCGAACAGGTAAATTTCTGTCTTTTCTGTCTTTTTAACGCTTATTTGGTCGAAGTACATTTAAAAATAATAATTAAATGAGCAAAAAAACCCAGGTATTTTGGTCAACAATGCGACGCGTTCAATAGTTTTTCTTTCTGTAACGAACACCTGTTGCTCCTGTGTGGGTGGGTGTGGCTTAAGCAGTTGGTCACGTGACACCGGGATGTCAACAGCCGCCTACCTGTGTACAGAAACTGCATCATTTATATTTAAAAAAAAATAAATATTTTTTTAAAACTATACATTACATATGCTGATATGTTAGTATTATAATCTTATACATTTTTAAAATGTATTTATCGTTTAGCTTTACACACCTAATGCTCTTTATTGCTCCTGATAGCTTGCGTATCCTTATACATTTATATAAAATATAAAAAATATATTTAAAAAAAAAAAAGGATTTTTACAGCATTACATTTTTGCACTGCATTTATTTATTTATTTTTATTATTAATTAGCGTTTTTGATTCTTTCTCTCCCATTTCTATGCCGTATCACTGCTAACTCAAATCATCATATTTTACAGTTTATTTTTTTTAATTTTTTTCATTCATTGATTTTTTCATTATTCAATAAAATAAAACTTTTTCTTTATTGATTTTCTTTAATGATTTTATATTTATTCCGTTCACACTTTTTAAACTGTATTTTTGGATTTAAATCCTTGTATTTCTCCGATTTCTATCATTCACTTTATGTGTTTCATTAATTAACTTGAATGTATTTTCCTTTTTTAAATTTAAAAAAAAAAAAATAAAAAAATTCCAGAGTATTTTTAAAAATTCTTGTAAATTCTCACGTTTTTTTGCATTCAGCTCACATTTCGCAGACGTATCATCATTTGCCCGCATCATCGTTCTGCCATCGCTCCATGGCACTCAACACCGGCCTGAGAGAATCATGATGTGTGTGTGTGTGTGTGTGTGTGTGTGTGTGTGTGAGAGATAAATGCGGCCGTGCCATTAATCGCCCCCTATCTCCGGACCCAGACCTGCAACCTGCGTTTGATTAGTTTGGCGCTTTGTTCAGAGAGCGTTTTCGTATGCCTGAGTGACGGCTGTAATGTTTAAACCCCCCCCCGTGTTGCCCGGCACACCTGGCAGAATGACCGAGCTCGGGGGGGCAGGTGCGACGGGGGCAACACGGGGTGGGGGGGCTTAAACCGCATTACATTACCCAGTGTAGTGACCCGCAATTCCTCATAAATGGAAAAACTAAAAAGAACGAGAAGTTGAATTACATCCAAACGATATCTAAATCAGCAGTAATTATGTTCAGTAGTGTGGAAAAATTCACGCTTGACATATTTTCTCTTCTGTCAGATTACCAAAGCGCCGCCAAACTGCTCTGTTAATGTTAAATGACAGATTCAAGAAAAAAAAAAAAAAGACAAACCATTTATATCGTAAATGGTTCCAATCAGAGATACTAATCCCGATCGGTGAAGATCTGTTGTAGTAGCAGCTGCCGGTAGCTGAGTGGTATTTGTATGTTTACTTTACCTCAAGTAAGTAAGTGCTTTTAATTACAAATGAAATGTTTCTTTCATGGAATTTTCTCAAAATGCTGAAAAAACGCAACATGTTAAACAGACTAGTGGTAGTGAGCGCCGACCTTCGGACCTCTAGTTCAAGTTGAGCTGAAATCTGTGCTTCGAGGAAGTCAAAAATATATAAATAAATAAATAAATACAACAATAACAATTTTAACATTATTATTATTATAAGTGGTAGTAGTAGAAGCAGTAGTAGTGTTAATAGTTGCAGAAGTAATCACACAAATAGTGGTAGTAGTGGTGTTAATAGTAGCAGTACTAGTAATAATAGTAGCAACAGTAGTATTAGTAATAGTAAAAGTATTAGTGGTAGTAGTGGCTGTAATAGTAGTAGTAACAGTAGTATTAATAATAGTAGTAGTGGTTGCTGTCGTAGTAATAGTAATAGTATTAGTAGTAATAGTAGTTGTAATAGCAGTAATGTCAATAATAGTAACAGTAATAATAGTCGTAATAGTAGTAGCAGTGATATTCTGAACCAAGAGACTCATCGACAGCGCTAGCACTGTAACCGTAAAACTGTAAAACATAAACGTGTGGCGCGGCCTAATTAGACGTTGTCAATAAAACGGTCATTTCTGACATCCGCTACACATTTGTCTTCACCCTTACACGGTTCTTGGTTAGATTTTCACATTTTAAAAGTGTTTTAAAAGTCATTTTAACAACAATGCTAACATAATGGGTGTTCAAAAACCTTTGGCTTGCGGTGAACTGAGAAAATCTCAGTTCAGATCTCTCTCGTTGCTGAAACCGCAGCTTTGTCTGTAGTGAAAGTGTCGAAGTTTCACCACGTGATGGATCTTTAACCAACGCAACATGTCTTGATATCTAATCTCAATCTGATCTAATGTAAATAGGCCCACTGCTGTACTTTTGCACCGTTTATACACTCTAGCACCCTTAAGTCTTTGGCAGAACCCTTACAGTTCTATCAGAGCAAGGTCTTCCTCTCAGAGTGCTTCAGGGAGACGGTTTGAATCCTAGGCTTCTCTAAGATCTCGCACCTCGGTGAATGTTTAGTAAGGCGGCACATTATCAATGTAACTGGACTGTAAAGAACACAGAGTTCCCAGCTACAGCATTGTGATCACTGGACATAACGAAGTGTTTCAAATTACCGCTTTCTTTATTCCAACACCTTTGTCCCCGTCCCCCCCCCCCCCTCCGGCTCGACTCCCTCACGGCGTCTAATGTCACACTAATTTCGCCGGCGTTTAATGAAGTGTTCGGAGGATTAAAGCATGAAAAAGCGGCGCCTTGAGAAATTCCTCGCTAATCATCCTCACTTCCATCCTCCGTTTCCCTCCAGATAAGTAACGCTGCTGATTTCTTTTTCTTTCTCGTTTTAATGACATTTTCATTTGACCACGTGACATTTTTGATTTCACAGTTAATACTTGGGATGGGGGATGGGGTGGGGGGAAAGAAATTCTGTTTTGTGAAACTATTTCTAGTCCTGAATTCTCAAAATCTCCATCTACTGTAAATCCGTTAACGCTAATCTCCGAAAGGCCATTTTCATCAGGATTAATTAACAACAGGAAGTTAGCCTCAGCAGGATGTAAAAGCCTCTGTATTCGGGTTAATCAGAGTGTTGTTATTTGTAATCTAGAGCGAGGTTCTGGATTAGTGGTTATACACTGGAACAGAGTGAAAGTATTATTGCAGTCTTTTGAACACTTTTTTATTTTTATTTTTGAAGCAAACATTCGATCCTCTTTGAAACAGCGCCTATTAATAAAGGCGATCCACAACAAACTATAGTTGACTAAATAAACTTTACTAATTATAAGTTAGTAAATAAATCCGCACTCATTACCACATTAATTACAGCTTAAAAACACAGATTCTCGTATTAATTCTAACCTGTATCTTTACTCAATAACATACCGACTATAACTTAAATATCACGACAGTAACTACTGTATACGTTTCTAAATTCAACTAATAAACTGTTAACTAATTAAAAGAAAAAAAAAAAGTCATTACTCACGAACTACAATTTACTAAATATAACTTTGCTCATTAACATGCCAAGTATAACTTCTGTAAAATCTAGCTTGAATTAACCAGAACCTAAGTAAATCTGATTTTACCGATCATTCTAACTACAGATTTACTTGCTAGAATATTAACTGAAGCTTACTAACGTGCCAACAACAATTTCACGGTTTGAACTTGAATCACATGGGCCGTGTACAGGATTATTTACACCTTCACCTGTTGCATAACAGCTACAACTTCTCTCGCGTAAGATCAGGGGTGAACCGGCGGTAATGTTCTAACGTCCCGATCCCTAAACCTTCTAGACCGATCAGAATTTCGTTTCAAAACGTTATCCTGTACCCGGGAGGGACGTGATGACGCGGTTCCCCAGGTCGGTCTTGTTTTTTTTTTGCATTTCTGGCTTTCAAACAGTGCGACTATTCGCTCACTCCGCTCGCTGAAACCTCTAAAACCTTGACTCTAAACCTGCGTTTGGCGTAACCCTAACCCTAACCCAGCGAACGACTTTGTTTTGCACAGCCCTTACTGAGGTTCTGTAGTGTGTAGCCTCAGGTGACCCAACATTTGCATTCGCACTGTACGTTAGCATGAAGATCGACGATGTGAATGATGCGAGAACTTCCTCATAGCATTTACAGCCTTTGAGTCCCCCGCTACATCGATGCAGGAGTATCCAGCAGTAGCAGCAGGCAGACCAATCGTGAATGAAACCGAAGGACGGAAATTCACCGCAGAGAATTGACCCGACGTGACGAGACGTGACCCGATGCGTTTTGCTTTGCTCCGACTTTATCTAGATGAAATTTGACCTGCGAATTCGGAAATTTTAAAAATCGAAATCCCATATTCGTCTGCTCAGCACTAAGGTTTGGCTTGATATCTTGGGCCTCCAAGGCGTCGTCTAAAAAAAACCTACACTTGGGGAAATGGCAAGAGCAAGCCATTGGATGATGTCATATTAAAAACAGGAATGGCAGGCCAGGCCAGGGCTGGCTATAGACTGTG
This sequence comes from Cranoglanis bouderius, assembly GCA_023630585.1. Classification (NCBI taxonomy): domain Eukaryota; kingdom Metazoa; phylum Chordata; class Actinopteri; order Siluriformes; family Cranoglanididae; genus Cranoglanis; species Cranoglanis bouderius. The sequence continues at coordinate 19,771,683 of CM042552.1, forward strand.
TTTATTACATGGACGATTGAAATGCAGTCTGCTTTCCCCATCTAAATCTGTCTATTATACAGTAGCAAAGATGTAACTTCCTGGTCGATTTGCTACACGAAAGCATTCCTTGTACTCCAGATGTACTCCTGTAACATCTGTCCAGCTGGTATGGATCTCCAAACCTCTTTGTGCCCTAGTAGTCCTAACGCCTTCTCAGTGCGTTCTGGCTCTCAACAGGAAGAAAACACGCCCTTCATCAAAGCAAACCATTTTTTTGCCTTGCTATTGTTCCCCGTTCCGTATTGGTTCACACACAGCAGAACATATAAAGTCAGCTCCAAAAGTATTGGCACCGTCGGTGAAAGATGGGATTTAAAAAAAAGGGACATTGACATTTTTCTTTCTTTCTCTTTTTTTTAAAGCCCATCTTTAACAAGGGTGCCAATATTTCTGGAGCGGATTGTGCGTAAAGTAAAAGTAAAACATAAATGCACTTCAGTTACATTTTATTTGTAGGAATTTCTATGGGTGCTAGTAATCGTGACCCAGATGGTTTGTTTAGAATAAATGTACTCTCTTATAATTTTCATTTATTTTTAATTGATTTAAACCCGTCCAGAATGACTGTACGTATAATTATGTCAGACAGAACACTCGTATAGGTACGTGATAGAAGGGCTAGTTACAGGTAGAAGGAGGTGAGGAAAGAATTGAACTGGTAATAAATAAATAACCTCCTACGTTAATGAAAACACCGTCCCTCTCCCATAATGCATTGCAAGCTCTCCTTCAGCTCCTGCCAGCTGCTGGAACAGGAACTTAAGACGCTTTTGCTAACTCCGTTGCCATTGTTCCCGACAGGATGCGGAGTTTCTGGTGCGCACGCATCATGTGGAGTACGCTGACGGGGGGATTCTCGACCCCGACGACATGCTCATGGACCTGCTCGAGGACAAGGACAAGGTAAGACAGACAGACAGACAGACAAACAGACAGACAGACAGATGGACATTATGTAGATTTACTGATCTCAGTTTTTGGTTGTGCGTATGTTTGTGTGTGTTTGTGTGTGTGTGTGCGTGTGTGTTTGGGGTGGGAGGAGTGAAGGCTGTCACTTCCTGTGCTACTCAAAAGCATGAATGAACGAACTAAACAGATGGAACTAAAATAAAACGGATCATAATAAATCCATCTCTTAGGGTTTGATCGCACCTTCAACGGATCACAGACTTTCTATCCGGATTTAATTAAATACGTGTGTGTGTGTGTGTGTGTGTGTGTGTGTGTGTGTGTGTGTGTGAGAGAGAGAGAGAGAGACCATCATAAAACTAACTTTGAAATACTGTTAAATTATTCTATACTTTACTACACTGTAATACACTGTACTTGTGCTCTACTCTACTACTGAACACTGAACTTCGAAATCATACTATACTATGCCAATTGAAACCCGAAGCTGTAATACACTATAGTATCATATATTATAATAAACTATATTGTACTATACTGTACCACACTACTGAATGCTGAGCTTTTAAATTCTACACTGTACCTATTACTATATACCTAGTATACTATATATACTATACTATACTATACTATACCATACCATAATATACCACACTACACTATAGTATACAATAGTATACTGTACTTCTAGTATACTGTATTATACTGTGCTATATTTTGTACTGCACTGCACTATACTATACTATACTATACTATACTGTGCTATATTTTGTGCTGCACTGCACTATACTATACTATACCATACTCTGCTATATTTTGTACTGCACTGCACTATACTATACTATACTATACCATACTGTGCTATATTTTGTGCTGCACTGCACTATACTATACTATACCATACTCTGCTATATTTTGTACTGCACTGCACTATACTATACTATACTATACCATACTGTGCTATATTTTGTACTGCACTGCGCTATGCTATACTGAACTTCTAGTACACTATACTATACTGTTGTAATATTTTGCACTGCACTATACTATACTACTGAATACTGAACTTCTAGCATACTATACTATACTGTGCTATATTTTACACTGCAGTATACTATACTATACTATATTATACTATACTACTGGATCCTGAACTTCTAGTATACTGTACAATACTGTTATTATATTTTGTACTGCACTACACCCGTGGCCAAAAGTTTTGAGAATGACACAAATATTAATTTTCACAAAGTCTACTGCTTCAGTTTTTATGATGGCAATTTGCATATACTCCAGAATGTTATGAACAGTGATCAGATGAATTGCAATTAATTTCAAAGTCCCTCTTTGCCATGAAAATGAACTTAATCCCAAAAAAACATGTCCACTGCATTTCAGCCCTTCCACAAAAGGACCAGCTGACATCATGTCAGTGATTCTCTGGTTAACACAGGTGAGAGTGTTAACGAGGACAAGGCTGGAGATCACTCTGTCATGCTGATTGAGTTAGAATAACAGACTGGAAGCTTTAAAAGGAGGGTGGTGCTTGAAATTATTGTTCTTCCTCTGTTAACTATGGTTACCTGCAAGGAAACACATGCAGCCATCATTGCTTTGCACAAAAAGGGATACACAGGCAAGGATATTGCTGCTAGTAAGATTGCACCTAAATCAACCATTTATCTGATCATCAAGACCTTCAAGGAGAGAGGTTCAACTGTTGTGAAGAAGGCTTCAGGGTGTCCAAGAAAGTCCAGCAAGCGCCAGAACCGTCTCCTAAAGTTGATTCAGCTGTGGGATCGGGGCACCACCAGTGCAGAGCTTGCTCAGGAATGGCAGCAGGCAGGTGTGAGTGCGTCTGCACGCACAGTAAGGCGAAGACTTTTGGAGGATGGCCTGGTGTCAAGAAGGGCAGCAAAGAAGCCACTTCTCTCCAGGAAAAACATCAGGGCCAGACTGCTATTCTGCAAAAAGTACAGGGATTGGACTGCTGAGGACTGGGGTAATGTCATTTTCTCTGATGAATCCCCTTTCCGATTGTTTGGGGCATCTGGAAAAAAGCTTGTCCGGAGAAGAAAAGGTGAGCGCTACCATCAGTCCTGTGTCATGCCAACAGTAAAACATCCTGAGACCACTCATGTGTGGGGTTGCTTCTCAGCCAAGGGAGTGGGCTCACTCACAATTTTGCCTAAGAACACAGCCATGAATAAAGAATGGTACAAAAACATCCTCAGAGAGCAACTTCTCCCAACCATCCAAGAACAATTTGGTGACGAACAATGACTTTTCCAGCATGATGGGGCACCTTGCCACAAGGCAAAAGTGATAACGAAGTGGCTCGGGGAACAAAACATCGACATTTTGGGTCCATGGCCAGGAAACTCCCCAGATCTTAATCCCATTGAGAATTTGTGGTCAATCCTCAAGAGGCGGGTGGACAAACAAAAACCCACAAACTCTGACAAACTCCAAGCATTGATTATGCAAGAATGGGCTGCCATCAGTCAGGATGTGGCCCAGAAGTTGATTGACAGCATGCCAGGGCGAATTGCAGAGGTCTTGAAAAAGAAGGGTCAACACTGCAAATATTGACTTTTTGCATAAACTTCATGTAATTGTCAATAAAATCCATTGACACTTATGAAATGCTTGTGATTATACTTCAGTAACAGTTAGTAACATCTGACAAAAAGATCTAAAAACACTGAAGCAGTAGACTTTGTGAAAATTAATATTTGTGTCATTCTCAAAACTTTTGGCCACGGGTGTATACTATACTACTGAGTACTGAACTTCTAGTATACTATACTATACCGTGCTATAATATTTTGCACTGCATTATACTATACTATACTACTGAATCCTGAACTTCCGGTATACTATTCAATACTGTTATAATATTTTGTACTGCACTATACTATACTATGCTACTGAATACTAAACTTCTAGTATACTATACTATACTGTGCTATAATATCTTGCACTGCACTATACTATACTATACTACTGAATACTGAACTTCTAGTATACTAGAATTATAATAATTAACACCTTTCTGACCAGTCAGATTCGAGAATTTGTTTGGCTGCAGTTTGACTTTCTACATGTTGGAATGATCTGAGTGAAGGAGAATCTTCATAAACACAAATCTCGACCATTTGTGTTTCAAGGGTCAAAAAGAATGGACTCGATCACCCGGCTTCAGCGTCCGTGCACCTTATCTACTTTTTTTGCGATGCTTATCGTGCGTCTCTCACATACTAGCAGTTACACACACACACACACACACACACAAAAAAGACACAAAACAGGCCACAGGACAAACTTGTTTGAACGCAGTCCATGAAAGCGTGGTGTCTCACGTGACGACGTGTAGACCTGCTCAGCTGGATCTTCCTGGCTAGTCAGGAATTTGCTAACTTTGCTAACAAAGTAGTCATTCTAATGTGTGTTAGGGAATAGTGTTTAAAATAACAGATATTCTTACGGGGGGGGGGGGGGAGAAAAGGTATCCTTGAGCTGGAGAATGTAGTTTTACCACCACAACTAAATGGATGGATTTTATGAACGGTCTAGTATCCAAAATCCTAATATACTGTACCCTAAATACAAATCTCAGAAATATTAATCTGAAAAATACAGATACTATTATGATTAATTGCTAGCACGTGTAATAAACCATACATTTTGCTTGCGCGACAGTGATGTAGTTAATTTCATGTATGCGGTACACTGGTTTGCTAGCTAGATATGGAATTTTGGTGCGGAAAATGTTTTGAGATTCAAAATCGAAACAAATAAGCCCCTCCCACCAGCCTCCACTCCAAATCCACGCCCACGATTATTCCTAGCTTGAATGTTGCCACAAGAGGCGGAGTTTTCGAAATGGTTTTGATAGGAGAGTAGAAACATGGCCTTGTCCTGATTGGGTGAAGTCTTTAGCATTTAGGACAGTCGTTGCTTGTGGGAGTGGCATCTAATTTGTTGTCAATTTGTTGCTACATCGCTTGCTAGAGTGAACGTAGGGTTACTGTTGTGCTGTACATCCTGGAAATAAATTACCCCCCCCCCCACCCACCCACCCCACTTTTCCACTTATTTATTCATAGCCTTTAGCCTTCTTTTGCAAAACACAATCTCATAATGACGCTAATGGATTCTAATGCAATGCATTATTAAGATGTCTGGCACATTAAAATGTAGAATAATAGTAATCTCAGTCAGCAGGAGTGTGATGAAGCATCTAGACATGCACACACACACACCATTTAAGATGATGAATAACAGCTTTATTTCCGAGCACGCCGATGAACCGATCCTTTAAGAAGAAATTAATTTCGGCGGCAGCGGCGCGTACAGTCTAGAAGACGTCGTTTTAGACGTACCTTTGTCCAAACCGTGTTCCCGGGTGCGTTCTCGGCACTCCTAAAGCTAATCAAACATGCTAATCGACGCTAATACCAAGTCTGAGCTGTGTTGAGGTCCCACTCTCGAGGTTGATGAGGGTGAAATTGCTGTGGCTCCACCCCCCCCCCTCCCCCTTCCCCTTGCCCCGGAGCTCAGTGGTGATTGACCTGATTGTGCACCCGGCTCATGAATATTCATCACAGCTTGACGGATGGTGTTGATGCGTGGCGGTGCTGCGGCGGACCATGGGGGGTGAAAGGTCACACTGAGAGCGGCTGACGGAGTGCTGCGCTTAGTTAATTAAACACTTCATACCTCCTCCTCCTCCTCGTCTTCCTCCTCCTCCTCGTCCTCCTCCTTTCCCCTTCTCTCCAAGTCATTCAGTTTTTGTTTTTCACAGATGCATGGATGTTATGGAAATGTAGCCTCCTGATGATCAATCCCAGCTTTCGCAAACATGCGTCCCTACAACGAGCCGGTTCGAATAAAGGCCAGAGCAATCAGTTTGGTTTAAAGATAAAAGATGTGCGTATTATACACGATCCCGATGCGCACATTGGTGCAGGCAGTCCAATCTCTCCATGGCCACGCCCCCTACAAGAATAGCTTATAATAAAGGTCAGAACAATATGTTTGTATTAAAATGAGGTGTGTGCGTACATCATGAAGATTAATGCAGAGATCGTTTAGCCCATGTGAATCGGACCTGATTGCTATAGACGTCCTCGGGCATCAGCACTCAAATCCAAATGAAATTCAAAAGGCAGTAAACCGAACGGGGAAGGATGCAGCACGCGTTCGCATCTTAGCGGTTACTTTCGTATTGCGTCGACTCACGAGGTGACCGCGTGAGGTCACAAAACGTGGTCTTCTGGGCCAATAGAAACCGAGAAGGTGGGTCTGAGGTATCTTTGGCTGTTAAAGTGTAGAGGATCCACGTATTATTAAACTGCGTCCACACGTATATGGACACTTTTGAAAATCTAGTTTTTACTCCTCTTTACATTAAGAGCCGTGTTAAGATTTACATTAAGAGCCGTGTTAAGATTTACGTTAAGATTTACGTTAAGATTTACATTAACATTTACATTAAGAGCCGTGTTAAGATTTGCGTTAAGAGCTATGTTAAGATTTACATTAAGATTTACATTAAGAGCTGTGTTAAGATTTACATTAAGATTTGCGTTAAGAGCTGTGTTAAGATTTACATTAAGAGCTGTGTTAAGATTTACATTAAGAACTGTGTTAAGATTTACATTAAGATTTGCGTTAAGAGCTGTGTTAAGATTTACATTAAGAGCCGTGTTAAGATTTACGTTAAGAACTGTGTTAAGATTTACATTAAGATTTACATTAAGAACTCTGTTAAGATTTACATTAAGATTTACATTAAGAGCCGTGTTAAGATTTACGTTAAGAACTATGTTAAGATTTACATTAAGATTTACATTAAGAACTGTGTTAAGATTTACATTAAGATTTACATTAATAGCCGTGTTAAGATTTACGTTAAGATTTACGTTGAGCTGTATTAAGATTTACATTAAGATTTACATTAAGAACTGTGTTAAGATTTACGTTAAGATTTACGTTGAGCTGTGTTAAGATTTACATTAAGAGCCGTGTTAAGATTTACGTTAAGATTTACGTTGAGCTATATTAAGATTTACGTTAAGAACTGTGTTAAGATTTACGTTAAGATTTACGTTGAGCTGTATTAAGATTCACATTAAGAGCTGTGTTAAGATTTACATTAAGATTTACATTAAGAGCTGTGTTAAGATTTACGTTAAGATTTACGTTGAGCTGTATTAAGATTTACGTTAAGAACTGTGTTAAGATTTACATTAAGATTTACATTAAGAGCTGTGTTAAGATTTACGTTAAGATTTACGTTGAGCTGTATTAAGATTTACGTTAAGATTTACGTTGAGCTGTATTAAGATTTACGTTAAGAACTGTGTTAAGATTTACATTAAGATTTACATTAAGAGCTGTGTTAAGATTTACGTTAAGATTTACATTAAGATTTACATTAAGAGCCGTGTTAAGATTTACGTTAAGATTTACGTTGAGCTGTATTAAGATTTACATTAAGAGCTGTGTTAAGATTTACATTAACATTTTATGTTAAGAACTGCGTTAAAAGTTACATTAAGGGCTGCATTAAGATTTACGTTAAGATTTACGTTAAGAGCTGTGCTAAGATTTACGTTAAGATTTACATTGTGTTAAGATTTTCGTTAACATTTCATGTTAAGAGCTGCATTAAGATTCATGTTCAGATCTGTTTTAAGATTTATGTTAATATTTACGTTAAGGGCTGCGTTAAGATTGACGCTAAGAGCCGTGTTAAGATTTATAGTTAGGGATGTGCATTAAGCAAAACTGCAGTGAGTTCACTCCGGATAACTCTGTTGACGTCAGTGTTTTCAAAAACGTACGATTTTTTTCCTCCCGTTCACCTGAAAACAGTGAAAGTTGTAAAATGTCTTCATCAGGGAGAGTGTTTTTGAAAAGCTTCCTCTTCAGTGACACAAAGTGCAAATAAATAAATAAATAAATAATTCAAAAATAATGAGGCAAATTAGCTAGACTAAGTAGTAAAGTTTTATTTATTTTAAAATCCATTTTTCCCCCTCTGTGCCTCAACGAACCCTGGTGTATAACGAGAGGTATAAACCTAACCTCGTCCAGGTGTTAAGTGGGTTTTTGTGGTTGGGATGGTGATGTTAGTGGTTGTTTAGGTTTCTGTACTTGTGTACGTACCTGACTGACGGTTTCCTCAGTTTCCTGTTCAGTGGGTTGTGTTCTTTTTCTTTTTTCTTTTTTTTTTTGTCTTTCATGAGTTGTTTACAAAGAAAAATACAACCCTGGTTGTGCCAGTTCCTCTGAAAGAGTCGCATAACAATAGTTCACCCGAGAACCTTCTGACATCACTACGGCTTGTGAGTTTCCGTCCGTCGGGTTTCCACACTACGACTTTCTTTTTTTTTTTTGTAAACATCTTCAGCACATAAATCTGGAAAGATTCTTTTATAAACTTTTGGGGGGGGGGATCTTAATGTTTTTTAAAAAAGAATTTAGATGTAAAAGTAAGTGTCAGAAGAAAAGCAGACTGCTCTGGGAAAGGTCTTTTAAGGAAAACATCATGAAACCAAAAGAAAGAAAAGGAAAAAAAAAAAAAACTCCGAAGACAAAACAACAGCAAGTCATTTTCACAGCGTCTAACCAGACTTGACATTTACGAGCGAAAATCCCGTCTAATAAAGAAAGCACTGAAACGAAGTTAATTTCAGAAGAAATCTAATAAAAGTAAAATGGCGTCTGCCCACCTCTGCTAATTTGCCTTTTAATTAGCCAGCTTTTACGCTAGCGCTGGATCTAATTAGTTTTAGCAACTGCAAATTGCTCTTTATATCGGCAGCTGATTCATTTCATACCTTGGCTAAGAAGGTCTGATGGCTTTTCCACCCTCCTTTGGCGAATCTTGGTAATGTTTCATGTGGCAGAAGTAATGCATTAGCGATGCTAATTACCGCTAATTCGAGAGCTCATTAAGATTAGATGGAAATATTGTGCTTGCACTCGAAAAAAAGCTGATGCGCAATCGAGATCACTCGAGACCTCCATCAAAGGCCACGAACGAAAGCCTTTCTGGCTCACGTCAGGACGCAAGTCTCGTGCGACTGCATCAGAAATTCAGATGTGTTTTTATCATAACGCATGCCGAGATGCGCGTTAGCCTAGCATGTATACAGGCCAAGAGGCAGCATTTAGCCTCGCTCACTTGGACTACTCGTTTCTTTATGTATGAGTAACGAGGAGTCCTGAATGGAGGCTGATTGCAGGCTGAAGAAATTTGCAAAGCATTGTGGGGTTGCAGATTAACCAGCGTTAGAGACAAGAGCCTATCAAATCTCTCTCTTTTTTTTTTTTTTATAAGTGGGGAAAAGGGATTTTAGCCAGCACTGACTACATATTCTTGAAAAACAAAAGTTCTCACAAATCCACCTTGACCCAAATTATTTCCAGTGTATATATCCAATGTGTCCTTCTGTTTTTGACAAATCATAAATTCGTTAGGTAACTCACTAGGCAAATCTCCAGCCTTATGTCTTGGTTTCCCAGAAACATAGTTGACCGGGCTGAAAGTGATAGCGAATGTAATGCCATAACCTGTGATGAGATAATTAGCTAGTTAAGTGCATTATTACAGATTAAGTCAAACGAACTGTGTGATGAAACAAAGTGTTCATGATCATCTAGTACATCCCTTTAAACTTCCTTCCTGTTTAAAGTATAGTTTAAGGGTGTTTCTGGCTTGACAATTAGTATGGACTAAACTAGATTGGTTGGTGGTGGAGGGATCACCGTCCACGCCGTTGGCGTCGGGTTCTGCTTGTTGGTTAATTCTGTGATTAATCTGTGGTTCATTTTTGTTGTTGTCCTTGTTCAGGTTTTAATGCATTCTGTGGTTAACTATTGATGAATTCTATGGTTCATTTTTCAGAATTTTCTTTGGTTAATTTTATTAATAGTGGCGGATAATTCTGTGGTAAATTATTAGTTAAATTTTGCATCATTTGGTGGTAAATTATTGGTTATAATTTGGTTTATTCTGTGGTAAATTCTTGGTTATAATTTGGTTTATTCTGTGGTAAATTCTTGGTTATAATTTGGTTTATTCTGTGGTAAATTCTTGGTTATAATTTGTTTCATTCTGTGGTAAATTATTGGTTATAATTTGTTTCATTCTGTGGTAAATTATTGGTTATAATTTGTTTCATTCTGTGGTAAATTATTGGTTATAATTTGGTTTATTCTGTGGTAAATTATTGGTTATAATTTGGTTTATTCTGTGATAAATTATTGGTTATAATTTGGTTTATTCTGTGATAAATTATTGGTTATAATTTGGTTTATTCTGTGGTAAATTATTGATTAAATTTTGTTTCATTCTGTGGTAAATTATTGGTTACATTTTGGTTTATTCTGTGGTAAATTATTGGTTATAATTTGTTTCATTCTGTGGTAAATTATTGGTTAATGTTTGCTTCATTATGTGGCTAACTTATGGTTCATTGTGTGTTTTATTGTTTATGGTAATTTCTGTGAATATTTTTTTGGTTCACTCTGTGGTCAGTTTTTTTTTTTTTTTTTTTTTTTTGAAGTTAATTTTGTGGTTAATTTTTGAATAATTCGCTGTCTTGATTACTTGAAGAAATCACACTTTTAATTCTTCATTGATTTTTCGTCTAATTATTGGCTAATTAATCGTCTGGAATACTTTTAAAGCAGTGAAGTAATGGCCCATGCCATCTCTCTGAGCAGGCATATACACACTTTCACACATTTCCTTCGTGTCTTCATTTTATTTGTCTCGTTTCAATATTGATTTTCCAGAAACCATTTTTAATTCACGGTAACATGCCGATCTCCTGCACACACACACACACACACACACACACACACACACACACACACACACACACACACACACACACTTCTGTCTCAGACATATTGTCTGTAATCAGATAATCAGCGTGGTCATTAAATGCTCATCAGTTAGGCTAATGTCGGTAAATAAAGCACGCTGATTAGCATGTGCATGGCCTCTGAAGAGAGATAATGTAATGTGTGTCTGAGATTCAGAACCTTTTGTTCACAATTTACACGGATTTTCTCTTTATTCCCTTTGTTCGTCACGATGGTTAGGGGTCCAAGCACCAGAGCTCAGAGTCTTGCTGGTTAATTTAGGTTAGATTTTTAAAACATTATTTGTTATTTCTGCTCAGTCGTGGTAGACCCTTTGGGCTATGCACACCAAATTTGGCAAACTGTTGAGTCCATTAGCTAAACACCCAAGACAGACATCATTTGTTTTCAATATTGTACTAATAATAATCAAGCCAGAAATGGTGAGGGGAAGTCGAGAAGGGTGTGTTAAAAACGATACTGAAACTCTGCCAGGTTTTACAGGTTGAATTTTGTTTCTTTAAAAAATACAGCTACGCCAACGCCTTCGAGAGGAGGTTACCGCGTCAATCAGGAACTAATAACTAATAAACACAATCAGAAAGCGCTCGAGCCGCACCTGGGTCCCCGCCGTCTCCACCAATCACCAATCAATGCCGTCGCCGTTATTGTTATCGCGAACTTCCACAGGCGGTCGCCGCGCTAATTAATTATCCAAACGAACAGGCTTCTTTGATTAGATGCTAATGAGGCAGAATGGCCCGGCTCGGAAACAAACGGCAGGCCAGAACGGCACGTCGCTCCTCATTTCCTTCGAGGACGTCTCGAGAAGCTCTAATGGATCGTAATGGCATGTCTCTCGTGTTTCAGGAGGGCATAATTACACATTATAATGCTAACTTCATGTTAATAATCTTCATCTCCAATTCACGCTGCTTTTTCTATCCATCAGACGACGGTAATTTGTCTGGAATAGGGCAATTTATAATGAATGTGGTGCAGACAGGTGGTGGAATTAAGCAGACATTAAGTCTGGACGGCTGAGGAGGGGAACTGTAGTTGAACCTGCGATAAACGACAGATTAAACAAACAAAAAGAAAAGGAACGGGAACGAATGGAACATAAAGGGAAATGGTGGAAGTTATTATGATGAATGAGAAACGATGGCCGAGGGAGAGAGTGAGACAGGAAGACAGGCGGACGGGGACGGAGGTGGAAAGAAAGACAGACAGAAATGGAGACAGACAGACAGAGGGGAAAAATGTGAGACAATGCAATGGAGAGAGAAAGAGAAAGACAGAGAGCAAGGAAGAGACAGTGAGACAAGGAGAGAGATAGACAGAGTGAGAAACAGGGAGTGACACAGAGAGTGAGGGAGAGAAGCAAGAGAGACACAAAATGTGAGAGACTGAGAAAATGAGTAAGAGATGTAGCAAAAAGGAGTGAGAGAGGAGAGATATGGGAAGGAGGGAGGGACAAAAGGTGAGAGAAAAAAAGAACTAAGAGAGAGAGACATACAGATGGAGAGACAAATAGTAAAAGAGAGAGAAAAAGAAAATGAAAAAGAGATGGAGAGAAAAGGAGAGAGAGATAATATGGAGGGAGGGGAGAAACAAAAGGTGAAAGATTAAAGGAGACAATGTGAGAGACAGAAAAAAGGAGAGAGAGAGAGAGAGAGAGAGATGGAGAAACAAATAGTGAGAGAGAAAAGGACGCGAGCAAGAGACACAGAGAGAGACACACACAGAAATAGAAACTGAGAAAGTATGATACACACACACACACACACACACACACACACACCTTTATTTCTGTCTTTTTTTTACTTCCGGTCAGGAGGCGATGATGGAGTGATGAAGTGTACAACATTCATTAACATCCATTTGCTTTCTGAATGAGTTAGTGGGCCAACAGAGGAAAATACAAGAGGAGAGACACCACTATGTACTGCATTCCCTACCCATAATGCACTGCAGCTTAAACCTTAACCTCTAACATCTGCTACTGCGCTGACGCACTCCGGGCGTGTTCGTACCTTTATCATACACAACGTACAGAAGAACTGAACCAGACAGCAGTGGGATAAATCCTGTACCATCTTCTACGGAAAAAATGTGTGTGTGTGTGTGTGAGAGAAAGAGAGAGAGAGAGAGAGAGAGTGAGTGACTGCCAATCTCCATGGCAACGCCCCGGGATCCTGGACATAATGAACACAACACGTCTTTAACTCTCGTTCCCTCTCTCAGTCTCTCACGTTCTTCCTGTCCGTCCCTCTGTCTCTTTATCGCTCTCTCTTTTTTCCCTCCATCCACTGATACTGCTCACTTCTCCATCCATCACTCTATCATCCCATCCATCCATCCATCCATTCACCATAACCCATCCTGCTTGGTATCACGTCCATTCCATCCATCTATCTAGCACAGATTTGTACATCTACCCTTACTACATAATACACTAACATCGTTCACCCAGTCTTCCATTTATATACCCTTCAATCATCCATCCATCGTGATTAGTTTGGTACGTCCATCCATTTTACATTACACACCATTCACTCAGTCCTCCATTTATACAGTGATCTCTGTGTTAAGTTGTTTGTCCATCTGTCCTTCCATCCATCCACCTATCATGCTTTGTTTGGTACATCCATCCATTTTACCTCACACACTTGTATCGTTCAACCCAGTCCTTCATTTACACATCCATTGTGCTCAGTTTGGTATTTTTATCCTGGTATTTTGCATCAGGCACCCTGTACTCCACATATACATCCATCCATCTTACATCACACACATCATTCACTCAGTCCTCCATATATACAGTGATCATTAAGTTACATCAGTAAACATTAAGTTGTTTGTCCATCGGGCTTTGTTTGGTACATCCATCCATTTTACATCACACACTTCTATCGTTCAACCATTTCTTCCATTCCTCGTATCGCTCAACCATTTATCCATCCATCCACCATAACCCATCCTGCTTGGTATCACATCCATCCTTATTACATCACACACACTTATGTCATTCACTCAGTCTTCCACTTATACTGTGATCTATCCATTAAGTTGTCCATCCATCTATCTATCAGTCCATCGTGCTCTGTTTGGTACATCCATCCATTTTACATCACACACTTGTATCATTCATCCCAGTCCTCCATCCTGCTCAGTTTGGTATTTTCATCCGTTTTACATCACACATTTGCATTATTTACCCGCTCCTCCATACATTCATTAAACACACCTCATGTTATTCCTCTTCATCCCTCTGTCTCTTTAGTGTTCTCTTTTTTCCCCCCCTCTCCAGCCTCTCCATGTCTGGAAGTTTAGAAGAAGAAGCCTTTATTTGTCACATATACATCACAGCCCGGTGAAACTCTTTTCTTCGCATATCCCAACTTGTTAGGAAGTTGGGGTCAGAGCAGAGGGTCAGCCATGATACAGCACCCCTGGAGCAGGGAGGGTTGAGGGCCTTGCTCAAGGGCCCAACAGTGGCAGCTTGGTGATGCTGGGGCTTGAACCCCCGATCTTCTGATCAGTAAACCAGAGCCTTAACCATTGAGCCACCGCTGCCCCGCCCTTACTACAGAGTGCGCAGTCTGAAATGAAATACACTAGATAAAGGTGCTAGAGTAGGGCACAATTTTAGACACGGGCTCACACTACGTCACTCGTCCTGATAATTATGTCAGTGCTTACACTGTTCCTGATTCTCACTCTGATCAGGTGTGTGTGTGATTATTCAGTCAGAGCTCCTCACTTCAAAGCCTTCAGAACGACGTGCTTCATTTCCTGTGCTTTAACTCTTTAATGAGACTGTGTGTGTGTGTGTGTGTGTGTGTGAGATATATGCATCTCAGCATACAGACTGCAGTACTGTTTGTGAGAGCTAGGTGGCGCAGTCTCTCTGAATCATGCTGAGCCTTCTTACAATGTTTAAGGAGAAAAGGGTTAAATTTGAGAGCTTTATGTTAGGATCCTCCTCGAGGCGTTGAGTTGATATGAAGAGTTTTTCACAAGAGGGAGAGGTGTGAATAGGAGTTCTCTCTCTCTCTCTCTCTCTCTCTCTCTCTCTCTCTCTCTCTTTGTGTTTTTGCTCCTGTATGTGATCTCCCTTCCCCTCACAAGAGTCAAAGGCTGTGAGGCATGTTCATTTTGAACAGTGAATCAAAAGAATCAAATCACAACCACAAGCAAATAGATTTTATTTAAAATAAAACCCTGCACACTAAAAACAAGGACGTTTTCCACTTCTGTATCTAAAATGTCTGTCAGGTTTTTTTTAAGGTGATAAACATGCCGTTTTTGGCTTTGTGGTGCTCTGAGTGATTCAAAAGTTTTAAATGACTCATTTGAATCGTTTGAACAGTTCTGTTGTTCACTATTTCTATGAAGTATCTTATGTTTCCTGATGATTCTGAAATCACTACAGTGAAACACCAAAACCCATCAAACTCTAATGCGTTACATTTACATTTATGGCATTCGGCAGACGCCCTTATCCTCATCCAGAGCGACTTACATTTATCTCATTTATACATCTGAGCAGTTAAGGGCCTTGCTCAAGGGCCCAACAGTGGCAGTTTGGCGGTGCTGGGGTTTGAACTCATGTAGCCCAATGTCTTAACCACTGAGCTACCACTGAGCCTAACAACCCACCCATTAGGGCGAGGCTAATGAAAGAGACATGATCATTCCAAATCGAATCTTAATTAGTTCAAGTTGATGGGGGATAAGTAGCCAAGTTCAGCCATTTTGTTTGCTGAACTTTTGGTTGTTGGATTTTGGCTTTTGGATTTTGGTTGTTGGACTTTGGTTGTTGGACTTTGGCTTTTGGACTTTGGTTGTTGGATTTTGGCTGTTGGACTTTGGTTGTTGGACTTTGGTTGTTGGACTTTGGCGTTTGGATTTTTTTTATGTTGAACATTTGGTTACTGTACTTGAGTGTTTGGTTTTTTGTTGTTGCACATTAATGGTTGGACTTCAGTTACTGACTTTGTTTTTTTGGGTTTTTTTTGGACTTTTGGTTGTTGCACTTTTGTTGAAATTTGGATGTTGGACTTAGATTGTTGAATTTTTTTTTTTTATGTTGGACTTTTGGTTGTTGCACTTCTGTTTTTGACTTCATTTGTTGGACTTCAGATTGTTCTGTTGCTCTGACCTATGTTTGGTCAAGTCTCACAAGTGTCGCTTTCATTTGACCTTAACATTTGTCTTTTGGGTTGACCTCATTTGGGCCCTAAAGGCCCAGCCAGAAAGCCAGGTACAGCAGTGCATATGTTAATCTCATTACTGTCTGAGGCCACATTACACCCAGGAGAGTTATAATAGCAGCCACATCCCTTTCAAACCATGCTGCATGCTATTTTAAGTCCCTGGCAAGTGCCAAGTTCGAATGGTGCACTCGCTCAATGTACACATATCTTATGACAGGGCTGTCTTCAAGCTATACTGGCACCGCTAATGACACATTCCACAATGAGAAAGTATGAACCCTGCTGTCTTATGTCTAATTTAGTGCAGTTCCATTTTATTTGCATAGCACCTTATGTCACAAAGCAGTGTTACAGAAATCTGGATGTTGATTTAAATGCCTAATGAGGAAGCCAGAGGTGACGGTGGCAAAGAAGTCGCCCCTGACATGACATGAGGAGGTTTGGAACTATATCAGAAAGGTGACTTTGGTCCCACACTTGAAGGTCATTCAATTTCTAGAAGGATCTGTGCTTCGTTGTTTGGTATAAACGTGTTTGATGGAGTTCATTCATGTATTTAATGCTCGTTACTTACCGACAGCTTTGGGTTTTTTTTAGCACGTGTGTCGACTTCCTGTGTGATGCATGACATAGCTGCGGGTCGTGAATGTGCAATGGAAAGTAGACTTAGAATGAGGGATGATTAGCCTGTGATATATGAACACACACACACGCGCACACACTCAGAAAAACACGCACAGGCAAAGCCATGCTGATGAATGCGTCTCTAGAGGGCAGAAAAGTGTAGAGCGTGTCCACACTTAAGACGCTCTTGAGAGTAATCACAAGATGATCCATAGCATAACTGAGATGCTACTACTTCTGAATAAACCGAGGCTCGTGTCGTAGTTGTCATCAAGAAAGTGGAAATGAGTGAGTGGGAGCATGGTTGTCGACCCCGGATTTATTTGGCGTCCAAATGAATCCCATTTTTCTGTTTTTGCATACTTAGGGGGCCAAGCACATGAACCTTGGTCTTCCCAGTACTCAGGCCAGAGAGATGAGCCCCAGGAAAGATACTTTTTATCTAATTCCTTGGCTTAGTGCGAACAGATTTGCACCATTTTGCTCCACCCACTTAGATTTTGAGCTAATTTGCATAGTCCTAGGAATGTTTGTGTATCCTCACAAAATTGGTGTCTGAAGCAATGTTCAGGACCAGATTCTGAGGACATGGTCGTGGGGCACGACCAACCATAAGGGGTAGAATTAAGTCAGACTGTTTCTAAGGAACCGTGATTGTGATCAAGCTGAGATTTGGTGTACTGAACTGTTGTGCTAATCTGTGCTAAGTAGATTTCTAATGATGACTGAGCCATCAGCTAATCAATTCTCAGGAGGGCTAGCATTCAGCTACGGTCACGTAGCTTCAATTATACAAAACCTTAAGATTTGTAAACAACATGGCCGCCACACGCTGATCAGTCCTAGTGGTCCGGAGCTTGGTTCACGCACCGGCTGTAACTCGTGATTGGTCGCATGGATTCACATGAAACTTGAAAGTCATGGACAAGATTCTGCACGGTTTGGGGCGTGACCATCCATAGGAGGTGGAGTTAAGTTCAAGTTTCCCAGGAACTGTATGTGCGATCGAGCTGAAATTCGTCGTGCTGCATCGTTGTGCCAATCTGTAAGTAGATTTCTAATGATGACAAGTTACTTAAAAAAAAACAAAAAACATGGCCGCCATAAGCCAGTCAGCAGGGCAAGCATTCAGTTACCGTCATAAAACTTTATGTAACAGTATGTGTCTATGATAATCTGTGGTTTCTTTAGTGTTCTGTATAACTTGGTAAAATCTGGGCGCGATCTGCCCAAGGGTGCTTGGACCCCGCAGATCGCTGTTTCATTGCTATTCATTGCTAAACAGCAATAAGACTCAATTTGATATCTTTCTCTTATTATCCATGTATGATATAGTCATAATTATTTTAGGAAGCTAATGAAAATGCTCATCAGTGACAGAATAGTCAAATCAGGCTGCTTTCTCTGTGTTGGATTTGCACATTTTTGGCATCGAATCCAATGTTTTTTTTTTTTTTTTTTTTTTTTTTTTTTTGGCGAATAGCGACATACCAATGTGGCCTAATGAGCTTTAAAAACCCCTTGTTAGATTGCCACTGTGGAATCACAGCAGATGCGCACGGGACGTGTGAAAGAAATCAGATTTGATTTCCTGTCCAAATAAAGCCTTGGAGATAGAGTTCTGAGAGAAACACAGAGCGACATCCATCCATCCATCCATCCATCCATCCATCCATTCACCTCACTATGATTGCTTCCCTCGCTCTCATTTCACTCCATTTCTCTCTCTCTCTCTCTGCAAGCGCCTCATCCAATCTGGGCAATTTCTGCTTGTTTTTCTTTTGCTTCAGGGGGGAAAAAAAGTGAACTGGAATCACACGGGCAGGTGTGGAAAACGCAATCTTTCCAGCATGATCGATGAGACATGCTCCTGTCTCGTGTCACCGCTTATTGTTTTTTTTTGTTTTTGTCCCCCCCCCCCCCCCCCCCGAAAAAAAGAACAGTTATAGATGCAGATGATTTCGTATAGAAACGAAGCTTCCTGTTCTCTAGTTCATTTAGTTCATTAAGTAGTCGCTTCTTTCCGACGGCATTTTGAGGTGATTAGAAGAGGGGAGAGCGGAAAGAGAAATGACGGCGGGCGCTAATTTATTAGTGAAGGTGGAATGAATTCATTAGACTGTGATACACACACACACACACACAGACACACACACACACACACAGATAACCTGTCCATGTCTTCTCGACTCATAGAGACGAGCGTGACATCATGTTTGACAGCTTCTGATTTCGTTGTCAGATTCAATTTATCCACTGAGGCTTAATGTACACACACACACACACACACACACACACACACACACACACACACACACACACACACACACTTGTGTGCCCATTTGTGGTCTGCCTTCTGAGGCACAATGTTGTAATGTATTAATCAAAGACTTATTATTGTGCAGAGTCAGACTTGAAATACTGCATGGATAAAGAACGGATGGATAGATGGATGGATATATGTATGGATTAATAGAATAAATGTATTGATGAATGGATAAATATATCAATAGATCAACAGATATATGTTTAAAGGATGGATGGATGGATGGATAGAGTGATGGAGTAGTAGATAGTTGTATTGATTGGGTGATTTGGTAAAAACACTAGATGGATGGATGGATAGATGGATAGATGATAGATGGATATCCGATGGAACAAAATGATGGATCGAGAGTTGGATGGATGTATGGATTAGTGGATACATGACAAGAATATGGATACATACTGGTGGATGGATGGATGGTGAATAAAAGGTGAAAATGAACTGATTGATAGATTGGATGGATTTTATTGGTTTTCCAGTGTGTGTGTGTGTGTGTGTGTGTGTGTGTGTGTGTGTGTGTGTGTGTGTGTGTGCGTGCTTGAATAAGCAGTACTAATTGTGAAATTGCCGCTGCGTTCATCAGTCCTTCAGTTCTACACTGTTCCTTACCATTTGATCTTTACGTGGATTTGTGCTGCGTTTCCTGTTTTGGATTTTGCAATATTAAAGGAATGTGTACAGGTGCATCTCAATAAATTAGAATGTGGTGGAAAAGTTCATTTATTTCAGTAATTCAACTCAAATTGTGAAACTCGTGTATTAAATAAATTCAATGCACACAGACTGAAGTAGTTTAAGTCTTTGGTTCTTTTAATTGTGATGATTTTGGCTCACATTTAACAAAAACCCACCAATTCACTATCTCAACTAATTAGAATATTTCATAAGACCAATAAAAAAAAAAAATCATTTTTAGTGAATTTTTGGCCTTCTGGAAAGTATGTTCATTTACTGTACATGTACTCAATACTTGGTAGGGGCTCCTTTTGCTTTAATTACTGCCTCAATTCGGCGTGGCATGGAGGTGATCAGTTTGTGGCACTGCTGAGGTGGTATGGAAGCCCAGGTTTCTTTGACAGTGGCCTTCAGCTCATCTGCATTTTTTTGGTCTCTTGTTTCTCATTTTCCTCTTGACAATACTCCATAGATTCTCTATGGGGTTCAGGTCTGGTGAGTTTGCTGGCCAGTCAAGCACACCAACGCCATGGTCATTTAACCAACTTTTGGTGCTTTTGGCAGTGTGGGCAGGTGCCAAATCCTGCTGGAAAATGAAATCAGCATCTTCAAAAAGCTGGTCAGCAGAAGGAAGCATGAAGTGCTCCAAAATTTCTTGGTAAACGGGTGCAGTGACTTTGGTTTTCAAAAAACACAATGGACCAACACCAGCAGATGACATTGCACCCCAAATCATCACAGACTGTGGAAACTGAACACTGGACTTCAAGCAACTTGGGCTATGAGCTTCTCCACCCTTCCTCCAGACTCTAGGACCTTGGTTTCCAAATGAAATACAAAACTTGCTCCCATCTGAAAAGAGGACTTTGGACCACTGGGCAACAGTCCAGTTCTTCTTCTCCTTAGCCCAGGTAAGACGCCTCTGACGTTGTCTGTGGTTCAGGAGTGGCTTAACAAGAGAAATACGACAACTGTAGCCAAATTCCTTGACACGTCTGTGTGTGGTGGCTCTTGATGCCTTGACCCCAGCCTCAGTCCATTCCTTGTGAAGTTCACTCAAATTCTTGAATCGATTTTGCTTGACAATCCTCATAAGGCTGCGGTTCTCTCGGTTGGTTGTGCATCTTTTTCTTCCACACTTTTTCCTTCCACTCAACTTTCTGTTAACATGCTTGGATACAGCACTCTGTGAACAGCCAGCTTCTTTGGCAATGAATGTTTGTGGCTTACCTAGTGAACCAAACTGAGAGACCATTTTGAAGGCTCAGGAAACCTTTGCAGGTGTTTTGAGTTGATTAGCTGATTGGCATGTCACCATATTCTAATTTGTTGAGATAGTGAATTGGTGGGTTTTTGTTAAATGTGAGCCAAAATCATCACAATTAAAAGAACCAAAGACTTAAACTACTTCAGTCTGTGTGCATTGAATTTATTTAATACACGAGTTTCACAATTTGAGTTGAATTACTGAAATAAATGAACTTTTCCACGACATTCTAATTTATTGAGATGCACCTGTGTATATATTTTTTGTCTTTGCAGCTGATAGCGGTGTACGAGGAGATGGAGCTCCAGCCGAGGACGCCGGTTAGCCCGGGGAGTAGCGTGGCGTCCGGATACTCCAGCCCCTACAACTCCGAGCCCGAGCTGGGCGTCCTGCGTCCCTCAGTGGGCACGGAGATCGAGGTCACTTCCAGCACCCTCAAGTCAAGTAGGGTTCATTGTCCACTCTGCTCTGATTTCTGTGTTTAACATCTCTGTGTGTTAGAGAGAGAGAGAGAGAGAGAGAGAGAGAGAGATGCAGTATACACCAGCCTGTCTGTTTGAAAAGCCTGGAGTTAGTGTGAGGGTCTGGGGGTAAAAATGAGGCTCAGAATGGGGGTCAGGCTGGGGATCAGACTGGGGCTCAGACTCTGGATCAGACTGGGGGTCAGACTTGGGATCAGACTGGGGGTCAGAGTAGGGGTCAGACAGGGGATTAGACTGGGGTTCAGACTTTGGGTCAGACTCAGGATCAGTCTCGGGGTCAGACTGGGGGTCAGTCTCGGGGTCAGACTGGGGGTCAGACTCGGGATCGGACTGGAGGTCAGACTGGGGGTCAGAGAAGGGGTCAGACAGGGGATTAGACTGGGGGTCAGAGAAGGGGTCAGACTGAGGATTAGACTGGGGTTCAGACTTGGGGTCAGACTCGGGATCGGACTGGGGGTCAGACTAGGGGTCAGACTCTGGGTCAGACTGGGGATCAGACTAGGGGTCAGACTGGTCCAAACGCCTCTTCATATGTTTAATTGTATGAAATTAATTATTTTTCTGGCTTGTTCGTATTTAGCATGAAATCGGGTTGGCTGTATTTAGCTGTATTTGGATTTGAACCTGAAGTGGCTGTGGCCTTAGCTGGAAGCTTGTTTTTTTCTTTCTTTCTCCTTTTTCATTTGTTCCTTTGTTCGTTCCTTCACTCGTTTCTTTCTCTTTGTGCCGCAGCAATTTGCCAACGATTACAATTAGCTGTTTGTTACAGAAAGATATACACATTGTTCTTTTCTTCTTTCTCTTTCTCTCTCTCTCTCTCTCTCTCTCTCTCTAACCCTACCACACGTGTTCTGAAGTGTTTTACTCCTCTTATACCACAGCGATTTGCGATCACAATTTTATTTTAGTTTTTTTAAAGCACATCGTATGCGTCATACTTTTTATCCATTTACAGTTGCGTTTAAAGTCCTGCTTGCCTTGTGTGACCCTTGGAAAACCCTTTATATGTCTGAGATAAAGCTGCAACCCAGGTCACTTTTCTAACTGGAGCAGACACCACCTGTCAGTCTGTTAGACCCCGCCCCCTGCTGAGGAGGAGGAGGAGCCAACGCACAACTTTACAGGCCGAATTAATGTCTAATATTTCACAACAATATCTCTTACACACACACACACAGGCATTTTCTACCGTGGCGAGACTGATTTAATAATAATATTCTCACTGTGGTGTCCCAGTCATCTCAGCTACACACACACACACACACACACACACACACACACAGCTGGCTTCCATTTGCAGGCCGCTGAAGTGAGCTGGACACGCTCCTTTTATCTGTTCTTTCATGTAATTGATAAATGACTGAGTGTGTGTGTGTGTGTGTGTGTGTGTGTGTGTGTGAGCAGCTGAAGGGGGGGTTATTTGTGATGTAATGACATCGCCGAGGTCAGAGGTGTGATCACACGGACATCTGCGGTACATTTGCTCTCACCGTTATCACCCAGATGTTGATTATTTTCCAATGACAGCTCATCCTGAACTGTTTAATTCCTTTTATACCACAGCAGTTTACCAACAAGTATCACTTTTTTTTAGGAATCAATTAACGACAGGTCATACTTTTTATCCATTTATCGCTACCTTTAATGTTGTGGATCATCTGCGAAACAGGTCATCACATTTGTAACAGCAGTTATGAACAGCCAACTTCTCATTTTAACCTCATCGACCCGCAGCTTTGCCATCGTACGATAGAATAAAAGTGCGTAAAAAAAACTGTGCGTACGAACTTTTCAGCTGGCTGCTTGTCAACATTAAATAACAAAGAGTTTTTATGCAAATTTAACATAAAAATGTACATTTTTTAGCTACTAAATGCTAAGAATAATACATTTTTGCTCTTCCTACCTGTTTACGTTTAATATTAAGAGCGTTGACTAATTTATTTTGTCGTTAGAAGCAGAAATTATTAGAGAGGTTTATTATTATTATTATTATTATTATTATTATTAATTATAATCGTATTATTATTACGATTATTGTGACGGATACATTTGATATCAGTATAAAACTGATTCTGTTTGGAAAATTATATTCTCAAATAATAATATATTTAAAATGATTCTTTCAAAATATGGTAGTTTAGCTAGTCATGTCTTACTAGGTAGAATTTGTGTGTGTGTGTGTGTGTGTGTGTGTGTTAGAGATTGTGCGTGTAGTGCTTTTGTAGTTGTTTATCTGACAAACAGGAACAGTGCCCCTGATGTTCCAGCTCAGTCGGCATCACAACAGAGTCTCTCAGTGGTACGATTAGAGCCGCATCGATCCTTCTCTCTCTCTCACTCTCACACACACACACACACACACACACACACACACACACACACACACACACACACACACACAATCATTTCAGAGCTAGACGTCCAAACACCAGGCTGGAGAACAACTTCTAGTGAGTGATTGAGGCATCGATTACCGATGAAGCAGAATTACAGGTTAGCAGATTCAGACACCTCTTAGCTTCTCAGCCTGTCCATCTCTCTCTTTTTTTCTCTATAGTGTATTAGCACCACTTAAACGATTTAGTATTGAAATGCATTAAGAAGGCCGAGTCAGTATCGTATAATTGTTTCATAAATCCAATGCTTCAGATTCGTTTTTGTTTCTTTACCCTCGGTAACGTTTTATGACGACGTTGATGATATTTATTGGAGCCAATAAAACAAACATAACACAAGTAAACTACTGTGGTCTCGTTCTAAGCTATCAGGTCGTGAAACACCCAGAGCTAGGAGCTCGTGCCTCGTTTCGGCAATATAAGCACATCCTGAAGTGTTTTATTGCTCTTATACTACAACAGTGTGCCAGTGATTACAATTCTAATTCATTAAATAACATGACCTCATACTTTTTTATTCCTTTCTAGTTACGTTTAACATTCTTGAACATTCTGGAGTTACAGCTTGACCTTTAAATGCTACAAAGCACTGGCACTGGAGACTCCTTCCATAAATCTTGAATAACTGTAAAATAAATATCAACAATTACACACTTTTCTTTTGATAAGTTCTGATAACACCGTCTAGACGTGACAGTAGTGTGTGAACACGCTTTCCAAATATGTAAAAAAGGAACAACCATATAAGGTCATCTTTTTCATAAATACTTTGTAGTCTCAAGCTGTTAAAAATAAACAACAACAAAAAATACTTTGTAGTCTCAAGCTGTTAAAAATAAACAACAACAAAAAATACTTTGTAGTCTCAAGCTGTTAAAAATAAACAACAACAAAAAATACTTTGTAGTCTCAAGCTGTTAAAAATAAACAACAACAAAAAATACTTTGTAGTCTCAAGCTGTTAAAAATAAACAACAACAAAAAATACTTTGTAGTCTCAAGCTGTTAAAAAAACAACGATAAATACTTTGTAGTCTCAAGCTGTTAAAAATTAAACAACAAAAATACTTTGTAGTCTCAAGCTGTTAAAAATAAACAACAACAACAAAATACTTTGTAGTCTCAAGCTGTTAAAAAAAACAACAAAAAATACTTTGTAGTCTCAAGCCGTTAAAAATAAACAACAACAAAAAATACTTTGTAGTCTCAAGCCGTTAAAAATAAACAACAAAAAATACTTTGTAGTCTCAAGCTGTTAAAAAAAACAACAAAAAATACTTTGTAGCCTCAAGCCGTTAAAAATAAACAACAACAAAAAATACTTTGTAGTCTCAAGCTGTTAAAAATAAACAACAACAAAAAATACTTTGTAGCCTCAAGCTGTTAAAAATAAACAACAACAAAAAATACTTTGTAGTCTCAAGCTGTTAAAAATAAACAACAAAAAATACTTTGTAGTCTCAAGCTGTTAAAAATAAACAACAACAAAAAATACTTTGTAGTCTCAAGCTGTTAAAAATAAACAACAAAAATACTTTGTAGTCTCAAGCTGTTAAAAATAAACAACAACAACAAAATACTTTGTAGTCCCAAGCTGTTAAAAAAAACAACAAAAAATACTTTGTAGTCTCAAGCTGTTAAAAATAAACAACAACAAAAAATACTTTGTAGTCTCAAGCTGTTAAAAATAAACAACAACAAAAAATACTTTGTAGTCTCAAGCTGTTAAAAATAAACAACAAAAAATACTTTGTAGTCTCAAGCTGTTAAAAATAAACAACAACAAAAAATACTTTGTAGTCTCAAGCTGTTAAAAAAACAACGATAAATACTTTGTAGTCTCAAGCTGTTAAAAATAAACAACAAAAAATGCCTTGTAGTCTCAAGCTGTTAAAAATAAACAACAACAAAAAATACTTTGTAGTCTCAAGCTGTTAAAAATAAACAACAACAACAAAATACTTTGTAGTCTCAAGCTGTTAAAAAAACAACAAAAAATACTTTGTAGCCTCAAGCTGTTAAAAATAAACAACAAAAAATACTTTGTAGTCTCAAGCTGTTAAAAATAAACAACAACAAAAAATACTTTGTAGTCTCAAGCTGTTAAAAATAAACAACAACAAAAAATACTTTGTAGTCTCAAGCTGTTAAAAATAAACAACAACAAAAAATACTTTGTAGTCCCAAGCTGTTAAAAAACAACAGCTGATTGATAACTAACTGATAACTATTCTACTAATAGTAAACAATTTTCATCAATCCACAGACAGTGTTCCTAGCAGAGATTTATTTTTTTTTACTTTCTCCCCTGCTCGACACGTCTTGGTTTGCTCCTCGTGAGATTAGTGGAGAAGTTGATTACAGGGCTGCCGATGGAGCTGATTATAGCTCTGAAGTGTAACCTCTCTGCGGAGCTCATGATTGCGGGCCGCCGGCGCATTTTTCCAGGTTCCATCACCGCTCATCTTTGGTGGGCTTGAAATGTCAAGCGCTAACAGCTCTACAGGTCACGGGGTGAATCCGAATTAATACTGATTTTGAACGCCCTTCAAGATTGTTACTCGTCGTGCTGAACGAGAGTCGAAGAAAGTCTCGTCCGAATTCTATAACGGAGCGTGTTCTCCGTGTCAGATTATACGATGAAGATCCTCTTACGATAGACCTTCCGTTAACCGTCCGTTAACGTTTTGTTTACGTTTCAACATAAACGCTGCTAGCGTATGTTTGTAGCTATGCCGCGAGTTTGCCGTGCTCCGGTTGGTGGATTTTTAGACGAGCGCTTTAGAGTCGCGTGAGATTTTTATAGAATATCGTGTAGAAGTACGAGTTCTGCGATCCCGGGCTGAAAATCGTAGCGGAGGCATGTTTACAGGCACGGAAATGCAAAACGAGAGAACTTCCACAGCCGTTTCCTGGTACAGTCCCTGATCCGCTTAATGGATTTGCATATTAAATGGAATCATTCTTTAGGCAAACGATCTTTATAGACGCTCCACATAAGCGACGTCTAATCGTTGATATCCTGATATTGTTTTTGCATAATGCATGCTGGGTAAAAAAAAATAAAATAAAATAAGTGATGCGACTAAACGCTAGCTTTATGCTGAAATGCCCTTTAAAGGAACGTTTCAAACGAGAGCTCCTGGAGAACTGGTCCACTCGTAGCCGTGAGATCCGAACAGCAGTCCTTCAGAGATAAGCGCTGTGTCGTCGTGTACAGTCAGCAGCGACGCACCGGATCCTGCACTTTCGTTCATCCTCCCCCTCGGAAAAGGTCATGGGCACCTTTAAGAACGTGGCTGATGCAGCAGAAATGTGTACAACGGTGATGATCTGATGTCGTTTCTTCTACTGCCAAGTTTCTCCTGGAGAACAGCAGCTGATTAATGGCCCTGTGTCCTCAATCCGGTTCCTGTTTTCCCCACAATTTACCAAATCATGGAATAAACTTGATTTGGATCAAGGAATATGACGATATAATAGCGTTAGTGTCATAAAGTGTCACTTTTCTGAGATATCGTGGATATTAGGATATCTTTTTATAGTTGTTTTGCATCAAATATCTGCTTTTAATTTCAGTTACTAAAAAATTTTTTATGAACAAACGTTTATTTATTTTTCTGATGCAGCCTTGTACATCAAAGCCTAGGCCTAACTTCCTTCCGTCAGTGACTCAGTGAATCAAATGTAATGAACCTAAGTGAATCCATTGTGAAGAGAAACGTTTAAGTGAATCAATGAATCAGTGACTCAGTGAATCAAATGTAAGGAACCTACGTGAAGTCCATTGTGAAGAGAAACATTTATGTGAATCAAAGAATCAGTGACTCAGTGAATCAAATGTAAGGAACCTAAGTGAAGTCCATTGTGAAGAGAAATATTTAAGTGAATCAGTGAATCAGTGACTCAATGAATCAAATGTAATGAACCTAAGTGAAGTCCATTGTGAAGAGAAACGTTTAAGTGAATCAGTGAATCAGTGACTCAATGAATCAAATGTAAGGAACTTAAGTGAAGTCCATTGTGAAGAGAAACATTTAAGTGAATCAAAGAATCAGTGACTCAGTGAATCAAATGTAAGGAACCTACGTGAAGTCCATTGTGAAGAGAAACATTTAAGTGAATCAAAGAATCAGTGACTCAGTGAATCAAATGTAAGGAACCTACGTGAAGTCCATTGTGAAGAGAAACATTTAAGTGAATCAAAGAATCAGTGACTCAGTGAATCAAATGTAAGGAACCTAACTGAGGTCCATTGTGAAGATGAACGTTTAAGTGAATCAATGAATCAAATGTAATGAACCTAAGTGAAGTCCATTGTGAGGAGAAACGTTTAAGTGAATCAATGAATCAGTCAATCAATGAATCAGATGCAATAAACCTAAGTGAGGTCCATTTTGAAGACAAATGTTTAAGCGAATCAGTGAATCAATGAATCAGATATAATGAATCTGAGTGAGGTCCATTGATGAGCTGTGTGTTCAGAACAGTTCGGTGCTGACTCTGCTTTCTGTTTACGTTTTTTTTTCTCTGACAGACACGCCTCTGATGGTCAGGAGCAGCAGTGAACTGGTGCTGTCACGCACACTGGATACTGAAAGTAACAACAACAGACCAACACCAATAACAACAACAACAACGGTCAGTGTTCTAGAAGGTTCAGGGTATGTCAAGGTTGTCTGGGTTTTTTTCCGATAACTTGTACGATATCAGAGGCACCGCCCCTTCCTGTCGTTGATTATTTTCCTTTATTCGTTTTTCAACACTTCTCGGTGGTGGATGATGCGTCTTCGTGCACATCTGTTTTTGGTGTAAGAAACCCATTTCTTTTTTGATTCACTTTGGTCAAACCTCGTGTTCCTTTCACCTTTCATAAAAGTATGAGAATTTCTTTTGTTGTACGTCTTCTATTTCAGTGTGTGTGTGTGTGTGTGTGTGTGTGTGTGTGCGGTCAGGAGATTGTATTTGTTGTTTTTTTGTGGGTTTTTATATTGTATTTTGTCACTCACACCTGTGGCCCCTCACACACACACACACACACACACACACACACACACACCGTTGTGATTTTGGCTTCTCTCACATTTCTCTCGCTCTCTGTTTCTCTGGTTTGGATCCATTCATTTCCTCCTGTCTTATTAATCCGGGTTTGATTTTTCGCACTGCTCCTGTTGTCACGCACACACTCGCGTCCTCGTTCACATCCTCCACAGATTTGAAATTCCAAAACCGAAATGCTGTTTAGCGGCGAGTTTTCGAACACGTGTCTGTTCGACAGGTGTAAGCCGACTTCCTGTCGTTTTCCGTCGCCGTAAATGGATAAATAGTAACAGCACTTTCCGCTGTGTTTAGTTTATTATTAATTTTTTTAAAAAGGCATTTTTGCACGCTTGTTTTATTCCTGTTATATCGCAGCATTAAAAAAAAAAAAAAAAAGTACTTTTTATAGTTAAAACTGTCTATTTTTTCTCGCTCTCTTGCGAGTTTTTTTTTATACGAGCCGAACGCGCTTCAAGAATAAAGAATGTACGGATGCACAATAACAATAATGAGCGCAGGAGCATGTGGCCTGGTGGGGGATAATCGCATAACCGTAATCTGGGTCACTCTGTGTGTGTGTGTGTGTGTGTGTGTGTGTGTGTGTGTGTGTGTGTGTTGACAGGGAGCAGGCCATGTGCTCACAGTGAAGGGTGGAACCATGGACACACCAGAAGAAGACATGATGAACAGGAGGATCAACAACAACAACAACAGCAGCAGGTAAGAGTGTGTAATAATAATAATAATAATAATAATAATAATAATAATAATAATGTTATTGTTAACAGATAGTGAAGAATGAATAAAATTACAGAACAGTACATTGAGAATAATAAATAACAGATTAAAACTGCAGTAGATAACAGAATGAATAAATGTGTCCAGATCATCATCATCATCATCATCAAAAAAATTCCCTCAGTTTTTTCCAATCAGGATTATTATTATTATTATTTATTTATTTTTTTTTAAAAAGGTCAAGAAAATCGTTCTTCCTCCTAAATTATGATTCCGTTCCTGTTGATAACGAGTAAAAACATCCGTGTGTGTGTGTGTGTGTGTGTGTGTGTGTGTGTGTGTGTGTGTGTGTGTTTTAACCAATATGACGTACACACTTAAAGGTAAGCAGCTATATTCGTGGTTTCTAATTATTTTCGAGTCCGTGACGCTCCACCGCCGTTTCCCCGGAAAGCCGAAGCCCTTTCATTCAAACAAACAACCCCGAAAACCGCCGCTCCTGTCGTCTGTCCTCGTGTGTAATTTGTACTCTGATTGGACGATGCGTGTTTAGTCTGTCCTCTTCGACTTGAAGGCGTTTTAAAGGGGGGGAAAAACGTTCGTCACACCAGCGACCGGCTTTCACATTCGCCTTCGGATCAAATAAAAACAAAAAAACGACAAACAAATATAGAACATTTCTGCCTTTAACAAATAGCCAGAATATTCCATCCACATTTAGCGGTACGCCTAATTTTTGCAGCCGCCCAATTAAATGACAGATCAGCGTATGACCCAGGAGTGATTGACAGTTGCGTACGGGTTCAGAACTCGCTGATATGAACTGACACTCTCTGGAAGCTCCGCCCCCTCCCACACGTCTCACTCGACCCGTTATTTCCGGATTTTTCTAAAGATGCGGCGTCGCTTTCCGTCGTGGTAAACGGATAACGCGACCCCCATGGTGAAGTCTTGTTTCGATGCGCGACACTTCGTAGACGCGGGACGACGCAACGTAGACCTTCCTTTCGTTGTCTTCAGAAACATCCAAAACGAAACGAGCCCGTACCGCAGAGGGTGTCGCGTATACCGGGATCTGCCGGCTATCGCCATGGTTACAGGACATGCGGCGGCGGAGGTGTCGTTCTTATCATAGGTCACGTGACCTCCTCTTCTCCATAAGAGAGCTACGCAGTTATCTCTTCTGACACTCTTCACTGGCTCCGTCAGTCAGTGTTACACACACACACACACACACACACACACACACACCTCATTTACCGGCTGAACTGGCACCAATGCAACCTCCTACATCACTTTATCTGATGTCATAAAGGAGGTGTTTTTTTCACCAGGGGCTGGTGAGGGAACGACTGATAATATATCTGCTATAGTGTAAGTATAATGTAAGTTAGCATACTTGCTAATACAAGAGCTACAATCCTGATACAAGCTTAATACGACTCTCGTTTCAGCTTAGCTTCCGACCGAAACTAGTATTTGGGGGAAACCCCCCCTCCCGTAAAATCTGGATTAGCTAAACTTCAGGGAAGCGAATCCGCCATATTGTGCACTACTCACCGATCAGATTCTCAGCGTTACCATAGAAACAACCATAAAGCGGGTTGTTTTCGAGGTAGTCGTATCTTCTTTTACGACCGGAAGTAACCGGATGGGTTTTCAAAATGGCCGCCGTAAATTTAGCTGCTGGTGGATTCTTTTAAAACATCCCTTACTTATTTATCGATCTATTTGTTTATTTATTTATTTATTTATTCCACGAGCCTATTCCGCTAGCTTGTTTTTTTTTCTCCCACGTCACTTATTTTCTTCGCTGACAGGATGAGTAACGACTCGAGGAGGGAACTTTACCTTTTTAATTTATATACTTTATATACACGTTTATATGTATTTATTATCAGTGAGCCACAAAATGGCGGCTTGAACGTGGAATCACTTTTTTTTTTTTTTTTTTTCTTTGTTTTTTCGTGATTCCTTTCGATGATCCCTCACAGATTGTTTCTCACAACCACCAGGACGGAACAACAGCAATAAAAAAAAAACCCCCAAAAACCCCACCCCGTCAACCCCGACCCGTGTCTGACGACCGCAGACGTTTCCGATGCGTTATCGTGCTGCTCGTTTGAGGAATCCCCGCTGGCTTTTTTTTCCTTCTTCTTCTTTTTTTTTTTTTTTTTTGACAGCGATGGAACATTTCACGCACCTCTCACCCCCACCCCCACCACCTCTCACCCCCACCCCCACCACCTCCATCCACCTTTTCCTCCCTTTTTCCTCTCTCTGTTCATGTCTTTATTGAAGTAAGAGATGCAGGTAGGCACCTGTGCCTCTGGCGCTGTGTGTAAAGCACACACACACACACACACACACACTAACACACACACACTAACACACACGAACACACACAACAACAACAAGAGCAGTTGCAGTACCTCTCAGATTATTTGTTTGGCCATTAATGCTAACCCCGAGGACACGAGCGCAAAATGGATTTGAGGTCTGTGTGGACAGGAGTACAAGGTCCAATACTGAAGGATTGTGTGTGTGTGTGTGTGTGTGTGTGTGTGTTAGAGCAAGACCACCAGGCCGCAGTTCATTTTTTCTGCCTTTTGTTGCTCACCCTAACATGATAAAAGGGTTTTTTCTTTTTCGAGGTCTTCAGAACCCAGCTTAACGTTTCTCATCCTGTTTAATTCGTCTGATTTTTAAAATTTTTTTCTGCTCATGATTTGTTCTTCTCCCAAATAAAACACATCCAGAATGGCTTCTTAGCCCCACCTCTGTGGCGTGTTTTGTGCACAGTTGAGCCACTTTTCCAGAGGAATTCTTAGTCAACTCCCTAACCAAGCCCAGAATCGAGTGCTTGGGCCCCCCTTAGTCGCTGCTGGCAGCCAAGCCGTTATCGAGTATTCGGCCCGAGCGTGAAAACGTCTCTGCCGAATCAACATGCCCGTATATCCCTACGCCGTTACGTCTCTATCCCGGTGGGCGTGGTCTCTTCTAGGATGACCCCGCTCCGATACGCAGGACACGGACGCACTTTACGTTGTTTTTTTTCCCTTTAAACTGTCGCCCGTAGGTGAATTTGCGCTCGAGGTGTATATGTTCGTGCACGGTCCACTATATAATGTACACGAATCCTGTCTTTGGTTATGAATATGAGTGTGTGTGTGTGAGTGTGTGTGTGTGTGAGTGTGTGTAGGTGTGTTGTGTGTGTGTGTTTCGTGGTTCTCGGCTGCGAACGCAGCAGGAAAGCAGGAGGTCAGCGAGGCAGATCAGGGCCGTTAAATGATCCAAGAAGGAGCTAATGGAGCACAGTGATAGCTACTTACCCTCTGGGTGTGTGTGTGTGTGTGTGTGTGTGAGAGAGAGAGAGAGAGAGAGAGTGAGATTGATACTGATAGAAAATTACTACACGCCTCTGATCTCATTTCGGTCTTCTGACTGAGACTCTTACTGAAGCCGGTAGCCGAGAGTGTGCAGCTTCATCGGGAACGCTGGTCGGAATTTCAAATATAAAACAGTTTTGTTTTGTTTTTGGAATTCCTTAATGTGTTATTCCGCATTAGTGATAATTAGGGGGCCAAGCACCAAAGGTGTAATTGTATGTTTACTTCTTCTTCTTCTTCTTATTGACATTTGGCACAGTGATAGAGGACAGTCCCAGCTACCTACACAGCCATGTCGGTGTACGCAGGTATACGTTTGCAATAACAACACAACGTTATAGACAAGCGATTCCAATTTCTTCTTAATTCTCTGGGCCAAGCTGAGTTAAAGGGACACCACGGTGTTAAATTCCAATCAGATCAGATTTTCAGCCATTTTGTCCAGTCACCGCCAAATCTGGCTCACAGCGTAATCAGATGGCGAAATTGCCAGACAGGAAGTGAGGTCGTTTCTCAGCAACGGTGTGATGTATTCAGACATTTCGTCTAAGGTCTGTCTACATTCACAAAATGAGTAAAACTGCTTCTAACGCTTTGATGACTGACTACTTTCTGCTGATTCCCTGGCAGTCAAGTGTTCAAGACGTAACAGATCTTTGATTCTCAAAACAGGAAGTCAGCCATTTTGAATCTGAATTCCTAAAAAAAAAAAAAAAAATAAAAAATGTATTCGCTCCTCGTCTAGACGCTTTGTCTAGGTCGTATCTAAGCAACGGCTCGACGTATTGCCATCGAATGGTACATAGTACATCTCCTTGGGAACATGCCCTGATGGTCCTGTTGGCTTCTGGCCATCCTCTGTTACTAAGGAGTCGGGCCAAAATAAAGTGCTTGGCCCCCTTAATCGCTATATGTTATCAGTATTATTCTAAAATGAATACTTCTATGAGCAGGGGTGTATAAACTTTTGCCTGATTGTGTACGCATTCAAAAAATTAAAGAGGTGTGTGTGTGTGTGTGTGTGTGTTTCCACAGCAGGCTCACCAGAACAGTGGAAATTTCTGGAGACATGGGACCTCTAGGAATTAAAGTTGTACCTTATCTTTCTTCACTGAGTGGACGGTGAGTACACACACACACACACACACACACACACACACACACACACACACGGGAAATGTCTTATGTGAAAGAGATGGGAAGGTCAAAAATGTAAGTGTGTTTTGTGGACAAATACACTCACTCGATGTGACAGGAAGTGACCCTTGGGTGGAAGGTGTCTCACTTCCTGTTGTGGCTGGTGTGTGTGTGTGTGTGTGTTCCCTCATGGTTTGTTCAAGGAATGCTGCTGTCCTTATCTCTACGCCATTCATCTTCATTCTTTCTCTTTTTGCACTCATTTTTCTTTCTTTGGGGGAGAAAATGTGTTCTGTGACCTGCTGATCTCTTGTAGGTATGAAAAGCAGTCTGACACACACACAAAAATATTGGCCCCCCCCCCCCCCCCCCCCCCCCCCCCCTCATAAAACTAAGCAAAAATGATTGTATAACGAACATGACACGCAATAATTCAAACGTCAGACCAAAATGGGAAGAGAAAGTATTTATCTTTGATTTATGTTCTAACTAATAATAATAATATGTTCTCTCAGAAATATATGTGCCAAAATTAATGACACCCCTAAAGAACGTTTGAAGTCTTTATTCTTGAAAAAGTACCTGGTTTTATAAACAAAAACCTGGTTGCCTCTGCCAGGAGGTTCCGATTTTTTTTTTTTTTTTTTCCATATGTGGCTATGAAAAGAGTTCTGTGTTTTTGCAAAAAAAAAAAAAAGATCACAGGGATGGACCTTCATATTGTGTGTGTGTGTGTGTGTGTGTGTGTGTGTGTGTGTGTGTGTTTTAGGACGCTGGGCCTTCACGTTAAAGGCATCGAGGAGAACAGTCGCACGAAGAGAGAGGGCATCTTCGAGGAGGACGAGTGCATCGTACAGATCAACGGCACCGAGCTCATAGACAAGTCTTTCGCTCAGTATGAACTTTCTCCTTCCTCATCGCCACTCTGTCATCGCTCTGTCGTTCTTTTCGGGGAGCTCTCGCTTTATTCTGTCCTTCGCAGCTTGTCTTTGTCTCTCACACTCCCGCGTTCTCTCAGATTCTCGGTTTCTCACGTCTCGTGGATTAGTGCTGTTAACTGTCATGGTCATATCAGAGCTCCAGACTGATACACTGGGAATGAAACGGGGAGAGGGAGGGAGAGGGAGGGAGAGAGGGAGAGGAGGAGGAGAGAGAGAGAGATTTGAATTTTTAAAACCCCCTTTATTAGGTCAATCAAATAGCATTTAAAAAGTCAAACTATTGATCCTTACATTGTAAAATGATCTCTTCTCGTTCTTTCTCTCCTCTCCTCTTCTCTCGGAGGATGGTACGACACTGACTCTGTTCTTCTTTCTCTGCGCAGGTCTCAGGAGATGTTCCGCCAGGCCATGTCGTCCCAGGTCGTGAGATTGGAGGTCCTCCCCGTGTCCCGCAAGCTCCAGTACGAGAAGAACCTCATCGGCCAGATATTCAACAGCTTTGACTCCGCCCACACCGTCGGCCCTAAACCGAAGAGTCCCTTCCTGCTTCGGAAAGCCGATGTTAAACCCTCTGACCCCGCCCATTTCACTTCCTCCTCCTCTCGGACTTCGCCTCCGAGAGAGGAGCCCGTCGTGAGACGCAGCCCCATCGTAGTGGAGCGTCGTGAGCAGACCCCGCCTCCTCCCGTCAGTGCCTCGCCCACACCCAGGAGTCGCAGCGAAAGCCCCGCCTCCACAGTAAACCCCGCCCTTATAGCGCTAGTGAACGCTAATAAGAAAGGTGGCAGGAAGATGATCAATTTAACAAAAGGTGCGTAAAGAGTGTGTAAAAACACAGCTGGGTGAACTTCACGTCTCCTCTCTGTCTGTCTGTCTGTCTGTCTCACTATTTGTCTGTCTCACTATTTGTCTGTCTCTCTGTGTCTGTCTCTCTCTGTCTGTCTATCTTTCTGTCTCTCTGTCTATCTCACTATTTGTCTGTCTCTCTGTCTATATCGCTGTCTCTCTCTGTCTGTCTATCTGTCTCTTTCTGTTTGTCTGTCTCTCTTTGTCTACTTGTCTCTCTCTGTCTGCATATCTGTGTGTCTCTCTCTCTCTGTCTCTCTGTCTATATCGCTGTCTATCTGTCTCTCTCTGTCTGTCTATCTGTCTCTCTCTGTCTGTCTCTCTGTCTATATCGCTGTCTCTCTGTCTGTCTCTCTTTGTCTACTTGTCTCTGTCTGCATATCTGTGTGTCTCTCTCTCTCTGTCTCTCTGTCTGTCTCCCTCTGTCTGTCTCTCTGCTCTCCTCACCTCTTGTCTGTTCTCATTTTGTTTT
The DNA here is from genome assembly GCA_023630585.1 of Cranoglanis bouderius. Lineage (NCBI taxonomy): Eukaryota > Metazoa > Chordata > Actinopteri > Siluriformes > Cranoglanididae > Cranoglanis > Cranoglanis bouderius. Next base: position 19,808,077 of record CM042552.1, read on the forward strand.
GTCTCCTCTGTTCTGTTTATTTTCTTCTCATCTTGTTAATGTTTTTGCGCGTGTGTGTGTGTGTGTGTGTGTGTGTGTGTGTGTGTGTGCGCATGCACGTGTGTGTGTGTGTGTGTGTGTGTGGTCTCTTTCTTGTTTGATCTCTTCATCTTTCATAGGTCTCTCTTTTTCTTGTTGTTGTGTCTCTTCTCATTTTTTATGTCTCTTAATTTTATTCTTTTTTATTTTTCTCCTCTTCTATATTTTCTTTTCTGTTCTCTTCATTTTTTTATGCCAGATTTCTTCTCAATTTTTCCCTTTTCTCTCCTTGTTTTTTCACTTCTCTTCTCTTATTATTATTTTTTTTAAACTTCTCTTCTCTTTTTCTCATTTTTGTCTGTTTGGTCCTCTTTTTATCTCTTCTCTTTTTCTTGTTTTTAAAATTTTTTTTTTGTCTCTCTTCTCGTCTCTTCTCATTTTTCATCTTTTCTTCTTGTCTCATGTGGCGTTCTCTTCTTGTTCAATATTCTGTTTATTTCTATTTTTCTCTCCCGTCCTCTTCTCCTCTTCCTTCTCTCCTCTCCTCCCTCTCTCCTCCCTCTCTCCTCTCCTCTCCTGTGATTGACAGCTGCTCCAGGTGTTAAACTTTAATGAAAGTCAGTCAGGTGCTCCGTAGGGAGACGGGATTTCATCATTCGCCATCTTTAGTATGCTGGAGCTCTTTCTATCCTGTGTAACATCTTTCAGTCGTGACTGTGTGTGGTGGAGAGAGAGAGAGAGAGAAAGAGAGAGAGACACACACAGAGTGAGCCAGGGAGAAATAAAAGAAAGACAGTGAGCTTCAGTAATCACACGTGATGAGGGCGGAGTCATGGAGACTCTCATCCCTGTTCTCCTGCCTTCCTTGCCGTGTCTCTCTTCTCCTCCTGTTCCTCTTTTTCTGTCTCTCCTTCCATCCGCTCTCCTCCGCTCCGTCGATGTGCCGGCGTGTGAAATTAAAGCGCAGACCCATTTAATCCTCATAAGGAAACGTTTATTAGCGAGGGTTTGAGGGTAGCCGAGAGCCGACTCGCTCTTCCTCCCTAAACGCAGAGGGGTTCTGAGGTCCAGCTCTCAGTCGCCGGGTCACGTGTGAATCCCAAAAGAACTTTAGAACCGACTCGTTTATCACGGAATAAAACGTCCCGCGACGTCGAATGTAACTATAAACGGGTAAAAAGTACAGCGTGTTGTTCTTTAATGAAATATGAATTTGTTATTGAATGAATTATTGTTACAGTGAAATAACTTTGCTACATAACTGAATAAATGTCACGGCTGTGTGTTCTGTTCTGACCCGCAGGTCCGGATGGTCTGGGCTTCACCGTGGTGACCAGAGACTCGGTGGTCCACGGGCCTGGACCCATCCTGGTGAAGAGCATCCTGCCCCGCGGTGCTGCTGTGAGAGACGGACGCCTGCAATCCGGGGACCGAATCCTAGAGGTGTTTACTGTTTACCTGCTTCTTTACCTTCATCAACACAGCTGTGAACACACTGGTCCTGTTTTATTACTCTCTCTCTCTCTCTCTCTCTTTCTTTTATCTGTCTGTTTTTTTCTTTTGTTCCTTTGTTTGTTTTTGTTTATATCTATCTTTCTGTTTGTGTTTCTTTATTTCTATTATCTATCTATCCATTTGTCAGTCTGTGTGTTTCTTTCTTTCTTTCCTTTCCTCCTTCCCTCCTTGCTTCCTTCATTCTATCGTTCTTTCCTCCCTTCCTTCATTCCATTTACCGTCCTTCCATCTTTCCTCCCTTCCAATCGTTCCTTCCTCCATTCCATTGTTCCTTCCTTCCTCCCTTCACATCATCCCATCCTTCCTTCCTTCCATCCAATCATTCCTTCCCTCCTTCTGTCATTCTGTCCTCCCTTCCTTACTTCATTCCATTGTTCCTCCCTTCCTTCATCTCTTCCTCCCTCCCTCCCTTCCATCCTTCCAATCTTTCCATCCCGCCTTCCTTCCAATCGTTCGTTCATTCCGTCCTTCCTTCCTTCCATCGTTCCTTCTTTCCTCCCTTCCTTCCTCCCTTCATCCCTTCCCTCCTCCCTTCCTTCCTCCCTTCATCCCTTCCCTCCTCTCTTCCTTCCTTCCTTCCTCACTCCCTTCATTCCTTTCTTACTTCTTTCCAATCGTTCGTTCATTCCGTCCTTCCTTCATTCCATCCTCTCTTCCTTTCCTCCTTCCGTCATTCCTCACTCCCTTCATCACTTCCTTCCAATCGTTCGTTCATTCCGTCCTTCCTTCATTCCATCGTTCCTTCTTTCCTTCCTTCATTCCATCCTCTCTTCCTTCCATCATTCCTTCCTTCCTCACTCCCTTCATCCCTTCCTTACTTCCTTCCAATCGTTCGTTCATTCCGTCCTTCCTTCATTCCATCCTTCCTTCCTTCCTCACTCCCTTCCAATCGTTCATTCATTCCATCCTCTCTTCCTTCCTTCCTCACTCCCTTCATCCCTTCCTTCCTCCCTTCCATCGTTCCTTCTTTCCTTCCTTCATTCCGTCCTCTCTACCTTCCCTCCTTCTGTCATTCCTTCCTTCCTTGGACCTGAATGTTAACAGCTGGAATAGTTTGCTTTATTAATCCAGGTGTAATGTTTGATCTTTTTTCTCTCCCGGTTTCCTTCACATGAACAAATCCGTATTATTCTTTAATAAGTGATATTTAGACAGAATCCAAATCCATACCTCGTGTCATTTTAAGCAATAAAACAATCTGCGTATGTGTATGAATAGTTTCTGCATGAAATGGTTCAACAGATAAAGACAGGAAGTAGCAGAGTAAGTGAGTGATGAGTCAGAGAAAGGCAGTGACTCGGGGATAATCTGCCCCGAGGAAACATTACTGAAATCATCCCAGCTGATGTTTAAACCCTGATGTTTGGAATTTATTTCCACAGTGAATATTTTCCATATTGTTTTCATATCGTATAAACACACTGTAGCTTGTTGGAACACACTGATGTATGAGTAAATAAGCATGATGGGGGGGGGGGGGGGGGGGGGGGGTGTGTGTGTGTGTGTGTGTGTGTGTGTGTGTGTGTGTGTGTGTGTGTGTGTGTGTGTGTGTGTGTGTGTGTGTGTGTGTGTGTGTGTGTGTGTGTGTTGAGGAGTGCAGTGGTAGAGTGTAGAACATTTCCTGCCTGACTGCAGGTAGGAGGTTGGTTCTCCAACATCTGAGTTCTGACCCATCAGTGAGACCCGTCATTTACAGATGTTAATATTGTGTGTGTGTGTGTGTGTGTGTGTGTGTGTGTGTAGGTAAACGGCGTGGACATCAGCGGTTACAGACAGGAGGAACTGGTAGCGATGTTACGCAGCACCAAGCAGGGAGAGACTGTCTCACTGTTAGTGACCAGACAAGAGGAACCCTTCTTACCTCGGGAACTGGTCAGTCTGTCTCTCTGTCTGTCTCTCTCCTCTGTCTGTCTGTCTGTCTTTTTCTGTCTCTCTCCTCTGTCTGTCTGTCTGTTTTTCTGTCTCTCTCCTCTGTCTGTCTGTCTGTTTTTCTGTCTCTCTCCTCTGTCTGTCTGTCTGTTTTTCTGTCTCTCTCCTCTCTCTCTCTCTCTGTTTTTCTGTCTCTCTGTCATTCTGTCTGTCTCTGTCATTCTGTCTGTCTCACTCTCTGTCTGTCATTTTGTCTCTCTCTCTCTCTCTCTGTCTTTCTGTCTCTCTGTCATTCTGTCTGTCTCCGTCATTTTGTCTCTCTCTCTCTGTTTTTCTGTCTGTCTGTCTGTCTCTCTCTCTGTCTTTCTGTCATTCTGTGTCTCTCTCTCTCTGTTTTTCTGTCTCTCTGTCTGTCTGTTTTTCTGTCTCTGTCATTCTGTCTGTCTCACTGTCATTTTCTCTCTCTCTCTCTCATTCTGTCTGTCTCTTTTTCTGTCTGTCTGTCATTCTGTCCCCCTCTCTCTACCTGTCTAATCTCTCTCTGTCGGTCTATCTGTCTGTCTGTCTCGTCCTGTCTATCTCTGTCTGTTTGTCTTCCTCTCTGTCTTTGTCTGTCTGTCTGCCTGTCTGTCTGTCTGTCTCTGTCTTTGTTTACTTATTTTTGTCTTTCTTGCCCTGCCTTCCATCCTTATCTATCTACCGTTAATTAATGAATTCATTAATACCTTTCTGTCTGTCTGTCTGTCTCTCTCTCTACCGTTTATCTCCCACTTTCTATTCTTGAAGCTGATGACATCCTCCCAACCACTACATTTTGGATTTTGGAGAAACAAACACCCACACACACCCACACCCCCACACACCCCTGACCTCTGTCTGTTGATTCAGTGGCTGGCAGGAAGTCCTTGTGCACGGCCAGCTGTTTGACAGGAAGTGGCAGGGTGCTCTGGTGCTCCACCTTTCCCAGATGTCGGTGCGGGTGCCTCGTGCCTCTGAGTGTTTTCTCTCTCTCTCTCTCTCTCTCTCTCTCTCTCCTTTCACTTCTCCCTCCATCCCTCAGCTCAGGAAGCGAGTGCTCCATCCCGTCATTGTGTCTCTGTCTATCTGCAGTTCATTTACACCACACTGTCAGCACATCAAACACTCGGGGTCGCGTATAAACACGGCAAACACACGCTAATCTCACGCCTCACCTGCATTACTTCCTGTCTTCCACGTGTGATGGACTGGAATAAAGCTCTCTCTCTGTGTGTGTGTGTGTGTGTGTATGTGTGTGTGTGTGTGTGTGTGTGTGTGTGTGTGCATGCTGTACAGCTCGTCACTGAGTTAGCCCAAAGAGGTAGGCACACACACACACACACAACACATACTACATATCACACACTATACACTGAGTACTACATACTAATACACACTACATATTACTTTGTACTGAATACTACATACTACTACATAGTAGTACATTAAATATCACATACTGCATACTACACAATACACACGTCGTATTATACTCTACATACTACACACTAATACACACTACATACTACTACACTACATATTACATACTGTCTACTACACGATACGTTCTACATATTACACTCTATACACTGCGTACTACATACTACTATAAAATACCTACTGCATATTACATAATACAATATGCCACTACATGTTACATACTACATACTGAATGGTGAAGTAGGGTTCAGTGTATTTATTATTCAAAATTTAGTTTGTTTGTTTTTTTAATTCATTTATTTGTTTAATTTTGTCATTCATTTTGGGCCTGATTGTCTGTTGTCCATCCATCTTTCTGTCAAGACGCTGTGATCTAAATTTCATGATGGCTGGACAAAATTTGTAAGAAAAGAACCCCCCCTCCCCCCCAAAAAAAAAAAAAAAGTTCGACTTTCTGTTTGGCAAATCAGAAAAATCGTTAGCGCCGTCGGTCCAACAGTGCAAATCTGGTTCAGCAATAAAAGGCCGTAATACAGTAGTGCAGGTGCAAATATTTTTAAGCGCTAATGTGCGTCTTATATAAAATGTATTCCTTTCCACACACGGTGAAGTGTCACCCGTATCCCCGTGCTTTAAAAGATATCCGAAGATCTCCCGGAGGACTGTAGCGGGAACGTCTGCGGGCGCGGGCGTGAGAGCGTGTACTACTGTTCACAATGACGGCGGCGCTCGCACGAGTCCTCCTAAATTGCAGTGCGTGGTTTATTTCTGTTCCAGGCTGCTGTGTGATTGACTGAAGAGCTCTGCTCTATTGAAGGTCTGTTAGAAAGGAACAGCTGCCACTTCAAAGTCTCTCACACACACACACACACACACACGAATCGTAGCCGAAACGTAACGGCGTACAAAAGGGGGGGGGAAAAAATCGCAGACTTGTTGGAGTTTTTTTTTTTTAGCGAAATGAAACGCTATAAAAAGATTTAATGACGGTGTAGACATGTCGCCTTTCTGTCACACCATCTGCTCTTCATTGTGTGTGTGTGTGTGTGTGTGTGTGTCATGCTTGTGGGTGTGTACACGATGCCTCACAAACAATTACACCCTCGAAAAACCACCTACAAGATCTCTAGCCTAAACATCTAAACCCAGCCGTTTTAATTTTCAGTCAGTGGTTCTGATTGGTCCGATCAGATTCATTCCATGTCAGTATAATTTCTCCCTCTCTCTCTTTTTCTCTCTCTCTTTTACTTCCTGCCGCTTTCAGGCGTTAATCATTACTCACTTTGCTAAAAGAGCATCCTTTTGTCTATCGAAAGACCTTGTAGCCTCGTTTGGGAAGGAAGCCTCACAGACGAGCTACGCCCATCCTGGAAACAATTTCGCTTTGTCCTCGGATCGGAGACGTTGGCCTGATTAGAACGTGGTGGTGGTGGTGGGGGGGGTGGGGGGGGTTGTCGTGGGTCACACGGACCCGCTGACAGACTTACAGGTCTGTTTGTGAGCCTCACGCTCACATCCCCCGAGAGATGTCAGATATTAGTAGTTGGATTTCCTGAAATTTTAAAAAACAAAAAACCCACCAACACACAGCAAGGTGCTGATGAGCTCATTATTTCCATCAGCTCTGAATACTTTTTTGAAAAATGATTATTTTTTGGATGTTAGCTTCAACGGTCCCGACGTTCTACGTCATCGTTTCTATAGTAACGGCTCATTCGCCTTGTACAGCAGATGATACGATGCCGTTACTATATCTTCCGCCGTTTTCCGTAAGGAGATGTTTCTTTAACACTCAAGGAAGGAGTCTCCAGTGTCAGGGAACATCTTGTGCTTTCCGGTTTCTCGGTAACATGACAAGCTGCGTTGTTTTTATTTATGAATTTATTTTATTGTCTTGTTAACTTTGAGAGGAAAAAGAGAGACGAGACTGCCGTAGCGCGAGTGACGCTAAATGGATAAGAAGTACGACATGCCGTTCCTTAATTGTGACGGTGGGCAAGTTGCTGCGGTATAAGAGGAATAAAATAATCAATAATTTTCCCTATAAAAGCCCCCAAGTGTTTTGTTCCTTGTCCCATGAAGCGGCATCTTGTGCCAATGCTTGACTGATTTTACACGACCACACCCCCGTCTAATCTAAATAAACCTGACAGTAACTTAGCTAGCCAGTTAAACATAGAGAAAAAGGGGGACCATATTAACCAGAGCCTTTTACAGACTCTTACTGATGGCGAACGACAGAACGGCGTTCTCGCTCTGTCCGAGGAAGCGACGTTCCGACGTCGAAAAGCCTCAGGATGGTGAGATGTACACCGTCGGATAATCCTCACGTTAAAAGAATCTGAAACCCTGCGGTTAACTCTGTAGCCGGCGCTAGTTTTGTTGTGCAGTTTATATTTTAAAGCCGTACCGACAGCAGCGAGGTCGCGGGGACTCCGGACTCTCTGAGCGCGGTCACGTTTTTCGAGTTCGGAGGTGCAGAGGTCAGCTCGCACATGGCCCACGGGAAGGAGGCTTCAGGGTGTGTGGCTATTTGCTGGTTTTTGTGTCCTTGAGCTTTCATCCTAATAATCCCCCCCCCCCCACACACACACACACACACACCAGGATACGTCCTGTGCAGCCGGGGACCATTTCAGCAGAGCCATAATCACTGATTTGCTCTTCCTATTTTGTTTGTATGGAGGGTCGCGTACAATTGTTGCTTCGGTGTAGCTGCCTAAAGCTAGCATGAGCGCCCCATTTGGTATAATGCTGAAAAGCGTCTCAGGTAGACGAAACCAAACTCTCACCTCTCCACCGAACGCCAGGAGGATCAAGGCTTACATATTACGTAATCGTTTAGGGATTATCGATGTCTTTAACAATCACTCACACTGTGTACAGAGTGTGTGTGTGTGTGTGTGTGTGTGTGTGTGTGAGAGGAGTGTGCTGGCTCTCGGGAGATCAGTTTGCGTGATCTCCACTGGAAGCATTGATCCAACCACCAGAGTTCTCTCTCTCTCTCTCTTTTCTTTCTCAGAACAACAAACATCGGCCCAGTCTGAGGTCTCGCAGAGACCAAAGCCTGGTGCTGTTCATCAACAGTTCCTTTTGTGTGTGTGTGTGTGTGTGTGTGTGTGTGAGAGAGAGAGCTGCCTCAGGGCATCGCCTTTAATTCTGTTAATTCAGTGTCTCAGTTGGACAATTTGTCATCTTCCGCCTTTCATCAGACGTTCTAACTCTTACGAGATCCAGAATCGCTACAGTTTGAATCAGATTTTTGGATAAAATACATATATAACGAGTCTTTTCTGCTTGAGCTCCGCCCATTTAGAACATGGTTTGCTCCGACCTCCTACTACGAAAAGCGCACACTCGAGTTGGTAAATCCATGAAGGCCTCCTCTTCCCACTTCTGAGTTAGCACAGCGTAAATGATTTAAATGAATGGAGCGGTTTAAACACTCGAACACTCCGCACACCCCCACCTTCTTTCTAGACGAGGCTCTTAAAGAGGTTATTTTACCTTTTTGAAATGGCACGCTCTCATGACTCTTCCTTTCATGTTCAAACGGAGCAATCCCCCCCTACCCTGCTTAACCTTTTCACTCTCTCCTCTCATCTCTCTTCATACGTCTATCCTTCTTTTTCCCAGCCGCCGTGTCCTTATACACATCTCGCCTATAGCTCTCATTTAACGAGAGCGTGGTACGGCTCCAGAAAAGCGAATCCGGCCGATCGTTTTCAGATGTTCTTCCTCGTCCTTGTGAGCCATTTTGATAACGACGACGATCGTTTGTTTCCGCGTTAGAAAGGAGAGCCGCCTGGTCCGATCCTGTCTGAGGATGGCCGAGAGCACCTGATGTACGAGATTCCTGTAAACGACTCGGGGTCAGCCGGACTCGGCGTCAGTCTGAAGGGCAACAAGTCCAGAGAGACGGGCGAGGACCTGGGTATCTTCGTCAAGTCCGTCATACATGGAGGGGCTGCTTTCAAGGCAAGTCATATTTCAAGTCACATCCATAGCAATAATAAAAAAAAAAGACCAGACAGCCAATCATGTGGCAGCAGGCGATGCTTTTCCAATCTTCAACCATCCAGTTTTGGTGCACACTCTAGCCTCAGATTCATGTTCTTGGCTGAAAGGAGTGGAACCTGATGTGGTCCTCTGGTGTTGTAACCCATCCCCCTCGAGATTAAACATGCTATGCGTTCTGAGATGCTTTTCCGCTCACCATGGTTGTAAAGAGTCGTTATTTGAACCTTTCTTGTCAGCTCGAACCAGTCTGGCCATTCTCCTCTGACCTCTCTTATCAACAAGGTGCTTCCGCCCGCAGAACTGCCGCTCGCTGGATGTTTTTTGTTTTTCGCACCACTACAGACTGGTGCACGTAGAAATCCCAGGAGATCTGAAATGTCCAGTGAGTGTGTGTCTATAGAGAGGTAGTACGATGTACAAAAATCAATAGACAAGAATAACAGAAACCACTTTCACACAATAAATAAATGTAAAGTCATGAAAATTGATGGGAATTTTGTATTTTACACATGATAGAACCTTGTGTATGAGGGTGCATGCCACGGTATAGAGATCGACTACAGACACTGATTACCATGAAAAAAACACGCACACACACACACGCCCAGCATCAGCCTCATTAATCCTAATTAAAGTTTCAAAAGCTGCACTGATTAGCTGGAAGTGCCAAGGGACGCTTAGCAAAATGGCACCTTCTCCAGAGATGGCTCCTGCTAGAAAAGCTCTCGTCGACATGCTGCGTCCATCTCAGCGTGTGTTTGTCTCTCTATTTTCTCTCCATTAAAGGCTTCTTCAAACAGGTCAGCACCAGTGGTCACCGGTTAATGACCCAGCCTAAAGGTCACTCAGGACCAGAAAACACTCAGACAATGAGAGGTCTTTAGTGGCTCTGGTGGCTCTTAGCTGCTAATCTCTTTTGTGCTCGGCTCCTCCTCCTCGTCAGAGTTCTATTTCAAGAAGTGCAGCTGTGGGTCCTAATCCAATTCGCTCCGTTCCTGTCCTTTCACACAGGAGCGTGCGGTTTGTTGAATCGCAGTTGAAAGTATGAATGCATTAATCTTTTAAGCGCGTGTGCTAATCTGAATATCAATGTACCTACAATGATATTCAGCAGATGTAACCTTTAGCTGTTCAGTTTCATTTGCCGCATTGAATAGATTGGAATGCTTTTCACTCGTTTTTGGTGTATGGTGTCGACTGGTTTTGATAAATAACAGAGCATCAAAAATATCATGGTATTTCAAATGTTGATTGGAGAAATCCCACCTCTTCTTCCAACCAGGACGGGCGCCTGCAGGTGAACGACCAGCTCGTGTCCGTCAATGGCGAATCCCTTCTCGGCCGATCCAACAACGATGCCATGGAGACCCTGAGACGCTCTATGTCCACGGAAGGGAACCTGCGAGGAGCCATCCAGTTAGTTATCCTCCGAGCGACGGAGCGATCCCCTGCCCAGGTACGCCCAGTCCCGTTTGCCGATCCCCATCCCCGGGTCTCACTGCACCCAGGTTACCCTGTTCAACATCGCAGGACCTCAGAGACTGAGCCCCATCGATTTGTCCATCGCTACCATCACTATGGCCACTACAGGCTCTCAGGTGGCCTCTGAATACCCTGTGGCTTGACTACAGCATTTGAAACCAAATTTAGTTTTGTGTAAAAACCCACAATTCACATCCCTGTAAATCAGGTCCCCATAATATTCCCTACATCCCTGTCCCCACAAAAACGTTTAGGGGGTCTCTGTAAATCAGTTGCCGACACTGTTCCCACACAGAGCAAGGTTCCTACGTTGTATCGTGTATATAAGTCCTCACACTGCAGATTTAAACAATTTTAAACAATCATTAAACAAGAGGTCCTTGTATGGCAGGTCCTCACACTGCTGGCTCAAATAAGTTAAGGATGTCTCCGTATATCAGGTCCCTATTCCGTATTTCTTCACAGAGCAAGGTCCTCACGATGCAGGTACAAACACTTTTAGAAGGTCTCTGTATATCAGGTCCCCACACTGCAGGTACAGACAAGTTCAGGAGTTTTAGGATACCAGGTCCTCACAATGCAGGTCCAAACAAGTTCAGGAACTCTCTGTATATCTGGTCCCCACACTCTGTTTCCTCACAGATCATGGTCCCCATAATGCAGGTCCAAACACTTTTAGAAGATTTCTGTATATCAGGTCCCAACAATGCAGGTTGAAACTCATCAGGTCCTTACAGTAATGTGAGATCTTGTATTTTCACCACCTTGTAGTAAGGGCAGACAGAGTACTGGTTTTATTTTTTTGGGTTTTTTTTGCGTGAAACATTGAGATGATAATTTTTTCACATGTGAATGTTGTACACTTTTTCTTACCTCTTTTTGTACTGCTTAAAGAGGTTAATTATGATCTGCACATAATACATTTTCTGTGTTTCCTGTTTTTCCCTACTTTGCTTCCTCTTTCTGTACTAATAATCTGTATTAAATTATGCTTTCAATATGTCATATATTTTGTAAAACCTTTATGTGCTTTCCCCCCCATTTCTTGAGCACTTTGCTGTACTGCCTTCCTCCTTGTTACCCGTTTCTGCGTGTTCAATAAAAATTCTGAAACCTCTGCATGCTCATTCCTTGCTTTTTCCCCTTCTTTCCTTTTTCCTGATTCTGTACAGGTGGCTTTATATTTGGACTTTTTTTTTTTTTTTTTTTAGCACTATTCTTCACTCTGTTTCCTGACGAATTACTAAAATGCACACATTTAAATAACGGACACGGCTTTCCATTTCTATTCTGATTATGTTTTAATCATTTCAGTTACAGCGTGTCCTAGTGACAGGCGGTCCGATTCATTTTGCTTGCCTTTACGTCTCAAACGCAGCCTTTCCCACTCGCAAAGTCCCACTTGACAGGCAAATCTGCATCTGTTCATCAGTTCCAGTTCAGTTCGTCTTACACCGTTGAGCGAAAAGTTCCCAGTTGCCAAGTCGGATGTGTCTAAACTCCCCATACATATAATCTGGATTTTCGACATCAGTCTCAAACCAGATGTCTGTATTTCAAGCAGCGTGCAATGTTCATTGAGCCGGTAAGTTTAGACATGTGTCAGCATGCACGTAAGGACCGGGATTCAGTATAAAGTCCATTCTCTTCTTTTGTGGAGAGATATTCAGTCCCATTGGTTGTTTTTTTTTTGTTTGTTTGTTTGAAGACGTTTTCTGTCAAGACTCATTGGAAGATATTACCCACAGGTCTGTACTTTTAGTTGTTGTTGTTGTTTTTGTTTTGTTTTTTAGCCATAACGTTTTCTCCTTTGGTGAAGTCTGCATGTCTTTATTCACATTCATCCCCAAACAACGCTAAATTGGTTTGGCTTCAATAAGCTTGCACATTATGGAAAGCAAACACTAGTCGATTCTGACAGTAACATTGAAGTGCAATTCTCTCATGTTTGGAAACATTGTGTTTTTTTAAAATATGATCTTCGTTGGAGAGAATAAAAGCCGTTACATGCGAGCACACAACTTAAAACCTAGATCATATGATAAAAATACATAGATTAGGCAAGGCAAGGCCTCAAATCAATCACTTCTGCCCGATATAACTGACTTTGTGACCATAATTTACGAAGACCAACCACCTACCAGTAGGCGGCTTCTCTAGCTAAAGATAAAGAGCTTCACTAGGACATTAATTACACAACAATGACATATCAGCTATAATCTGTCGTGCACTGGCTTCCCACAGAATTTTGCCGTTTGCTTTGTTTATACTCTCACACTCTCACTCTGCCCTGATTGGCTTCAGACTCCTGCCTGCCACTGTTTAGTCAGATTTCTTTCATGCCTAAATTTGGGGCGTGATGCCTTTTCTTGCTTTTGAGCTCACGTATGATGTACGTGTACAAAGTCTCTGCCAATTCCAACCCTTGGCATAGTGCCGGCTATGAATTTCTTTTACAGGATTGTCAAGCAGTTCTGGAACATTCCTGATATTTTCTATGCACTGCTTCAGGCCATAACTTAAAAACCTCAAGTGTACTTTTCTCCAATGTCAAGTCCATCAACTGAAATACAGCTTTTCATTTGTGTCCATTGAAAACAAATGGTTATTGACTCCAGCTTGGGTTCAGGAATCTGACTTTGTGTAGAAAGAGACGAGCACCATGGGAGGGCATTAGCCTATCACCCGCCCCATCTACTCTGAGATGGATGGCGATTGGCGCTGCCTCGAACGGCTCCTCGATAAAAGGTGATGTGTCGGCTGTGATGCATTCACTATTAATCGCATGCAGGCAGGCTGATCGATACGCCATTAATCATGGCGAGAAAGTGGCGCGATAAGGGAATGAGTGGGAGCCGAGACACGCTAGACGGGTTTTGTGAAGTGAACCCGATGACACGCCCTCTCTCTCATTGAAATTTCATTCACGGCTTTTGTTTTCAGATTTGATTCATGAAAGAGAAGATACCAAATTCAAATAAAAATCTACCACGTTATGAAATGTTGCCAGTGAACAGGATAAATAAACGACGTCTGGCCTACGTACTACTTCCTTTATTGTCCCGTTTCATTTCGACCCCCCTCCCATTTATTGAGATGTCTTCATCACAAACTCCGTCTCAAACCTAACCCTGTTTTCTCAATGGTTCTCAAATAGTTAATCAGATTACACCACGGGTTCTTTGGATAAAAGGCGGCCTCGGAGATTTAATGAAAGCACGCCTGGGGCTGGCCTGAGGGAATCTAACCTCGTGTCAACCCTACTCCTGCCCCAAGGTCCAGGAAGGCAGAGCAGGCCCGAGTCTGGGGTCTCATTTGGGGTCTTCTTTTGTTGGTCCTTTTGTTGGTTCTTTGTCCGCTGCAACAATAGTCTGATTAAGACACAAAGCTTTTGAAGGCATCAGGGGGGGGCGTGTCTGTGTGCTGGTAGCACTCGTCAGGAACAGTCATTAATACTGAGAGGAGGATGGTTGATTGAGGGATGGGGTGACGGGTGTATAATATTTACGCAGGATAATGTGCGAAACAACCAACCAGCTACCCTGCTTCTGATTGCCTTCTGCTTCCCGTCAACTCTGACGCTTCCCTGCGTGGGAGCATCGGTGCGTGAGAGAAAGAACGAGCAACACGATTCCCTCCCCTCCGTCAGCACAATGATCAGAGCAAACGCCTAAGACAGGACAGGAAAGAGCAACCACCACATCCACAGATCTCCATAGAAACGCTTCTGTTTCTTTTTCTTCCCCCCCTCGCTGTCATGCACTAGAGAGGGAGGTATGAAAAGCGTGACACGTTTAAAGAGCCATCATGGGCGCTAATGATATCCCTCCACCTGAGAATCATCCCTCCTTGCTGTCTTGCTCATCTTTTGTCTCTGTGTCTTGTGCCTGTGCGTTCAAGAAGACTTTGATATGGTGATGTCCGTTCGGCCGACTCTGTATGCGAGAGGGCTAATAAAGTGTGTGTGTGTAGTAGTAGTAGTAGTAGTAGTAATAGTAGTATGACGGAGTTGGTGCTGAATAAAGGCCCTGGAGCTCTCTCCTGCTGTGTGTCCTGCTCCTGACAGCTGCGCATCTTCATAAAGAGACATCAGTGCACCACGAGAACACAGCTAGGGCTGTCTGACAAGCCGGTTTCGACTGGTGTGTAGCTGGGACCGTTACTTTAACGGCTTACCATATGTTTTTTTTTTTTTGCATTTTTCAAAAATCCTGGTTATGCTTTTGGTAAATAATTCCAAAATACGTTATCCGATATATACGTTTTTTCAGGTCAAGTACATGCTGCTAGCAATGAACTCCTCGTGCTAAGTTTGATGTTTACGATGTTATGGTGTTTAAACAGAGTGTGAGGGCGGCCTACCTGAGCATTCAGAGTAGCATCGGGCGTGCACGGTCATTTAAAATGACCAAATGCCGTGAATTGCACCCTGACACTTTAGAGGAAGGCATGCGTGTCTCAGTGCTCGCGGAAATGAACTGCTCTGATACCCAACAGTTTCTCCGGATGCTTTTTTTTTTAATTGCTCCCTACTCGCAAAAGGTTAGTTGCTAAAGGTTTACTCGCTAGGTGTCGGTATTGGAGCTGTGGAGGTGGGGGCGTGGTCGAGCGGCAGTTTGTGAATGGAGGGCGGAGCCGGGAAAAGTGTTGAATGTGGTAAGGATGTAAGACCTGTGCTCTAACATGTGTAGATTCATTCACAAGCCCCCACTTGCTCCACAGGAGCATTTTTAAAAATACGAGTAAATAAGCAAGGTATCGAACCCGATATCTCCCGTCTTTTGTTGCACTCAGATATGGTGTTTTTTATGATCCTGATTTAATAAACAGAGGCTATGACTATAGATCGCGCTACCTGAATGGATTCTGGCTCACAGTGAAAAAAAACAGATGCCAACATGAGAATCCAGTGCCGAAATGTTCACGTGAACGAACCAGCTGTCCGAGCCGTATGCTATCTGTGCTGGATAGTTAACTGGCACGACTGTGTTCTCTGCTCATCCAAAAAAACAAAAAAAAAAAAAAAAGAAAGAAAGAAAGGATACCGTCACTTGCATTTTTATGACACGTTCAAATCAGTAATGCCTGAACAAAGGAGTAAATTTAGTAATAAATAAGAGATCAGGGTTATGACCAGCCAGATGAGGCTGGAATCTCACGGGAATAGATTTCAAGGTTTTCTGGCACTCTTTCACTCCATGTTTTGTGGCTGGAACCTTAATTTTAGCAGCAGTACTCGCTGTCCCTGTTTCACACGTGTGAAATCTCCAGCCTTTCCTGTTTGGGAAGTCCAGAGTCCTGCTGACAGAAGCAAGGGATTGCTCTCTCTCTCTCTCTCTCTCTGTTCAGTAGTTTCTCCATCTCCACTGCCTCCACATACCATAAATTCAACCTGAGGCTTTTCTCCTTCCAGAAACATTCTGTCCTTTCTTCGACCAAGATAAAATGTGGGTGAGGTTTATTCTTTAGAGATTAGCTGTTTTAGGATGGATGGTCTAAAAAAAAATAGATAATTGTATATGTGGATGAAAAGAAAAGAGGGTGGTGTATTCCTGGTGGCATGGATGCATAGAAAAAGATAAACTGATAGATAAATTGAATGGATGGAAGGAGTGAACTGGATGAATTTTGGAAAATGAAGGATGGATGGATGGATGGATGGAAGGAAAAGATTATGGATAGAAGGATAGCAGTATATTGGGTAGGTAGATGTGAACGAATGGAAGGGGAAATAAGTGGATGTATTGTGGAGGAGATTGTGAGATTGCGGATGGAAGGATGGAAAGAAGGAAAAGATGGATGGCTGGAAGGATGAATGGAAGAAAAACAAAGTGGATGGATGCATATAAAACATGGAGGGGTAAATGAGTGGGTGGATGGATAGATGGATAGCGGGTAGACAGATAAACTGAATGAGGTGAAGGAAAAGTGCATGGATGGATGAGAATTGTATAGATGAATGCGTGGATTTTCAAAGAGGATGATCATGGATGGGTGGATGGATGGATATATTTAGTGGATAGAATGATAAACTGAATCAAAGTAAGGAAAAAAGGATAGATGGATGGATGGATTGATGGATGCATGAAAGGAAAATATGGATCAGCTCGTGAATTTTGGAAGATGATGGATATAAGGAAAAGATGGTGGATGGAAAGATAAACAGGATGGATGAATGGACAGAAAATGTTGGTGGATAGATGGATAGTGGGTACATGAACTTAATGAATGGAAGGGAAAGAGTCTAGGATGGAAAATATAGATGAATATATGGATGGATGAATGGAAAAAAAGGATGGATGTATGGATGGATGAAAATCATGGATGGATGGATTATATGGATGACTAATAGAGAAATAAAAAAAAGATGGACTTATAGATACATTTTGGAGGTGGATGGATAGATGGATGGATTTAAAATATGGGTGAATGAATGAAATGGGAGCAGAAGATGACGGACGTAAGGAAAAATGATGGATGCGTGAATGGAATGGAAGCAAAAGAGGATGAATGGATGAATTTCGGAAATAGAAGATGACAGATGGATCACAGATTAATGGATGAATAGATGGAGGGAGAAGTCGAAAAGATGGATGAATAGATACATTTTGGAGGTGGACGGATGGATGAATCTTGGAAATGGACGGATGAATAGATGGATGGAAGAATCGAAAAGATAGATGAATCGATGAAGTTTGGAAGTGGGTGGGTGGATGGATAGTTGGATGGATGGATGGATGGAAGTCCACGTACCTTTCCTATCTGGATGAATGGATAAAGAGATGGAAAGATCTCAGGATACACATTCAGTCCCCATACCTTTTCTTACTATTACTAGCCATTCAATGACTGTATGGTAATAATAATAATAATAATAATAATAATAATAATAATAATAATAAACAGTCACATAGCTCCAGAATTATTGGCACCCTTGGTAAAAATGTCTATGTAGCTTAATCTCACACTGAAACTATGAAGGTTATGAGAGGAATATGTGAGGAATGTTACAATCGAACCTTTAACTGAAGTAGTTTCACTTTCGAAACAACACAAAATGAAAAGAAAAAAAAAATCATTAACATTTCCAGGAGAGACGACAAGATGGAGGTCAGAGTCGGACCAGAGAGCCTTCCCCAGCTCTGCACACGCGAGATAACCCGAGCGACGGCGTCGCTCAGCCACCCATGTTCATCAACAGCATCTACGGCCGTGCTCCAGGTACCTGCTCGTCGATCTTTTTTTAAAATACAGGGAGCTCGTAATGGTTTCATGATGTCATGACATTTATTCCTGACCATGTATTAGCAGTTATATAGATTGTAGTTATAGCAGGAATAATAGAATTACTACTAACTGTCCATTTGAAAAAAATAAAACACAACTGAAAAACAAAATAAAAAAATTGAATAAATTAAAAAAAAAACAAAAAAAAACCCCACAAATGTCTTATCCTACCCATTACCGAACATTAAGCCTTTTAACTAATTCAAGTCGAACGGCCCCGCCTCGCTAAGAGGAGGATAAATTTTTTTGAAAAGCGCGGACGGCAGTATTATCGTTACATTTTACCCTCCACTTTCACGCTGTGAGGTCTGACCTTGAAATCATTAGGCTGATGAAATGGATTCTAAGTGGGCCGTATTTGCATACGGGCTGTTGTGCGGCCGGATAACAAACTGTTTTAAATTCACTCTGTTCTTCTCCTCGCAGCCTCCAGAGAGCTGCTGTGCCAACACAAAGCCTCGTTTTGTTTTGTTTTTATTGTTTTTTTTTTTCCAAACCATTGTTTTTGGATTAACGTCTCGTGTCCATCAAAAGTAAAACACTCTCGTTGTTTTTTTGGATCTATATCATAACATTTTAATTAACGCGTTCGTTTTGATAGGTTATCCTTTCTATAGCAACAGCCTACGCAAGAAGTTTTCTGTAAGGAGACGTGTATGTAACGCTTATGGAAGGAGTCTCCGGTGTCGGTTGTTTTATTTATTAGTTGATGCTGTCTTTCCTTAACAGGTCCCGCTGTGGCGTCCAACGGCAGACCCAGGGCGTACGGTGACGACTCTGAGGAAGACGAGTTCCCGACTCATCCTTCCAACATGGAGTCAGACTTCAACCCACAACGGAGAT
>CM042552.1:19834068-19929068 GCA_023630585.1 Cranoglanis bouderius
TAACCAGGACGTTTTCGTGTTCATTTTTTGATGACTGATTAAACACGATTGGTTCTTGGTGGTGGATGAAGTTTACACCCCAAGTAGTGGCTTTATTATATTACTTGTAACAGTATGGTTTAGATTTAGTTCCTAACATGCACGCTCTGAGCGGCAACACACACTTACACACTACTCCACCCTTCTAATTATAAAACTCTTGCGTCAGATACAAATACCACGATCTATTCATCTTCCCACAACAGAGACACAAGGACAAGACAAGGACGCTACTTAGCGTATACACACCACTCTGTACTTATAGAACATAAAAGGCAGTCGTGGTGAATCGGAGCAGCGAAGAGTCAAGAAATAATGTATAATAATGTAAACTGACTTCACTTGGACCCTTTAATTTTACTGGGTCTCAAATCTTTTGGTCTGCTTTCCTGTTTCTTAAAAACGACCCAGTGAACTGACTTCATGTTGAAGGAGCGCATAGTACAGGAGGTCCTTTTGTAATAATATTCCATTTATTTTGTCTAGTTATTGTAAATGATGTGTAAATTTTGTATATTATATTTACATGGACAAATAATGGAATGTTCTTCTTGAACACACCTATGCAAAATGAACTAGATTGTATTCTAGGGGAAAATAACTTTATACAGTAATTAATAAGAAAAGTGTGCATGTAAACTTTTATCCACCCGAGCACCTCGTGGTCACTGCAAAACCCTGTATATACATGGAAAAAAACCTGCAAAACCTACAGAAAATAAAGAGATCTGGAGCTCTGGGTCTTTGTAGCCAGTTACAGCCATGTGCATCCTGTGAGATGGCTGTAGGAACTTTGAAGAAACTTTGCGAATTTCATTCAGAAAATGCAGTGGAAGAACACCTTGGCTTGGCGGATGAAGAACAGTAGTTAAAGGCCATTTCCATAAAGAAATCTAGTCAAATGCTTGGTCAGCATCAGACAAAGTAAACTGCCAACCAGAGCACATGCTGTTAGTCTTGGAGAAATTGTCTTGATGCCCGGTTAGAGTAGTGAACATGTACATTTTGCCACGAGTCCAACAGTCTTATCTAGAGTATCTTGCAAATTGAGCTCTTTACAAAGCTCTTTGAGAATTTCTAAGGATTCATGACCTAGAATACTTACTGGTTTTAGCAAGTTCTGGAGTGGCCTAGTTGGTAACAAAAAAAAAAAAAAGGATAATTTCAAGCCTAAGTGTAGAGCCAATTAGGTGCAGAAACAGTAAAACGAAGAACAATCAATACAAAAAGTAAAGGCAGAGGAAAACAACAGAAGGTAAGCAAGGCAATATCTGGTGTCTTTCATATTGTCTGAAAAAGTAGGTCATTAGATTTTTTCCCCCCAGAAAGAATGGAGACACAGGACTATTCAGACTTGATGGGGGAGATTGTTATTTTTTTTTTCCCCACCACCGAGCTTTTCAGAACACCTGAGCATGAAAAGGACATGCTGAGTGGCCTGAGGTTGAGTTGGTCACCAGGTGTGTAGTTCTGGACCAGGGAACATTGATGTGGTGCCTTTTGAGGCTTAGAATGACAGGTTAAGAATTCTGAGTTAAGGGAGCCGTATGAAGAACCTTCGAGAGGTTATGAACCAGATGAGCAGCAGAATTCTGAATGCAATGTGGAGGAGATATACGAGAGGAAATCGAGTGATTAGTTGCAGTAGTCATGTCCTGAGAATCTGAACAGCTTCTGTAGCCAGGAACAGTTGTATTCTTGCGGTGGTCGATGGTGGTGGTAATGCGAAGAACTTCCTTGTGAATCTCCGCATGAACATTGGAACCAAGAGGTCCAGCATAGATGACACTGTCACTCTTGGCCAATCCCAACCAATTCTGCAGATAATGTTGACCAATCCCTCCCATTCCTGCAGTTACTCTTGACCAATCCCACCCAATTCTGCCGTCAGTGTTGACCAATCCCACCCACTCCTGCTGCCCCTCTTGACATGAGAAAGTTTAAATAATCCCATCCACTCCCACAGAAATTCTGACCAATCCCTTCAGCTCCTGCAGACACTTTTGACCAATTGCACCCCAGCAACGCAGAACCTTTGACCAATTCCACACGCTCCCATAGAAATTGTGGCCAATCACGCACACGCGGTCTGTTTGTAGCCGCCCATGACATCTTCTAAAGAACTCAGCTGGTTCTGTTTCCCCTTTTTCTCTTTCTCATTTGGTTGTTTCTATATAAACAAACAGATCCTTTAAACCACAGCAAACCTAACCATAAAACATTTTCTTGAAGATCATTGGATGAATGCTGTAAAAGTGTTGGGTGAGCAACCTGCCACATTCAACACCCTCCCATATGCTAATGAACATGGCCTTTGTCCTGCGAACCTCTACATTGGTAGGATCGGTCCTATAGCTATGATGAAAACCAGGTGAGAGTACAGATCCTGTTACCTACAGTATGTATGCAAGAGAGAAGTGTTGGTTGGTGATCGGTCTGATGTTGTTTGCTAGTATCGTTTCCTCTGTGCTAATGTACTGTGAAATCTGCAAATCTCCCTTGCCCATCTGGCTTTTCTACTTTCTTCACCATATCCATATTCTTTCCTCTACTCAGTACATGTCGTTCCCAAGCTCTCCACTCCTTCACTCATTGTCTTTTCTGTTCTCTCTTCTTCTTTCCCTCCAGCCTTCCTCTTTCCTCTTTGTGCTTGACTGGTATGGCCGGTACCCAGCAAATGTTGATCCTCCTAGAGACTTGTCCTGAAGCTGTGTGTTTGGCTGCTTGCTCGTTTCGTCTTGTTTACCTCTTCTGCGATAAAAACAGTATACAGATATCCGTCTGCTAACAAGAGAATACCAGTTCCAGCGAGTTTGACAGTCTGCGTCATATCAAAGTGATATTTTCCCAGTCTTTCGTTCTTTCTCTCTCTCTCTCTCTCTTTTTTTTGGCTTCATGCTCTCCTTTGTTGTTGGTTCAAGTGAAAATCCGCCATGTTGGGCCGATTCCTATTGGCTTTTGCATGTGTGCCTTAGAGGGCCATCTGTTTGTCGTTTCTGCAACACTACAGCTCATTTCAGTGGGAATTCGTATGTTTCCCCGAATCAACCTGTGACTGATCTTTCAACCCGTTTTGTTTTAACGAAATTACGTGCATATTTGTTTCATAGGAGACTGTTTGTAGACATTAGATTTCATAATGCTGGATTTTGCTTTGATTTAATTTGCAAGAGGTAAGAAAAAACAGTGTCTGGTTTCGTTTCGACTGTGTTTTAAACAATACCGCACCGGTCACTGTAGGTTTTACACTACAGCACTGCTTATCCATCAACATCCTATTCTAAAAATACGCACTCAGAAGTTTCCCCAGTAACGTAGGCCTCCCGATGTTCCAGTTGTTTTGCTCATTTACCTTGTTGTTGTATAGGTTTAATGAAAGATCCAGTTCATTATAATCTGTAAATTTTAAATAGTCTTTAAAAATGACTAAAACAAACGGACTAGTTTTCACCAGAATGTATTAAATTTTACGTGGCACCATTCAAAAGCACACTGTAATGCATGTGCGGACAAGCAGTTAAGCTTTAGTGCCTGAAAGCTACTTAATTATATTAGACTGCAGCTGAAGTACTGTAATTACCTGAGATTTTGCTGACTCGTGCGTTTTCAAACCTTACTCAGTCCATCCAAATTCACAAATGAGCTAAATGCATTAGCGATGCACCAAAATGAGAATTCCTGGCCAAAACCGAAAACCAGATGTGAGCTGCAGCTACGCCGTGCACTTCTAACAGACGTGTATCTGGAAAATAGCGTCAACTAGACGCGGTGTAACAAGGTCGAATACGCTCGACAACATAAACGGTTATCCATCCAAGGCGAGCGATTCCGTTATTTTTAAAGGGATGCGTGGCATGGCTGTGCCAGCGGGTACTTCTGTTGTTTTCGTGTATTCTGAATATAGTGTGGTGTATCAAAGCTGTAGTGCAGACGTGTTTCCATTTAAAAATATTCGTAAGGTCTTAGACACCGTGTTGCCTCACCATTACTCCATAGCCCTTATGTATCATCCCTGATTTCCTTATTTCTCATCGTCTCAGCACCCGTGACATCTCTGGGACCGACGTTGGGCCTACAAAAGTCCAGCTCACTGGAGAGTTTGCAGACAGCCATGGAGGAAGCCAGTAAGAGCAGCGTTCCCTTCCACCGGCCCGCTGGTCCTATGGTACGCGGCCGCGGTTGCAACATGAGCTTCCGGCAGGCCATCGACAAGTCCTACGACGGACCCTCGGAGCCCGAGGACGGTAAGAACAAGACAAATACACTGATGACATCTGTGGATTAGTCAAAGAGACTGGATTTTACTTATTTAAATTATAACACAAACCCAGTCATTTTACACGGAAAAGTATTTGCCCCCCACCCTCTTGAACATTTCCATATGTTATAGTGTTACAAACTGAAATTGACAGTCAAGCATGGTGGTGGTAGCATGACATCGATCATTATGCTTGGCTTCTTGGTTGCTGCTCTGACTAATGCCCTAATTTGGAATCTTTGTAATGAATTGACATTATAATAATAATAATAATACTGAAGTGGAGGAAAAATCAATATAGTTAGCAAAATTATTTACAAATAAAAAAATGTAAATGTTGTGATTGTATAAATATTGATGTTTAGTTTGCGTAGACCCCAATTAAGTCCCTTTCATCTCAGTCATGCAAGCCGCTGTAACGTGCTACCAGACACATTAGCTGTAACGTCCAGCAAGCAAGGCCACACGCTAATAAAATCCCATACGTAACAGATTTGTGACTAGGTTGACTTCAGCGCTGACCTAGGCAGCCTATATTTACTGAAAGTGAATGATTTAATGACTAAGGTTTGGTAATTCCCAGTGTGGTTCTGCTTTCACAAATAAAACATCTTTTTCATGATGAATGGCTTCATTAGTTAATGAATTACCAGATCAGCAAAAATCAGCTGTAAAATAATTTGTCAAATGGGTCGTGTCATAAATCTGCGCAAGAACGCAACACAAGCAAACGGTTTTGTTTACGCTAGCATTCATATAATGGGTGCGGTAACAATTCAGTAATGACCCATTAATGAAAAGTCTCTGTGCGCTGAATATTAACCACCACGGATGGAGACGAGAACGTACCAAGCCGTGCCAGACATACGGTCATCGTTGTCGCGTAAGTGCATACCGAGCTAACGATTTTAGCCATTTCTCAGACATGGGTTTGAAGCTTCCACATTATTGTGGATCAGCTCTGACACTTTTGTGTATATATATATATATATATATATATATATATATATATATATATATATATATATATATAAATATTTATGTATGTATATTAATATATTGACATATTAACGTAACATTAACATATACCAGATATACCAGACACTTAATAAAGAAATGCAGACATGTCTACACATATGAGCCAAGAATTTGCTCCAAATAAGACTTGTGTGTTATATATTATGTGTCAAACCCCAGTCCAAAGGCCCAGAACCTGAACCTGATGAGCTCTTTAGTTCCTTTACCTCCATTTTGGCTAAGAAGAACACAAGAACTGACATATTTGCAAGTTCTATCTTTCAACACTGACCTATCTTTCAAGCTGTGCTGTTTTTTTTTAAGCCAGTGTGCGATTTCCATGGTCTTTTACCTGAAATAGCTGCATGTCATGCTATGTTACACGTTATAAGATCCCTGCCCTCAGCTCACGACCAAATATTTATTTATTTATTTATTTTTTCACAATTTTTGTCTGCGAAAGCAAAATCGTACAGCATAAATCCAGCTCTTTAATACGTGTTTATATGTGTCTAGATTACTCCGAGGACACCTCAGGCAGGGACACGCCAGTCAGCGGTTCCTCACGCCAAGAACTGGAGGACGTAGGCAAAGAGAAAAAGAAGAAGACCAAAAAGAAGAAGGAGAAGAAGACCAAGACCAAGAAGAAAGACGACGCCGATGACCCAGACAAGAAGACGAAGAAGAAGGGTTTTGGACTCCTGAGGTAGGAAAACCACAGCTTCTCTTTATACATCATGCATCGTAAAGCTTTAAATGTTTCCTCTACACACAGATTTGTTTTGTAGAAACTGTTCCAGCAGGCTCATATTTCCTCCTGTGGATTACAATCTGTTAAGATTGTCATCCATATTTCAACATATTTCCAAGCAAATTATGGGAACATCTGGAGACGGGCGTAGAATCCTGTGCATAGCTGATTAGCTTACAAATCAGAGTTTTTTAAAAGCCTTTTAGTTTGTTATATTCCACTGAATCTTGGAGATTGTTGTGACAGATGTGTTTGACATTCTAGATTTATCTTCAGGGAAGGCTTTCCACTAGATTTTGGGGCGTGGCTGTGTGGGATTTGTGTTCATTCAGCTTCCAGAGCATTAGTGAGGTTGAGGTCAGGCACTGATGTTGATGTGAGGAGGCTCCAGTTCCAGTTCATCCCAAAGGTGATTATTGGGGTTGAGGTCAGGGCCCTGTGCAGGACACTCGGGTTCTTCCACCTTCTTCCAACCTTAACACACCACGTCTTCATGGAGCTGGAACAGGTTTGGGGGCTCTTAGTTCCAGCTGTAATGCTACAGCGTACATAGACGTTCTATACTATTGAGTTCTTCTAACTTTGTGGCAGCAGTTTGAGGAAGAACCACGTACGGGCGTTGATGGTCAGGTGTCCACAAATGTTCAAACCTGGTTTTTCATCTTTTTTTTTGGCTGTGTTTTTTTTTTTTTTTCTTTTCTTTTCAGAATTCAGCCACAGCTCCATCCGAAGGGGTTTCCCCAAACCTCCACACAGTTAACAGTTCATATAACCACGCGAGCTACAGTAGTTGATGTCTTCTTTCCCCTGCACGGTTCGGTGCTTTTTAATTATTTTCTCTCTCCCACCTTACCCCCTGAGTGTTCCAGAAAATTTGAAATCAATTACAAATGAATTCTGGTTTAAAGGAAGCACTGATTTAAGGAAAATCTGGAAAGAAATAGCCTTGCTGTTGACCTAAGGGCAGAAGCAATGTGGAACAGCGCTCGACTAAGATTAGTGCGGGCCCCCTGGCGCAGCTGCACACCGAGGCCCAGTGGTAATTACCGAACTACAGTAATTAAAGGCATGCAAAAAAAAAAGTGTGGCGTCCATAGGACTAGCAATTCTGAGCTTTCATTTTGACTGGCTGGTTTATCTGACCATCCTGTAATTTGAACATCAACTTTTGGAAGCCATTTTCATTCATCAGTCAAGAAATGACTGGCGTGTTACGGAGAGGACGGGTCTCCCCCGTGAGATCGTAGCCAGACACGTTTATTTCTGTCGGAATGGAGAGCGTCGCTTGCTGTTCCTTTAATAACTCCAGCCGGTTGTTTCATTTCCAACACTTACATACTTCCTAAGCTGGCTTTTCTACTCGGGTGTCTTGTTATCAAACGTGAAATAGAGCGTAATTAACCATAACGCCATGCCGTAATCGCAGTCTCAATCACAATGTTGCAATAATGTTGTTTTTTTTTTCGTAAAATAAAAAAGACTTCAAATTGGAACCATACGAGACTAATTCCTGGTCCTGTGAGAGACGTCGGGTAGCGATGCAGCACAACACACTGGAAGCGATCATTTAGCTTCTTCCTCTTTAAATGAGTACAAAGGATTCGTTCACGGGCCGTTGAAGTAGGACTTTGAAGAAAATTCGCTGTTTGTTCTGTTGTGAAAATTAGAGGCTGCGTTTAAAAAAAAATAAAACAGGGTCCAAAAAAAGTGCAGTTTTATCATCTTTATGAACACAAGTAACACAGTCGGTGCAAAATCATTTCACATACACGTAGCCATACAAGGCTAAGAACGGTCCTTATAGACGGCTTACAAGGTCATATCAGTGTTCTCGTTTTATAGATATGCTTAATTAGTTATGCTAGCCAGTCACGGCGGCTTAACGAGCTCATTCGTACCGAATGAAGTGCCTCTAGAGCTTGTAGCACTTTAATTCCAAAATATTCTCAAAAAGGTTAATGGAATAATATCAGATTTCTCAGTTGAAGCAGGTTTCAACTCGAGGCAGCATTGGGGAAACACATCTACACACCGAACATCTCTCAGGGTACAAAAAAACAACAAGTCCATCCATCTCAACTGCTTTCTACATCACAGATTGGAGGAAAACCCATTCCGACTTGACCTCAAGCCTGTTAGCGCAGTCGTTCCGCTCCTACTCAGGCATCGTGGCTTAGATTAGAAAGCTTGTTTACATACAGGATGCAGAGTTTGACAGTAATCTCTGATGTGCTAAAACGGTGATACTTTAATTTACTTCATTTAGCTTCTTCCTGTGAGCTAGCATTATTTCATTATTTCTGTGAACTTTCTGACTGTCTGGCAGTGCACTGTAAACTCAAATTTATTGTAAACTTTACAGTAAGTTACTAGCAATTTTTTTGCTAGTATTGCTAGTTTAAACAGTATTACAGTAAATGTTGTAACTTTACAGCAGTTGCGTGTTATTTCGCTGTAACTTTACAGCAGTTGCGTGTTATTTCGCTGTAACTTTACAGCAGACGCGTATTATTTCCCTGTAACTTTACAGCAGACGCGTATTATTTCGCTGTAACTTTACAGCAGACGCGTATTATTTCCCTGTAACTTTACAGCAGACGCGTATTATTTGGCTGGAACTTTACAGCAGACGCGTATTATTTGGCTGTAACTTTACAGCAGACGCGTATTATTTCGCTGTAACTCTACAGCAGACGCGTATTATTTCCCTGTAACTTTACAGCAGACGCGTATTATTTCCCTGTAACTTTACAGCAGACGCGTATTATTTCCCTGTAACTTTACAGCAGACGCGTATTATTTCCCTGTAACTTTACAGCAGACGCGTATTATTTCCCTGTAACTTTACAGCAGACGCGTATTATTTCCCTGTAACTCTACAGCAGACGCGTATTATTTCCCTGTAACTCTACAGCAGACGCGTATTATTTCCCTGTAACTCTACAGCAGACGCGTATTATTTCCCTGTAACTCTACAGCAGACGCGTATTATTTCCCAGTAACTTTACAGCAGACGCGTATTATTTCCCTGTAACTCTACAGCAGACGCGTATTATTTCCCAGTAACTTTACAGCAGACGCGTATTATTTCCCTGTAACTTTACAGCAGACGCGTATTATTTCCCTGTAACTTTACAGCAGACACGTATTATTTGGCTGGAACTTTACAGCAGACGCGTATTATTTCCCTGTAACTCTACAGCAGACGCGTATTATTTCGCTGTAACTTTACAGCAGACGCGTATTATTTCGCTGTAACTTTACAGCAGACGTGTATTATTTGGCTGTAACTTTACAGCAGACGTGTATTATTTTGCTGTAACTTTACAGCAGACGTGTATTATTATGAGATATTCAGACATGCAGTCCACTGATGTGTGCTAGGTTTTTGTGGTAAAATTTTTCTCTCCGCCTGCTAGGATTTTCTTGTTAGCAGTGTTACCTCTCCGCAGAGAGACATGAACAGTGGGACTCGTCAGTAATTCAGTGCTACGCAGCTCATAAAAACACTAATAACTGCCGGATTAGCAGCAGCCGTGTGCGAGTGATTGTACATCCCCAACCCGTACAACACCGAACCTGCTGTTATATTTCCTCTAGTCACGGTGAAGTAATTACGCAGATACGATCTGAAGGTGAATGAGGTGTCTTTTGTGATTTTCTCTTTCATTATTTTCACGTCGTCACAATCACACCAGTTCCACACATGAAATTTCAGGCATAACATGCTGATTTTTTTGACCCACACATGATTCACATAATCACATATTAAAACCTTACGGTCACGGATAAAACGGATCACGGATATGTGGAGGTTTTTACGCTTATAAAGGGCACAAATGCAGTTAAAACGCATGCTATAGCAAGAAAATGAGAAATGTGTATACACATTATGCCCTTAAAATGAGACACACTGAGGTAGAAACAGCACATTTTGGTGTTTTGCATGTAAATACTGTCCGTTTTGCATATGTTTACAGGCACTCGCTTCATATCTCCTCAGGATTTTTTTCCCCCCATTTGAGCATGAAATTATAAAATCGTTAATGCTATCATGCTGGAGCCTAGCCAAGGCCGATTATTAAAGCATATTTCTCCAATTTCCCCCCTCAATACTGCTATGATTTCCTCATTTATTTGCGTGGACGTGTTCTGTCAATCAAGCGCTGTCGGTTTTTCAGATGCGGAGTCATAAATATTTATAAGCCCGGGCTCACCTAATTGGTCATGGCGGTCTCCGTCTTCGGCGTTTGTTTGTCGGGGACGGCTTCGTCTGAGCTTTACATTTGACACTCACTGAATGTGACACACTTCTGAAAGGCTTTAAAAGAAGTAGCAGTTGCCAATCATGTTATTTAAAAAAAACAAAAAAAACAAAACAATTATTACCCAAACTGTTGCAGTAAACTTTGGAGGATTTAATGAGCTTCAGATAGTTGCACCGTGTCGTCGTGTATTGCATCATAGGAAAGAGGAAGTGGACTTAAAATTGCAGATTTATTATTATTTTTTATTTGTGTCCAAACACTGCTTCTCTCAGATTTAACACGTAGCAGGTTTATTTTAGGCAAGGCTATACTTGTATGTCCGTTATATTAACAAGGATTTCACATGTTCTGTGTTTAAAATCTCAGAACTGCTAGAGAAATGTTAGGTCCTTGGAAAACAGGTTTAATTCTTAATTCTCGGCTGTTTTGGGTCCTCCTTAATTTTGCGGCACCCTTCAATAATAGGTAACAAAATGATAATGATAATAATTGTATAAAATCACACAATGATTCAAAATTTGTGCTACGTACCGTTATAGCAGTGAAAAATCCTTCTAGAAACTTCCCTCATGTCAAATCTGTTTTTCTGAAAACCAGAGTTTTCAAAAAAGTCCAGATAATGGATTAAAAAAAACAGCCAATAACTACTTCTGGAAAGATCGCAACAAAAGTACAATAGGCACAATGTTTAAAATGAACCCAAAGTACCAACAGAAGACGTACAGAACTGTCTAAAGTGGGGGGGGGGTTAAAAAAAACCCTGAACAAGAATAGTGTTGTGCATTAACGCTGTTTTTGGAAGGGGGGGGGGTTTACATTGTCACCAAAACCTCATTTAAACTGTGAAGCATGGTGGTGGTAGTATCATAGTTCCGGGCCACGTCGCTCACTCAAAACAATTTAAAAGTATATTGAATGACACAACAAGACAAGGACCTAACGAGTGAATCGACAGCACGGCCGTTTTAAAAATAACAAAACGAGTGTTTTAAAATGGCCGTAAGCTAAATGCGACACTGTGGCACGGCCTGAAGATCGTCATTTGTGTAAGAAATCTTAGAAACATTACTGAACTGAAAGTTTTGTTCAGATCAGAACGCTTTGATTAATTTCCGCCCGATCTTCAAGTGATGTGTTTAAATTAATGCGTAATATTTTACGTTTCTATAGTAACAGCTCATTCACAGGGACCTGTACTGTGGCTGCTCCACATGATCTAAGACTGATAATGCACAGATAAGCAGACATGTTATTGAACACGTGACGTTTTATGGAAGGAGTCTCCAGTTTCAGTGATTTTATAACTACGTTTTCCTCCATGGGAAAGACTTCAGGACAGAAGTTTCTGGGTTTATCGGTGACAAGCTGGTATAAGAGGTTTTGTTTCCGAGTTTTACGCTTTGCGGTTTCTCAGTAACGTGACGAGGTTGCGTTGTTTTTTGTTTAATTAACTTTGAGAGAAAAAAAAAAGTGCTGTAGCGCAAGTTAGAATGTACTGAAAAACGTATTGGTAAAATATGGTCATTGTTTAAGAAATTTTAAAATTAGGGTCCTGTACTTCCTGCTTTATCCACTTCGTAATTCCCAACCACGCCAAACAGCAGAGTTCACAGCCACGAATGGACTCGCGTGGCCTTTCTGTAGTAAAAGTTATCTCCTGTACGTCTTCTCCTACTTCTCTCACGAAACACGTTCAGCTTTGCCTTTATCACAAGCTGTAAAAGAAGAATCCTCGCTTTTCCACCCACTGCTTCTTTTCCTTCCTCAGCCTTACAGAAACCTCACACACACACACACACACACACTTCACATGTGGTTATGCGACTAATGCGTGATTATACCGTGTGTAGGATACACGTGAAGGTGCATTCCAACGCTTTGTGCCCTGAACTCTGGGTAACAACATGCGATCACGTGAAAGTCACAGTGCTAAATGAAATGAATCACTTGAAAGTAAATGAATCGCATGTTAAAAGGAAACTACTTCCAAAATCTTGTGAAAATACATGCATCACTTGTAAGTGTATGAATCATGAACATGAATCAATTACAAAAAAAAAAAATCACGTGAAAGAAAACCATTATGTAAAAGATTACATAAAAATATAGTTTGTAAAAATAAAATAAAATAAATAAATCTTATGTGAACATTATGAATCGTGAAAGAACATCATGTTACAATAAACGAATCACAAATATAAGTCATGTGAACATTGTTGAAATGAAATGAATCAGGTACAAAGAAATTCACATGTGAAAAGAAATTATATACAGTGAGGGGAAAAGTATTTGATCCCCTGCTGATTTTGTACGTTTGTCCACTGACAAAGAAATGATCAGTGTATAATTTTAATGGTAGGTGTATTTTAACAGTGAGAGACAGAATAACAACAAAAAAATCCAGAAAAACTAATTTCAAAAAAAGTTATAAATTGATTTGCATTTTAATGAGGGAAATAAGTATTTGATCCCCTATCAATCAGCAAGATTTCTGGCTCCCAGGTGTCTTTTACACAGGTAATGAGCTGAGATTAGGAGCGCTCTCTTAAAGGGAGTGCTCCTAATCTCAGTTTGTTACCTGTATAAAAGACACCTGTCCACAGAAGCAATCAATCAATCAGATTCCAAACTCTCCACCATGGCCAAGACCAAAGAGCTGTCCAAGGATGTCAGGGACAAGATTGTAGACCTACACAAGACTGGAATGGGCTACAAGACCATCGCCAAGCAGCTTGGTGAGAAGGTGACGACAGTTGGTGCGATTATTCGCAAATGGAAGAAACTGTCAGTCTCCCTCGGTCTGGGGCTCCATGCAAGATCTCACCTCGTGGAGTTTTCTCACCTGCTCAAGGAAGCACATGTACAGGCCCGTCTGAAGTTTGCCTGAATGATTCAGAGGAGAACTGGGTGAAAGTGTTGTGGTCAGGTGTGGTCAGATCTCTTTGGCATCAACTCAACTCGCCGTGTTTGGAGGAGGAGGAATGCTGCCTATGACCCCAAGTCATAACACCATCCCCACCGTCAAACATGGAGGTGGGAACATTATGCTTTGGGGGTGTTTTTCTGCTAAGGGGACAGGACAACTGCACCGCATCAAAGGGACGATGGACGGGGCCATGTACCGTCAAATCTTGGGTGAGAACCTCCTTCCCTCAGCCAGGGCATTGAAAATGACCTTAATGACTTGGAGAGGATCTGTAAAGAGGAGTGGGACAAAATCCCTCCTGAGATGTGTGCAAACCTGGTGGCCAACTACAAGAAACATCTGACCTCTGTGATTGCCAACCAGTGTTTTGCCACCAAGTACTAAGTCGAAGGGGTCAAATACTTATTTCACTCATTAAAATGCAAATCAACTTATAACTTTTTTGAAATGTGATTTTCTGGATGTTTTTGTTTGTATTCTGTCTCTCACTGTTAAAATACACCTACCATTAAAATTATAGACTGATCATTTCTTTGTCAGTGGACAAACGTACAAAATCAGCAGGGGATCAAATACTTTTCCCCCCCACTGTATATAATTTCTTTTCACATGTGAATTTCTTTGTACCTGATTCATTTCATTTCAACAATGTTCACATGACTTATATTTGTGATTCGTTTATTGTAACATGATGTTCTTCATGACTCATTAAAAATTCTTTTTTCCCCCCACTGTATGTAAATAATTAGATGGAAAATAAACAAATCGTTTGTAAAGAACAAAAACAAACAAAAAAAAGAATCACATGAACATAAATGAATCATGGAAATGAATCGTGTTTAAAAAAAAAAAAAAAAAAAAAAAAAAAAAAGTCTAATCCGTAGCAAAATATACCTTCATATGTAAATATTATCGATTTTACTTTATTACCGACGTTACTTCACTTTTCCTGCTTGTGTGTGTGTGTGTGTGTGTGTGTGTGTGTGTGTGTGTGTGTGTGTGTAGTAGTAGTAGTACATTATTAATATTAATTTGTAAATGGTTCAGGCCTTGGCTGTAATCCCAGCACCATTTGCTTAATGAAAACCATTTTTTAACGTGTGTCATATGGCTAATGTTAATCTCTTACAGGAACTCAAAGTATTTTCTGCTTTGGGCTTCAGAGAAAAATTTCATTTTTATAATACACAACCCCTTAACAACAGGGAAAACAACAACAACAACAACAACAGACAGTAGAGGTTTAGCAGCTTAGATCTGAAATGTCATAACTGTCAACAGATAATTATGAGTGATTTATTATTATTTTTTTTAACACAAGTGAAAGTGGCGCTATGATATGATATGATAGCATCAAATACAAACCCTGTAGAATTAAATATTAAAATATTCAGTATCGATGAAGCTTGGATTGCATCCCGGCTTATTTCCCTTCGTGTTTCCTCGCAGACATGATGACTTGCAGATCTTTGGACAGTAAATACACCCCTACGATCGTGTTTACTTCACGAGACCGCAACGAACGAACAAAAACGTTGCCGTTATTTTATTAATTCATCAAATCAAAGTGGTGAATTAAGAACACAATGGGAAAGCCCACATCTCACACACGTTGCGATTTAGTACCGTTAAGTCGAAGTGCGATACAAAATAATAATAATAATAATAATAATATGTGCTGGATCAAGTGCTATTTTATTTCTAACGAAGCCATATTGTTAAATTAGCCTAGGCTACGAGTCGATGTTGGTTTCATTGCTCGCCACCTTGTCTTTCGTACATCACTGTGTTACTGCTTAAATTGTTTTACCATTTAAAATTCTTTATTACTTTTATGTTACATCGCATTATATTCGACAGCAAACCAAAAAAAAACAAACAAACAAACAAACAAACCACGATATCTGCATCTTCAGTCCGCATTTTCTATCCCCTGATTGTTTTCAGGCTTCAAGGCGACGTTGGTGGTTTAGTCGCTATTTAGAAAGAAAAAAAAAAATTGTTCCCAAAAAAATTTCTGGAGCCTAAGCAGGTGCATAACCTGACTCTGAATACACTGAACTTTCCTTACGCAAATATTTACGTGACCCGTGGACACAAGTCGCCAAATCTGATCTTTTTTTTATATTGGTTACATTGGGACTATTGCAATTCCAATCTACAAATGATAAACTCATCCTCACTTTGATAGACAGTTATATATATATATATATATATATATATATAAAACAGTCAGTGAAAGCTTGACACACGCTGTCCAGATGCGTACGGATGATTGACGTGCGTATCCTACTCTACCGTGGCGTCCGTGCCACCAGCGGATTCTGATTAATGTGCACGTTATTGGAGACGACGTGGCAAAGCATCTGGGATTGATTCGCCAGTCAAGCGTTCTAACTTTAAGTCTCCAGCATTGTAGTTATACGATGTTACGGTCGAAGCTTGTGCCCATGACGGACGTGACCGACACGTCCGCTAATGAGTTTTACATTTAAATGGATTCATTTGGCGGTGAATGTCAGGATTGGATCCATTTCTTCCGAAATGGCGTTCCAGGCTGGAGAAAACGGTTCTCGTGTTTTTGTCCGTTTGAAGGAACTCTTAAAGGTATAACTCGACCCCGTGACCGCCCGTAGAACTCCTGAGGAACCTGGGGTTTTCCTGGAAAAGGAAGGAAGAGAGTGTGCATGTAAACTTTCCTAGTGTCTACATCTTCACTAAAAACACACAACTGGCAGCTTTATACCCCCCAAAACCCCCTCAAACCCCCAAAGCATTCAAAATGAGTCGTAGAACAGCGACCTGTCCAGATCTTGAAATCTTGGAACCTTTTTTGGGAAAGAGAAAACCATCTACATGGAATTTTTAAAGGTTCCCCCCAGAAAGGTTCTCTACACGGTTCTAGAGTGTACCTACGCTGCATTCAACGTACAAAGAAAACGCCCCCTCGGATGGGAGACTTCAGGACGCTCCTCAACCCCGAGTTCAGCAGGTGACATCAAATCAAAATGGCCGCTCGAGAGTGAACACGGTGTGTGATTATACAGTAGACTGTCTGAGGAGGTACGTATACATCACTCATCGCAGCTTGTTGCTGACAGAACACGAGCGTGGAGGCGTCCATGTTCCCAATGACATAACTTCATTGCAATCGACTTTCCACTCCCGAGGTTAGTCGAACGTCTGAAACCCAGAACGAACGTCATAAAATAATATTCACGCTGTGTGTTTCTTTGGAAACGGAAGCTAAAATTCGTTCAGCTGGAAAAAAAAAAGAAGAAGAAGAAGAAAGAAAAAAACCCCGTATCCGATTTCTTCACCTGTCTCTAAAGGCCTGGATTTAGCGGGATTATCCACCGCGCTGCACTTTCAAGCCTAATTATTATTTTCGCATTTAATCCCCGGCTCTTTGCTCACTCATTCCATTCGCACTCTTCATTGTGTCCGCTAAGTATTTACTTTTCTCCCCCGGATTGTCTTCCTCGCCGTGCTTAAGACGTTCGGTCTCGGGCGCGTTTAAGTCCTTGGAGGTTTTAGCCGAAAATACGGTGCGCTCTTAATATAAATAAATAAAGATAAGGTTTCTGCAGCGAGATTAGCCGTTCTCTCCGCAGTAGTGCTTATGATTTCTTCTTAAGCTACTTATATTTAGATTTTTATTTTATTTTTTTTTTTGCAGTCTCATGCCTGGGGAACGTCGTGCTCTTGCTCTTATTTTAGATTTCTTTTCCTTCGCCGAAATTTAGATGGGGCTCATGACAAAAATAAGTGCTTTGAGAACGCTCTCTGTGCTATGGGCATTATCCTGCTTTGGTGTGTATGACTTTGTGAGTGGATAAACTAGATGTGTGTGTGTGTGTGTGTGTGTGTGTGTGTGTGTGTGCCAGAATGCTTTAATTAGATTTCTTTTCCTTGGCACTGCAGACATTAGGGTTGAAAAAGATGGCCACTGTTCACTATTCTGTACAAAGTTGTCCTCTCATTATTTTGCGTGTTCTATCTGTAACCTCCTTTGGCTTCCACTAGATAAAACGTAACCACGGAACTGACGAGGTTGTATTTATTGCTCTGTTCACTATTTGCTACAAATCATGCTAAAAATGGCCCTAAAAAATAAGCACGATGTGTTTTTTCTCTGGACTGAATTCAGATCCTTTTGGGTTTTTTTTTCCCCCTTCTATTAATGTATACACCGAACAGCCATAACATTAAAACCACCTGCCTAACATTGTGTAGGTCCTCCAAAACAGGACTCCACAAGACCTCTGAAGGTGTGCTGTGGTATCTGGCACCAAGACGATAGCAGCAGATCCTTTAGATCCGGTAATTTGAGAGGTGGCCGTTTTCCATCCCACACGAAATCCGTCATTGGGAAGAGCTTCGTTTTCGTGATGAGGTATCACTGCATCACGGTAACGTTTCTCTCCTCCGCCTGTGTTGAAAGCAGAGACTGGGGACGACGGAGCGAGCGTGGCTTTGTGCCCTGCGACAGCTCCACCTAATTAAACAGATCCAGTTTTAAACCCAGTACGAGAGGAAGACTTTAATATATGCACACATAACGATCAGCTTAGCGTTAGCGTCCACGCGTCCTCTGGATGTGTCTGCGGGAAGGTTTGGGTGGGGGCGTGCTACGTTAATTAAAGCAGGATTTTTTTTAGTCAAGAGCGACTTGATGGCTGTGTTTTTATGCTAACAGGAATCCAGTGATCTCAGATCTCTCTTACAGCACCAGCTAACCCTAATTAACAACCCCATTGTAGCCCATTATCTCAGTTGGATTAGCATGAGATATTTCCCAGGGCCACATACCTCGATCCAATAATGCTAGCAATGCTAATGAGCTTTCTGTCTTCTCTGATCTTAGAACATGAAAATGAAGTGAACCGAGCTCCACGGTGCTTAATAACAACATTAACAACCGCACACGGCTAACTACGAATGCAGCCTTCGTCAGCATGCATCTCCTACGCTTTGGATCATTGTCTTGCTGCACAATCCAGTTGCGCTTGAGTTTCAACTTACACACTGAAGACCGGACATTCTCCTTTAGGATTTTCTGGTAGAGAGCAGAATTCATGCTTCCCTCAATTTATTGCAAGTTGCCCAGGCCCTGAAGCAGCAAAGCATCCCCACACCATCACATTTCCTCCACCATGTTTGACCGTGGGTATGATGTCCTTTTTGTGGAATTCTGTGTTTGCTTTACGCCAGATGTAACGGGACCCCTGTCTTCCAATCAGTTCCACTTTCCACTCATCAGT
Source organism: Cranoglanis bouderius (assembly GCA_023630585.1). Lineage (NCBI taxonomy): Eukaryota > Metazoa > Chordata > Actinopteri > Siluriformes > Cranoglanididae > Cranoglanis > Cranoglanis bouderius. Next base: position 19,852,592 of record CM042552.1, read on the forward strand.
CCACAGAACGTTCTCCCAAAAGGTTTGAGGATCATCAGGGTGTGTTTTGGCAAAATTCAGACGAGCCTCAATGTTCTTCTGGGTTAGCGGTGGTTTTCACCTCACCACTCTTCCATGGATGACATTTTTGCGCAGTGTCTTTCTGATAGTGGAGTCATGAACAGTGACCTTTATTGAGGCAAGAGGTCCTTTGATGTTGTCCTTGGCTCTTCTGTGACTTGCTGGATGAGTGATCGCTGTGCTCTTGGAGGAATTTTGGAAGGTCGGCCACTTCTGGGAAGGTTCACTCCTGTGCCGAGTTTTTCCATTTGGAGATAGTGGCTCTCGCTGTGGTCCTTTGGAGTCCCAGAGCCTTTGAAATAGCTTTGTAACCCTTCCCAGACTGATGTATTTCAATCACTTTCTTCCTCATGATTTCTGGAATTTCTTTCGGTTTTGGCATAGTGTGTTACTGGGTAAGAGCTTTTAACCAATCAGGCCTGGTTGTGTCTAGTCCAGCTGAACCCCATTATGAATGCAGTCTCATAGATTTGGGGAATTAGTAACTATGGGGGTAAATACATTTTCACACAGGCCCAGTTGGTGTTGGATAACTTTTTTGCTTCAATAAATAACATTATCATTTAACATTAACCGTATGTTGTGTTTACTCAGGCTGCCTTTGTTTTATATTGGATTTTGTTTAATTTCTGAAACAATTTAGTATGAGATGTACAGAAAAACAGAAGAAAAAATTTAGCTAAAAGAAAAAAATAGTGAATAATGATACAAACTAGCAAAACATTCAGATGGATAGTCTTTATTTGTGAAGACTAGAAAATGCTGAAGTGCATCGCTATTCAGAGTGTTTAAGAACGAGACCGAGCTAGCATGCTAGTCGATTGCAAGATCCTGACAAATTGGATGTCCAACCTTATTATTAATGGACCCTTCTAGCTAAAATGTACCTTGAAGCATCATTTCCTTGGTTACCGACCATCACATTTCTCAAAATTACTTCTTTCTGCTTTGATTTTGATATGGTAATGATGTGCGGAGGCTTTCGCTGGAGCGTGACCAAAGAGAACGATGTCGATGGTGTGAAATCTTCGCACGTCGCCCCAATCGGTGAACCAGAAACCTTTTATCTTACGACTTTTATTCTTTTAGTCATCGCTTGCTACTGTATCTGACTGTAAATACCCACCGTCCTCTTTCTTTCTTTTCTTCCTCTCGTTCCGTCTGTCTCATATCGTGCACTCCTTCCTTTTCCGTTGCGTCAGAGCGAGGACGTTGTGAGTCACTGTAACGGCTGTTTGTGGGGAAAAAATGTAATAGTAATTGAAAGGAAAAACCAAAAACTCTGAGATCAAGACTTGGATCTTTTCAATCCGTCATCCTTGGGTTTACAGCCAGAAGTCCAGGGGAAACGTACAGGAATCTTGCAGGGAAATGTTTGACTCTGTTTTGTCTGGGGTTGAGGAATGTTCCAGTACGTTGCCTAGTTCTAATCATCGCTCTTTACTTTTTTTTTTTTTTTCTAGATTTGGCAAAAAGAACAAATCCAAAGGAAAGTTGGGATCGCTGAGTGAAGAGGAACTCAATAAGAGCGAACCAGAAATGTTGTAAGTTGAAAAACAATCCAGTTATCAGGAAAATTCATTCAGTTTCATTGCCCGGTTAAAGAAATATTCATTTATTTTTGTTTGTTTGTTTGTTTGTATTTTATAGATCGGAAGCGGACGCGTCGGCTCCGTCCCGTGGCCACCTGCCCGACGTAGAAGACGACGATTTCGACCCTAACTACGCTCGCATCAACAACTTCAGAGATCCGCCCCCTCCTACCTACGCCTCCTATCCAAACCGCATGCCCTCTCCTCATTACGTCCCACCCACAGGCCCCGCCTACAACATGCCTCCGACCAGTGAGGACCCACGGGAAGGACTATACGCCAAAGTCAACAAGATAAAGCCTCCCTCGCAACCAACACCCGAGAGGTAAACGTTTAAAAACCCGAATAAGACATTCTCTCTCTCTTGAAGTGAATATGTCGGAAAACTCCGTTACTGGAGACTCCTTCCGTAAATCCGTGGATCCGTGTCACAAGTCCCTGTGAACGAGCTGTTGCTATGGAAACGATAACGTATCGGAACGAGTGTGGAGAGGGTTGGTTAGGGTTGGTGGTGTTCTTACCGTGTTGTATTACCTGCTGAATTCTCCAATCTGATTGGTCACAAGGTTGTACTAATCAGTTACGGTTTCTATAGTAACAGCTCGTTCGCAGGGATTTGTACAGCAGCCGCTTCACGTAATCTAAGAAACGTGCTCTTATTTAACAAAGACAGACCGCTGATATGGCGACGTGTTCCGTAAGGAGATGTTTATTTAGAATTTACGGAAGGAGTCTCCAGTGCCGGGTAACGCTGGACGTTTTTACGACGTTTCCCTGGTAACGTGACAAGCTGCGTTTTTATTGTTTTGTCTTATTGAGGTCAAGTGAGCGGACTGCGTGAACTCGCTGCTACGATGCAAGTGAGAACGTGTCTCGGGGGACGCTCTGCCTCATCCAGTGTAACTATAAACGGATAAAAAGCATCGCAGGGGTATTCGAGTGGTGTGAGGGGAATAAAGCAGTGCAGGACGTGCTGTTCGGGGCGGTAACAGTGACTTCGTCACACCACACTGTCGTTGATTATTTTCCTGTTTGTTTCATTCCCTTTGTATTCGGTTTATTCGGTTATTGGATTTGTTTCTACGGAAACTCATCACTGTGTAATTCCAGCGTTCTTCATACTGCACACAAACAGTCAAACAGTACCATTCTTACACACACACACACACACACACACACACACACACACACATCAGCATTTAATCAGCATTACACAAAAAAACCCACAAGTACACAATATACTACACACACACACACACACACACACACACACACACACACATTAAACTCCCTGATGTAACCAATTGGCCATAAACACACCATTAGAGTTTAACTATCACTTTGTATTTTCTGTAAATCAACACATTGGGGAAATGGCTTCCCTGAACCAGAGTGACGAGGGCCAGTCATTGTGTGTGTGTGTGTGTGTGTGTGTGTGTGTGTGTGTGTGTGTGTGTGTGTGTGAGAGATAGTAGGATATGGTCAATTAACCACAAAGTAACAGCATGGCTCTGTCTCTCCAAGTGCTGATGTCTCATCTTCTTTAGAATGAAGCTTAATTACTGTCCCTCTCTCTCTCTCTCCATCTGTCTCGGTCTGTTGCTCTCTCTCTCTCTCTCTCTCTCTCTCTCTCTCTCTCACTCCCCCATCTCTCTCACCATCCCTTTCTTCTTCATGTTTGTGCATCTCCATCTCCTCATCCTTCTCTCTGTCTCATCTACTCTCTCTTTTTTCTCCTTCTATCTCGCCCTGACTCTCTCTCCTTCTCCCTGTGTCTCTATCCATCTCTCCTTCTATCTCGCTCTGCCTTTCTTTCTCTCTCCTTCTATCTCCATTTATTTCACCATATCTCTGCCTTTCTATCTCGCTCTGCCGCTCTCCTTCTGTCTGTCCATCTCTCTCTCCTTCTCCATCTCTCCCCCTCTCATCTTTTTCTCTCTCTGGTGTAGATGGCATTAGTTCTATTTGCTCCCCCTCTCTCTTTGCCTCTCTCTCTCTCTCTCTCTCTCTCTCTCTCTCTCTCTCACTCATACATAATACATGTCACAATGAGGAAGAAAGAGCAGAAACACAAACAGCAGTTCATTTGGAAAGTTTTTTCCTTTCTTTTTTTTTTTTTTCTTCTTCTTGCTTTATGAACCCCACTCTGAGATATCGGTTTAAATTCACGGAAGAACAGATGTGAGGGAAAGTCTTTCATGTTCCCTCAGATATCAGGTCTGAGTCAGGAGCACATGGTTCTATTAATCAGCCTAATGGACCTCCGGGTCCTCACTACAGCCAATTAGAATTCTTTGCCGCAGCTTCTCTTGGCTTTTCTCCCATTTAATCTGGTTAGATCTTCTGGCAGAGTGGATCGGTGAAGCCGCTGTAGATGCCGTTTGTTCCTTTTGTTTGCTGGAGCTGCGTTAGATGCTAATGGATCTGTTTCTGGTTGAATGAGGGGGTAAATGAGGTTCAGGTTTTGATTCGACAGATGAATCTGCTCTAGATGGAGCTGGTGTCAGGTTTTTTTTTTTTTTCTTGGTGAATGGAATTTGTTCCAGTTCCTTTTGTTTCAGTTTTGGTGAAACCCATCTAGAGGTGTTCCATTTTTTGGTTCTTTGGGTGAAACCATTTCCATTTGTTTTGGTGAAACTGATCTTGACGTGGAACGTTCCATTTCCAGTTCTTCAGGGTGAAACCGATCTAGATGTGGAACGTTCCATTTCCGGTTGTTTTGGTGAAACCAAACTACTTGTGGTTTGTTCCATTTCTCCATCTTTTGCTGAAACCAGTTGTAACGGAACAGATGTGGACTGTTCCATCTCCGGTTCTTCGGGGTGAAACCGATCTAGATGTGGATCGTTCCATTTCCGGTTCTTTTGGCGAAACCGATCTAGACGTGGTTTGTTCCATTTGTGCTTGTTTTGCTGAAACCAACCTAAATGGTAATTGGTTCATTTTTGGTCTAGTTGGAGCTCATTCCATTTTTGATTGACTTGGCAAAAGTGGCCTAGTCTAGATTGCTCAAGCTGTTCTATGTTGGATTTGTTGTCCCGTACCCCCCCCCCCCTTTTTGTTGATTGGAAAGATGAAGATGTTCTAGATAGGGTTGGTTCGGTTTTTTCAAAAACTGGTCTAGATTGGTTTTACGGTGTGGTGAAGTTGGTCCAGTTATGGTCCGTCTCATATTTGAGTAAACCGGTCTAGCTGGGAATTATAGGAATTGTTTTATTTTTATTGACTGAAGTGGTCAAGTTGGGGTTCATTCCTTTTTTGATTGACTTGGTAAGACTCGGCTAGATTCTAATTTCATTGTTCGGTGAAGATGGACCATTTGATTTGTTGTGTTTTTACTTTCACGGAGCTTCAGACGGGGTTCCTCTTTTGATTGCGGAGCTGCTCGAGGTAGCGGCGGCGGTTCTATTTTCAACCGATCTAGCTGGGTTTTACTTGATCGTTTTTATTCTGTTGACCACATGAACACACAGGAGCACCAAGTGTGTGGACTGTGTGGATCATTTCACTCCAGAGCATCAGCGTGTAATTGAACGCTGGACGTGTTTATTAACTCTCCGGTGACAGGTAGGCTCCGAGATGCACGTCGCTTTAGATTACGGACTTGTCGGAAAAGACGGCCGGCCGGTTGTCGGATTGCATTACGCGGGATGGAGGGATGGACAGAGGAAGAGACTGGATGGAGGGTGCGTGGGAGGAGCGGAGAATTTACTTCCTGTGCCTGGCGGATTCGAGATGTGTGTTGAGCTAAACGAGCCAATTCTGTCTTCAGATTCAAATCTCAGATAGAAGGAAAGATTATCCGTCTGACCTTTACTCAGATTCTCAAAAGAAACCCCATACTGTATTAATGAGTGATGACAGATCTGTAACATCTTACCTCTGTGTGTGTGTGTGTGTGTGTGTGTGTGTTTCCTTTTCTAATTCCACGTCCAATCCCTTCCGATCTCTTTTCTATAGCAAATAGTTTAGAGTAAGTGTGAGGCTGATGAGAGTGTGATTCATATAGGGAGGCCGTGTGCTCGGCGGGAGGCTAATTAAACATTGATAGCGTTTCACATTTGCGCTCTCCATCAAAACGGCAGCTGTAATTGTGTTGTGTGGGCGTGGCTAATTTACACGCCGAGGCCCGAGCTCCAGGCACGTGTACACGTGTACCAATAATGTTTGTGACTAATGTATTCGACGAGGAACTGGATTTTTTTTTTTTCCCCATAACAGCGCTTCCTGAAGTTTTTACCCGAACAATGTTTTATGCATTAAAGAACGGTACGTTGTGCTTTTTATCCGTTTACACTTACATTTCTGTTGTCACTTGCGTTATAGCAGCTATAAACCCTTTCCCGCCATTCCCTTGATTTATTTGCTGCTTTTCCTCTCGCTGGCACTGGAGACTCCTTCCAGAAAACATCACTGTATAAAAACATTTCTTCTTTTCCTGCGGTCCCGGTGAATGTGCTGTTACTAGCGCATTAATATGAACCTTAAAGCCGGAACTACTTTCGGAGCTGCTGCTGTAGGAGATGACTCAACACCTTCTGACCAATCAGAATCCAGAATTCAACAGTGCTGTGGTGTAATGTGTGTATTAGAGGGATATTTATCGCTAGGGATCTTTTTGTGGTGTTGTGAGACGATATGAAGTGTGTCACACACACACACACACACACACACACACACACACACACACACACACACACACTCACCCTGTTCTTTGTGTCCTGGTTACAGTACTGAAGCTCGTCTGCAGCAGATCCGGAGTCAGTTACTGCATCTGAAACCTTCTCCATCGTACGCAGAGTCAGGGGCAGGACCCCGACTGCAGGAATACGATCCATCACGGGTGAGTCAGAGCCTCATAACTACCCCCCCCCCCAACTACCCCCGACTCAAACAACCCTTCCTTCTCTCTTCTGCCTGCCTCTCCAACACACTCACTTTACTTCTTTCCTTCCTTCTTACCCAATTTCCTTCCTTTCCTTCGCTGAACCGACTTAACATTTCCTTCTTTCCTCTTTTCTTCCTCCCCTCCTTCCTTTCCTCTACTTTCCAACTTGTTTGTTCCTTCCAAACTATTTATTTCCTGTGTACCTCATTTCTTTCTTTCCCATTCTTCCTTTTTTCATATTTTGCCGCCTTCCTTCGTACCTGCTTTCATTTTCCTTCATACGTTTCTACTTACTTTCCTCCCCTCCGTTCTTCTTCCTTTCCCTCTAATGCATTTCCTTCCCTCCATTCTTCCTCTCTACCTCCTTAACGCATTTCCTTCCTTCCCTCCCCATTCTTTCCTTTCTTTGCTCCACCTCGAACGTATTTCCTTCCTACCCGTTTTTATACACTTTCCTAACATTCCTCCTCCTTTCCTTCACTCTACCTCCTCCCACTTAATTGTTTTCCTTCCCTCTGTTCTTCCTCCTTTCCTTTTCTGTCTACCTCTTTCTTCCCTCACACCTGCTTTACTACCTAATTTCCTTCCTAACATTTTCCTTTCCCCTTTTTTCCCCCCCTACACACCTTTTTCTCTCTATTTTCCCCCTCTCCACCTTACACACACACACACCTTTCTGCCATTCTTCTTTTCCTTTACTCCACCTTCCTGTTTGCTTACTTTTCCTCCATTCTTCCTGCTTCCCTTCCTTCTCTCTACCTCCTTAAAACATTTCCTTTCTTTCTTCCTTCTTACACACCCGCTTTCCTTTTTTCTGCTTACATCACTACACCCTTTCCCTCCTTCACTCTACTGCTCTTTCCTCCCCTTCCTCATTACTACATCATTTCCTTCCATTCTTCCTCCTTTCTTTTGCTCTAACTTATTCGCTCCCTTCCCTTTTTTCCCATAGCTTCTTTCCTTTCCTCCATCCCTCCATCCCATGTACTTGCTCTCCTTCCATTCCTTCGCTCTACTTCCTAACAGATTTCCTGCCTTCCTTTCTTCCCTCACGGACCCGATTTCCTTTGTTCTCTTTACTGTCCTTCCTTCCTTTTTTTTCTACTTATTTTTCTATCTACTTACCTCTACCTTCTTTCGTTTCTTTCCTTCATTCTGCCTTTTATCTGTCCAGCTACCTTCATGTCATCCTTTACTTTTTCTGTCCTGCCTTCCTCTGTTTTCCTCCTCTTTCCCTACTCACCTTCTGTCCTTCGTTCCTCGATTCATTCGGTCTTTGTCCCGCTTCATTTCCACCAGTTTTCCGTGCACTAAACACTAATGTGTGTGTTTGTCTTAGTTTTCTCTCCGTGTGTGCGTGTGTGTGTGTGTGTGTGTGTGTGTGTGTTTGTGCTGCGGGCTGAAAGTGGTGTATGTGGCGTTATCACAGAGCATCGATTCAAAGCACAGATTATCACGGTTCATCTAGATGTGCGCTTCAGGCCAAATCTAAAGCTCTGCTGCTAATCTGTTCGCTCTTATCTGCTTCTGCTTAACACACTTAACTCTCTCCTGTTTAACTAACACACACACACACACACACACACACACACACACACACACACGGGGAGAGAAACATAATGCATCATCTTTTCTGTATAATCTGTGAGGCTAAAGGAAACAGGACACCGTTACTGTATTAAATTTATAGGGAATAAACCACTCCATGTCGCGCCGTCACAGGAAATTAATCAGCGTGAGGAGGCAGGGTTACCACGGTTACCACCCTGAGGCCCTGAGGTTGATTGTTTTCCTATATCAGCACGGCCTGACGTGGTCTCTTCCTTTCATACCACAGGAATTATTTATTTATTTATTTATTCTTAATTGAAGAAGGATGGTCATACTTTTTATCCATTTATAGTTACTTGTCTAGATCATGCACACATCCAAAACCCACATCGGCTTTAGTTTTGAACACGTCTTGTGTTGATGAGGTTGATGATGAGCAGTTAGATTTTTAGTGTGGAGAGGTTTCACCACCAACCTTTAAACATGCCTCGTATTTTTAGATATTTCTGCCTGTGTTGCTTAGTTACTCTGGGCTGCTGTGTGTGTGTGTGTGTGTGTGTGTGTGTGTGCGCACAATGCCTAAGGCTTAGGTCTGGCCCAGCTCTTGACTTCTCTGAACCCCCACACACACACACACCATTAGCATGGTGGGGAAATTGCTTGCACTAAAGGCCACGTACAGTCACAGGTCATGTTCACAACCAACACACACACACACACACACACACACACACACACACACCTGTAACACTTGCACGCATTTTGCGTAGGCGTGCCGCATTTTAACAGGCGAATAAAAGCGCCAGATGAGCCAATCGACAGGTGACATCAGAATGATTGACAGCTGCGTAGGTGTTTAGAACTCGCCGATATAATAACTGACACTCTCTGGAAGCCCCGCCCCCTTCCACACATCTCCTATTAGTGACCCCCTAATAACCCCGTATTTTCTACTACTGAAGCACTGAGTCTTTAACTCTTTCACACACAAACAGTTCCAGTCGCGAATCCAATTCCAACCTTTGCTGTTCGTTACAGGATCCGATATCCGATACGTTTCCTCTGCTGTCCGATCCGAAGCAGCTCGCGCTTGTCTGTTTCAGGTGAAACGTAGACACTAGAAAAGCTGACACGCTCTCTTTCTCATTAATTGCCGAGTAGTTTGTTACAAAAAAAAAAAAAAAAAAAACCCCACCGTAAACTCGTCTGTCCTGAAGTCCTTCAAGCTTTACCTCTGGCACTGGAGACTCCTTCCATTAATGCTGAACAGACATCACCGTATGGAACGATCGCAGGTTTGGGCGGTTACTATAGAAACGCTAACTTATTCGAGTGAGTGCGTTAATTATAAACCTGTGGTTTTGCATTAAAGCTGAAACGACTGTCAGAGCTGCTGTTATAGAAAACTAATCAACACCACCTGACCACCTGTGACCAATCAGAATCGAGAATTTGACGGCGCTGTAAAAAAAATAAATAAGCCAAATACAGTCCTGTATGCTTATTGGATTTGTGCAACCTTTCCCCCCCGCCTTCTTCTTTTTTTTTTTAATTATTGATGAAACTGAAGGAAATTTAAAAAAAAAAAAAATACAATTTGAAATGTCTTTTAATTAAGCCTCTGAAATTAAATATTGATGTTGTTTACAACCAACAATATCGAATATCCCTAAAGGTCTGACCCTGAAATAATCACCACGTTATTCCGCCTTAAATAAATAATAATCAACTTTCCCCAAAAGAACCTGGAACTTGGTCATCGTTCCGTTTTTTTTTTTTTTTTGGTTTTGTTACAAACCCAAACCCAAACCCAGCCCGGTTCCACCCAGACTCCAGACTTCATATTTCTCATTATGTTGTCCTACATGATTGAAGGCTTTAGCGAAGGTCACAATTATAGTCGGTGTAATTATAACTCGCGGCCTCGCTGGAGGAAAAATAGACCAGGACCGTTCCTGAAAGACGGCAGTAAAAGACACACACACACACACACACACACACACACACGAAACATTTCCCTTCATTACATCACTTATCGAAAGCGTAAATGAATCTATTCATACTGTGTTGGGAGAAACGAGAGACCTGGAGAAGGAAATAACGCGGTGTACTATACAGTACGATGTAACAGAAAAATACGACAGGACTTAAAATGGTATTATTACATGAATGAGAATATGCGAGGACTGAAGTAACTGACAGGAGTGTAATGATTGTCAGTATATCGCTAGTCTTAGTTGTAATTACATTAATCACTGGTTTTTAATTGAACTAAATCCCTCCCACACTCGTTATTCAGCAGCGTATAGAATAGCACTTGATCCAGCACATTGCAGAGTCTCAATACCACAAACTTTCCCTGCATAAATATTGACGTAATGTTGCGAGTGTTACGTCAAGTTTATATCGTGGGGTTATTTATTATTCGTAGCAACACGATAAGGTTAAAGCCGTCACATTAATGGCAGGGATTTTGTGTAATCTGGTTTCCTTCGTCACAAACCCAGCCAGCACTAGTCGCAATTATAGTGCTCAAGAAGCACCCGGGGGGATAAACCAGCAACAGATCGTCCGTTTTCTCTCGAGTCGCACCATGTCTCATTGCCTCGTCGTTCTCCGATGCCCCCTGAACACCGCGGGCCATGCTACCCCGACTCCCACCACTTGTTAGCAGCAGATGGTGCAGCCATTTTGAGAACGCGATTAAGACCGAAGACGGCGGGGGGGCCGATCAGGACCTCCCTGTGGCTCAGATAATGAATCACGTCTGATCCCATCCACGAACGTAGCAGTGTGGGTTTGGATTGAAAACCATGTCCATGTTTCTATAGTAACAGTTTACACAAGCTCCATGTAATCCAAGACTTCAGACCATGCCGCGTTAGGAAAGTAATCAACTTCGGGATGGTAACAGCTTTAGGCATGGGTTTTTTTTTTTTTTTTTGGTGCTAGCCGAGGAAACTCCTATATGCACCAAAAAATGGTGGATCGGATATAAAAAACAACAACAAAAAAACAATGAATCTGATCCTGCAAACGGAGAAGTTTGGAAATGTTTACGTATGAACTCAAACGTTCCAGCTAGTCTTCGTTCCACTTTTTTTTCCCCACACGCTACATTTTTCATACCGCTAGCTCTAGCGGATAGCTACGTAACTTCCACCCGGAGGCTCATCTCACACACAGCTGTCGCGTCTGCCTGACCGTGTGCTTGCTGATGAACATGTCGACTTAATAAAACCTGACAGGTCCAGGATGCTCGTCTCAGGTTTCTCCGCGGCGGGAAAAGGAGGAGTGACGATCAGAATGACAGGCGTATTACCTCTCCTCTCCTCTCCTCTCCTGCCTGTTCCTTCCATTCCTAACACAAGTTTCACAACATTTATATCCTTCGTGGGTCAGAAGCAAGAAACGGACCAAGTCTGAAAGTGTCGCGCGAGCGATTTATCCTCATAACTCCGCCAAGTCATGTGACGTACTGCACTCTTATTGGCTCCTAAACGACCTCTTAAATTCTCATTCATTAATTATAGAACGACACACTGCACTTTTTTTTTTGTTTTTATCCGTTTATAGCTATGTTTATCGTTGTTGAACGTCCATGAAGTTCGTTCCTGTTTTCATTTACGTTGTCGTAGCGACGAAGAGTCGCTCCTTACAGAAATCTGTACCAAAAAAAAAAAATGTCCTGAAGATTACGGAAAAAGGTACAGCGTTACGTCTGAAGCCCTGACACTGGAGACTCCTTCCAGAAATGCACAGGAATATATATGCACGGTACATCTTGCGGAAAACGTCACCGTATGAACGATTATACTTTAGTCTTTGTTTCCTATTGGCACAGTGAAGGTTCCCACAATGCTGGTTCTTGTCTTTTCTCTTGGTAAATACCCATAATTCAGCTGAAGCGGTCCAGCGTGAAATCATTGTGGAGCTGTGGGCCAAATGCTTCAGTGTCCAACAGTGAGTTCTAGATACATGGCCGTGTGTGTGTGTGTGTGTGTGTGTGTGTGTGTGTGTGTGAGTGTTTATTGAGCAGCTGGTTTAGTGTAAATACTATCAATCTAATCTGCTGCGTACACATGCGTCACAGATGTGTGTGTGTGTGTGTGTGTGTGTGTGTGTGTTTATGTGTATGGGATTGTGTTTTTCGGGGTCAAACGTCCCCATAACAGCAAGAAAACACGAAACTGTTGCCGGCAGAGTAATGTATTATTAATGCCTCGAAATGCCTTTTAGATACTTATTTGTTATTTTATTTAAACGCTTCCAAATGCATTTTTAATGCGCCCTAAACATCTCCGATATCATCAGACGGCCGTGTTTACGTCGTCCGCATCGACTTCACAGCACTCGCAAAATCAAATTTAACCTGCGTTCCCTATCCACAGTGTCTATATTTCAGTGTATCCACTGTACACGCTTTCTAACACACACACACACACACACACACGGCTGTTTTCTGGCAGCGCCGTTGCCATGACTCCTAAGCCGAGGTCCTATCTCCCCCTTCGGCGAGGTTTAGCGCGGCTTAACGAGTCGAGTCGGTGCTTCTGTCTGTCCGAGTTTCCCAAAACCCCGTGCTCCGTTCCTGAGAGACGCTCCCGTTAACAAACCCGACATTTTCACGATTCACAGAAAAGTGTAAATAGCTAAAGATGAGCCGTATCATCTGTCACCAAGCAGCAGGGGAGAAATACAGCACGATCACGGGGTGTAATATAATCTGTACAAAGCAGAACGTGAAAATAAACACCACTGGTAGACCTCTTACGCTCCTAAAACTCTCAGCTTTACCGCTGACACTGGAGACTCCTTCCATAAACGTTAACCAGAGCTTCGCCACATCGACGATTACACAGATTCCGTTCGCGTCAGAGCCGGAACTCCTGTCCCAGGAATAGAAAAGTAATCGACGCCTTCTCGACAGCGCCGCGGTATAAACAGCCACCAGAGATGAAACATCATCACTGACCCGGCAGCTACAGGACACTCACGCCACTGTTCTAAGAAAACTACAGGGAGTCAGAGGAGCGGCTCAGGAACAATGAGCCCGTCTATTCATCTCTCGCCTCCTCATAAAGCAACACAGAAGATGGAAAGAGCGGAGGAAGCTCGGGAGACGGCGCTCGTTTCTTTTTCTTTTTTTCTTCTTCTCCCTTCAATGTGACCAGACAATAAAAGAGCGACTGATAGGGCTGTGAGCGAGGGAGAGAGAAGAATGGAAGCGCCCGAGAGAGAAAAGTGAGGGCTCGTCCGTCTCGTCCGTCACTCTCGATATGAGCCGGTCTATCACAATCACGATCTCACTGACCTTTTGCTGCACACACACACTCTCTCTCTCTCTCTCTCTCTCTCTCTCTCTTTCTTTTTCCTCCCCTCTCTAGCTTTCTCTTTCTCCATATTCAATCCCTGCGAGACACTTTTGTGTTCAAAGATCACGCTTTGCATGCATTTTTTTTTTTTACTCGCCTGCCATTCACACCATCTCCTGCCTGGCCATGTTTACGGGGTCCGTGATATTTTAAAGGATTTTGAGGACTTTTGGCGTCAACAAGGACGTTTTACAAGATATATATATATATATATATATATATATATATATATATATATATATATATATATATATATATATATATATATATATATATACACACACATACACACGTCTCACTTAAAGATTCCTAAGAATTCTCACCTGGATAGTGTAGACCAGTGGTCACCAACCCTGTTCCTGGAGATCTACCTACCTGAAGACTTTAGCTCCAACCACAATGGTGCCCACCTCTCCATCTAATCACTGCCTTAAGACGTTCTTGATCAGCTAAAACAGGCGTGTTAGATTTTGGTTGGAGATGAAACCTGCAGGAAGGTAGATCTCAAGGTAGAGGGTTGGTGACCACTGGTGAAGACTTTCTAAGAGCTGCTGCTGTAATCAAAAATCGGTCTTATGCTCATCCCAGGACACTGTATAAGTGTTAGACTTCTCATAACGCCGCTATCCGAATAGCCATCCATAAATAAACATTAAATGTTGGTTGGTTGTATTAATGTATTAAAGTTCATCGTTATCTTTTAAATTATAATCGATGGCATAGTATCATGTAACGGGATTCAGAACTGAACGGCTGTCCTGCCCTGACCGTAATTCACAATGGCAGAAGAGGACGTGTTCCCTCGAGTCCGCTTCGTCTCGGGGACTTCTTCCTCGCCGCTTTCACCTCTGGCTTGTTCATTAGGGATCTAAATATAAATTCACATCTGGATTTCTGTAAAGCTGCTACTGTTAAAAGCGTCGTGCAAATAAAATGGAACGGAATTGAATTTATTTCTCTCTTCTCCGTACAGATAAGAGGCCCCGATCCCCGGATGGCTCCAAGATATGAAGACCTTGATCGACAGATTACATCTGCACCCAGGTACCTGTGTGTGTGTGTGTGTGTGTGTGTGTGTGGTTACAAGGCATATCTGAAATCAATATCCTGGCAGGAATTGTTGGATTTCACCCAGAACCCTCGGTTAGTAAAGACTGTTTAACAAACCTCAACTCTTTTTTTCCTGTTTCTAAATTCACATTCAGCTCGAATTTGGAGCGCATCTCAGTGTTATTGTCGCTGGTTTGTTGCTTCCTCGCCCAGTTGCCATTTTGCTGGTCAGAAATGAACGTTTCCCTGCTCTGATGTTGGTGACGGGTGTGTCACCAACATCAGATTTCGTCCAGCTCAGTTTAGTAAGTCTACACTGTTCTTATCACCACCACACCTCAACATAAATAGGCTGTAGTATGACTGAAGTCGCCAAACAGGAAGTAAGTGCCATTTACGTACCGACACAGCTGACCAACATGATTTAAAGAGTTAAACTGCAGCTTGGTAGGGCTACTGAAAGCAGGAAGTGAGGCAATCTCTCATGTGAAGGAGCTGCTTGACTTCAAATTTAGTTGAAAACAAGTGCTGATGTTCCCTTTGAGTTCCCTTCCATCGCGAAAGGGCGGGACTAAACAGTGCTTGGCCCCCTTAATCACACCTTGCACCTACTGTATATTTACTATTATTATTATTATTATTATTATTATTATATGCAAAACAGTGAAATCTTGTATTGTATTAATAGAAACAAATATCTAACAAAAGTAACACTACACATTTATTACCAACATACGAATAAATCCGACATCCTTGTTATAAATACGTTGTATATTTATATATTAGAGCGTACGGTGTGTTCTAAACAAATACAGATACCCAGAATCCCAGGCACACTTTTTTTTTTTTTTTCTTTCTTCTGTAAACAAATTTACCACAGAGTTTCCCAGGACATCGTTTTGAGATTAAAGCCCAGAGTCACAGAGTCAGATATGAAGCTCACGCTACAAACAAAGACCTCTTTATTCATCTTTAGTAACTGCCTGGTCAGGGTCGTGGAGGTCCGTGAAATGTATCCCCAGGTACAGTGGTAGGGTTCACAGTGGTAGGCAAGTGGCCACGCCCACTTCTGGTATAAATCCAGTTATATATAGTATATACTGGTACAAGGCTAACTGGGGAATACCTCCACCCCCTCCCCCCTCCAACACCACACACACGCACACACACACACACACACACACACACACACACACACACGCTAATCCTCTTCCAAGCGCCTAATTAAATCTGGAGTGTTTGCTTTTCTGAGAGCTTTGCCCATAACCGGCCATTCACCTGATCCTCTTCCCAGGAGAGTGTGTGATCTGGACAGGAAGCCCGTAAAGCTCTGCTGGCTCCGGGCCCACGGCCTAAGTGGCTCGATGAGGCCTCGGCAGGAACGAACACACACACACACACACACACACACACACACACACACACACACGTACAAACAAGACAATGTACAGGACAATGTGAACCAACATCGCAGCCATTACTTCATAAAACGTGTTACTGTTACTACACAGGTGAATAACACATGCAAAACATGGGAAATGGGCGTGGCTGGAAATTCCAGCTGTGTAACCAACGAAAAACTGAAGTAATTAAAAAGTGAAGGATGACGAAGAACACGTTACGGCCGTTACCATTACGATGTAATCCAGTACCGAATGAGTGTTTCTGTCTGAAAACTCAGACACTCATGAGAGCATCGATTTAAATTTCCTCTTACGCCATGCTATCTTGTTTTGATGTGTCAAAAAAAATAAAGTGCCTCCTCCTTCCCCTTCTCATTCTACAATAAAGGGCACTTTAAAGAAGATGAAATCACATTTTTCTAAGCCGAAGTCCGTAGCTCCGTCCCCTCGGGCTCTCTCTCTCTCTCTCTCTCTCTCATTCGAGCCCATTTCCTTTCAAATGGCTGCGGCGCCTCGACTGCATTAGCATATATTTCCCTGTGCACTATTACTGCGTTTGTGTGTGTGTGTGTGTGTGTGTGTGTAGGGGAGTGAAAGGCTGCAAGCGATTTAATAGAAGCATTAATGGTTGTTCAGCCTTCACACAAGACTCCCTTAGGCTGTAGCTTTCCCTTCTACGCGCTCTCACTGAGGATCCTCAGCGGCCGCGTGAGCGCCGCGGCACAAAAGCCGTGAGACGAGAGACCCTCTTCGCCGTGTAACAGGTAGAACAGCTGCATTCACGTCCTCGTCGATCAAAAGTAAAAAAATTCTTACTCATTAACCTACATTGCTGCTGCGAGTCATCGCTGAAAAATATACCAGTCGACATAACAGTCCGTGTTTTGAACTCGCTGATATTAACTGACTCCTGGAAGCCCCGCCCCTTTCCCCTAACTCGACTGAGAGTTAGACGAGAAGCAGCTTTCTCTTCCCCCAGGAGTTTTGATGGTTACCGTAAAACCCTGTGTATATGCTCCAATTTCTACCTTAGAGAAGTCATTTGTGAAAGAACCGCACGAGTCACGAACGAGACTCGGATAATCATCCATCGTCCTCCACGTTGTCTCTAAGTACCCACGCTAAATTTGGTTCTTGCCCATTTACCATGCACTTTTGACAAATGTTCATCCGGTCAGCCAATAGAAACCAAGTGGGCAGGATTATGGTCTATTTGGTGGGTGGAAAAAAAAAATAAAAAAATGGAGGAGCTGCTAATTATTCAGTGACAATAAAAATTTGTGGTAAAATTCAGAATTTTTCTCTCCGCCTGCTTATTTCTAATTGTAAAGCGACCTTAAACATATTATTATTATTATTATTATTATACTGAAGAGGAATATTCGATGTAAAAATGCAGCACTACTCCAGATGTTCATCTCCAAATTGATGTTTTTCAGGATATTTTTTAGAGAGCATGTGTTTTGCATAACTCGTTCACTTCAAACCCCCCGTCCTTCTCTCATTGCATTACTCTGCGCTTTTATTGCATTTTTGGTCGCCGTCGCCGTCCCGCTTCCGAGCACATCGAGCCGCGGCGTAACGTCGTTTGCCTCGAAAACAGAGCGACCGTAATGAAATCAGCGTCGAGGAGACGAAGCCTCGCCGCTCCGCCGTCCGCTTGCGTCACCGTCGCTCGAGGGGAGACTCCTACCGCTAAAACATCACGGGCTGTAGAGTCAGTAACAAGCAAACAACGTAAACATTCTCACGTAATCCTAGAAGGACGGCGGTTTCAGGGTATAAATAAATAAATAGATGATTTTATTATTTATGAAACGAATCGAAACGCATCAGCAGTGTTTACGTATTTATATATTTAATGAAGCAGTAAAGTGTATCTGATTTCTACAAGCGCTCTTGATTAATCCCGTATACTCCTGAAATACCAGCTGTGTGAGTGTGTGTGTGTGTGTGCGAGTGTGTGTGTGTGTGCGAGTGTATGTGAGATTCCACTGAGGAAAGCTTAAGAAGCCGGGGTCAAACGAGGAACCGAGAGAGAGGAAGTTCCTTCCGAAGATTCCGGGCAGGTGCAAGAAGTTTGGCTCATGCGAGTAGATTTCCTCCTCGTCGTAAGATGGAAAATATGTCCGTGTACAGCGCGCACACACACTTTCTCACACACACACACACACACTCTCGCACGCACTTACAGAATTGGACGCGTACAGTTTCTCGAGGGACGGAGTGTTAATGGGAGGCGGTATGAGACAGATTGATTGCGTGACATTTCATTCCCGCGGTCCTACTTGTCCGTGTGTGTTAAGACGACTTGTGATTTATTAAAGGTCCGCTGCGTATACACACACACACACACACACACACACACACACACACACACACACACACACACACGCGCGAGGTCGGTCACAAAAACAAGCACATGTTCTCAATCATGCTTTTATTACCACATTCCCACACACACACACACACACACACACACACACACACACACACACACACTGGTGTGGAAAGTCTGGTATATTCTGACACATACTTCGTCGAGTTTATAAACCATAAACCACAGCGCTTATTTTGCATGTGCCCAATGCTGCTTCATCAGCGCACACACACACACACACAACACAACACACACATAACACACAACACAACACAAAGTTTCTCACAGTTCAGCTGGGTGGTTATAGAAGGTCACAGGTTCACGAGTGTGTTAGTCACTGGTGTGTGTGTGTGTGTGTGTGTGTGTGTGTGTGTGTGAGTCAGTTTTAATGTTTAACAGCCTCCACTTTCCCGGACTTCAGCCTTTATACTGTAACCACGAACCAAGGCCTCCTCGACCACAAACACAGCAGGCAAACTGGAACTTGTAGTCCATTCGGCCTGCCGACATTTCCACGTTTTTGTACGCCGCTACGAGTCCTTAAAAAATACGCCAAATGAGTCGTCCAAACCCCCAACCAAACAATTCTATTTCTACAGGTTATAATATCGGTAAATAAACTGATGAGAAAATGAACGTGAACGGTGAGTTTGATCTTAAAATCCCACCTGATCTAGTTTACGTAATGAATAAAGCACCTGGGTTAATCGGTACAAGTACTGTTCCCAACCCGAAAAACGCAGTACGACAAGTCACTTGTCTAAGGTAGAGACTGGAGTATACATGGGGTTTTACGGTTTAGCTCGAATGTAGAAAAGTTTACAGCCGCACTTTCTTTCTTCATATTCTAGGAAAACGATGTCCTGTAGAGCAATTAATAAGAGCATCTGTAATAAATATAGTTAACTGATCAGTCCCTCCAGGATCTTGCGATGGCAGAAATGAACGCAAAATCGAGCAAAACTCGGGAGTAATATTCAGAGGAGCTTGCAATTTTTTCAAAATTACCGCAGATTTTGGCCGAGTCACGTCATGCGACATCACGACGCGCAATTCAGCCAACGCCGTCTTCGATCCACGTGCATTTACCAACAAACATCACAAAACAAAAACTCCACGAAATCCTGTACAAGAAAGCGACAACGCAACTTTCAAGCAGGAAAACCGAGACGTGAAGGAGAAAGGGGGCGGGGCTTCCAGGTGGTCAGTTAATATCGGAGAGTTTCAAAACACCGACACAACTGTCAGCCGTCCTGATTCAGAAGTTGCCCGGCTCGTCCACTGTTTTTATTGGGGGGTGTATTTTTGAGCGATAGCTGGTAACGGCGTACGTCGGTGTTTAAAAAGCGGCGCTCCTGCGCAAAAGGTTGCCCGGTTTGCGTTTCTTGACGGATTACCGTCTGTGCAAGATGAGGGAACGAGGGACTGAGGGACTGATCAGGGCGAGAATAGATAAAAGGTACCTCTTTGACGTATTCTTCGCCAGAGAAGCGAAGGCAGTGTACATCCTTAAAACCGAATCAAAGGTGCAACAATTTGTCCTTAAAGTCTAATCGAGTTTTAAACGTAGACGACGGTTACCTTCCCAGGTGAAAGATGCCTTCCAAAGGTACGGAGGGCGCGACGTTGAGGATCGCATCCTCGTGGCGAGCAATAAAGGAAGCAAAACAAAAAAACACTACACTTGCGGTCAGCTGGTTGATTACGATTTGTTGGTGGAGATGGTGGTAGTGGTGGTTTAACGGTCCAAGTTCACGTCTGAATACAGCCTCGGACAATCCGAGTTCGTGTCTCAAATTCAGTGGATAGATGACACAAGACAAATCTGACTAGCGTGAATTAATATGTACGCCGCAGTCCGACTCCTTAAGAGCGTCTTCGTCATTCGCTTATCTTTTCACTCGGATTCTCGCTGACATTTCCTCTCTCCGGCTCCCTCCTTGTGGTAATACTTGATAATTCTTTATCTCCAAAATTCCTTACATCTTCCCCGTTTGCACCCCCCACCCCATCTCTGTGCCTCTTTAAGGCTCATGTTCAAGGCTGCAGTATGTCTGTTTGCAGTGCTTGGGTGGTCATGGCCGCCAGACACACTGACTGTGTTGCTGATGGACAGAACACACACACACTACACACACTACACGTGCTTCTACAAGACCACATACAGCAACAATATTAGCGATGAATCAACCCTTGACGTGACCCCCCACAGATAGTATAGATAGTATTCTGTATAAGAAGAAAAACATACCATAAGTAACAAGTGTATGACAAGCTCAGATACCGAAGGTAAACGACGTGCTTGTTAAGCATGGACCTTTATTAAAATATTTATCAGCAGTGTGTCAAGGTGAATGGACTTTTTCCTTATACGAGCTAAACATTGTTTGTGAACCCTTTAAGAATTTTCTGCATAAATGCGACCTAAAGCAACATCAGATTTTCACACAAGTCCTAAAAGTAGATAAAAAGAACCCAATTAAACAAATGAGACAAAAATATTATACTTGGTCATTTATTAACTGAGGAATATGATCCAATATTACATCTCTGTGAGGGCAAAAGTGTGTGAAGCTTTGCTTTCAGTATCTGGTGTGACCCCCTTGTGCAGCAATAACTGCAGCTAAACGTTAGCGGTAACTGTTGATCAGTCCTGCAGGTCGGCTTGGAGGAGTTGTAGCCCGTTCCTCACCTCTGGGATGTTGGTGGGTTTCCTCACATGAACTGCTCGCTTCAGGTCCTTCCACAACATTTCTATTGGATTAAGGTCAGGACTTTGACTTGGCCATTCCAAAACATTAGCTTTATTCTTCTTTAACCATCCTTTGGTAGAATGACTTGTGTGCTTCAGGGTCGCATGACCCACTTTCTCTTCAGATTCAGTTCATGGACAGATATAGTTTTGTCTCATTTGTTTAATTAGGTCCTTTATCTACTCTTAGATTTGTGCGAAAATCTGATGCTGTTTTAGGTCACATTTTTGGTGAAATATGGAAAATTCTAAAGGGTTCACAAACTTTCAGTCACCACTGTAATCTGTCAGACTTCGTGAGGAGTTCATCCCCACCTGAAAGCACAAACCCCAAGGCAACGGTCCGACCTCGCTGATAAACATAAACAAGACGTTGAATTTGGAATTGGTATCCTCTTGTATAAAAAAAATTGTGCTCTTGTACGTCTTGACAAATATCCTTAAGGATTTTTCTTTCTTTCCTCTAGACGAATGGCTGCAGAAGGCTACAAAGAAGCAGACCGCTACCTGAACCCTAGTCCGACCTACAACACAAAACAAACCCTCCAGCCCGGCTCGAATCGTCTTCCCGGAGACCGCTCTGGACCTCTTAGATACGACATGCCCCCATCCTCCTCTCCAGGCCAGCAGGGGGTGCCGAGCTACGAAGCAGCGGTCAAAGCCGGCAGTCGCATGGCTGGTCCCAATCAGTATGGCGCATATGAAGATGGGCAATACCCGAACCATCGGACCAAGAACCCAGCCATCGGAGCTGTGTAGAACAACAGTAGTGGTAATTTCAAAATAGGGTAGGGTATAGCTAGCCAACCGAGGGTTTTTGTATAGTAAAAGGTTCTTCTTTCCTACAAAGGGTCTAGTCTGGATCACTCTCTGCAAGGTAAACCCCCTCTGAAGACAACTTACAAAGTCTCTCGTAGCAGTCGACTCGACTTGCCCTTGAGTCAACAGCCTTCTTCAGTTCATCCAGACACGTTTGGTCCATGTTTATCTCCAAAGAATCTTTGGGTAACCTATTTGCCAAGGATGTATGGTACACCAATCCAGAATGGTGCTAGCATTATTCTTTAAGGGTTCTGCAGAGCAACAATTTGAGGAACCTTCTAGATTTAACCTAGTGATGAATAATGCTAGCATACTTTACAGGGCCACATTAAGTAAAAAGCGATCCTTATTTTGGAGCAGGGTAGGGTATAGTTAGGAACCTTTTAGGACAACTTTTTAAGTATTGCTTTTTAAGTATAGACCTTCCGGAATCTCTTGTAGCAGTCGACTCGACTTGCCCCTCATCCACAGGCTTCTTCAGTTCATCCATACTTCAAGGAACCTTCAGATAACTCTTTTTCCAAAGCTGTAGACCAATCCAGAAAGTAGCTAGCTTCATTCTTTAGAGATTCCCCAGACAGACAAATTGGGAAATTTGCTCTGTTCAGTAAACCTAGCACTGGTTCTGGTTCTAAAATTTTGAAGGAACATTTTATGTGCTTGATTTAAACAATGTAAAGACGATGTAAGTTCACCAAATCTTAGACGTTGGGGGGGGGGATAAAAGTAATTCTTTATTGTTGATGTTAACAGTTTGCCGTGTTGTAAATATCGTGTTATATGCTGGAGAGATTCACTTTTTATCCAGTCCCAGAGGCCTGGATTACAAATCAATTTGTACACTCGTGTTGTTTTATATAATCCATACATCATTCCTGGTGCTGTTAGAGTCTAGTCTGACTGTAGATAAACCGCTCATCTGTGGTTTTCGATGGTCTTTATCTGTGTGGTTTCTCATATCTCAAAGCTGTGGTTTCCCAGTCCGTGTTATCTCTGTTTTCTCGCTGTATTTTATCCTGAAGACTCGTTCTGAGCACGACGACGCCAGAATTTAGATGGAGATGGTTAACAAGGAAACTTATGCTTGAAGCTGTAAATCTTATTATTTTGCTTCCCTTTAATGAAGGAAGCTCCAGGGTGAGTACAGTGCCAAATGGGAGGGGAAAAAGAAAAAGGGGGAAAAAAAAAAAAAAAAGTCATGTGAAGAGGTTGTTAAATTTTTTATTAAACCTTTCTCGATAGATAAGAAAAGATGATCTGTTATTTTATTCTGAGTTTTTATGGTGAAATGGATCCTGCGACCTTTTTTTTTTTTTTGTGGAATGGCGGAGAATTTTGCACATTAAAAAAAAAAAAAAACAACAAAACAAACAAAAAAAACACCTTACAGAGAATCACTTTTTCTTTTTTATTTGGTGTAAAAATTCCAAACGCTGCCTTTCCAGTCTTTTCACGTTGCGTTTGAACGAGATTTCTACGACGGAATTCGAACCGAAACGGAAGGTACTTTGCGTCCTGCTTTTCTTTCCATGTATTTATTTCAAAGTTTTATTTTTAAAGAGAGAACAAATTCTAAAAAAAAAAAAATATGATAAACGTGTGTGTGTTCAGTCCAGAAGAATAAAGGATTGTCTGAATGTGTTAATATATTGAGAAATCGACGTGACCTTGTATCACTGATTCTTTGTTATTGCTTGTTTTGCATTAAAAAAAAATAAACATCATCATTCATCAGTGTGTTTTATGAGACTGTGTTCAGTAAACTTAACGCGTAACAGTTTATAGATTACCTTTACGTAACAACCGAAGCAAAGCTCTGCCCTTTAATAGTAAGGGTTAATTTTTTAAAAAATGATTATGAGCTGTTGGATTTAATCGCTTACGATAAATGATACCTTCCTGAAAGACGCTTATCCGAGATGACTCGGTAATTAACACTGCAGATGACACTGAATCATATTCTTCTAATTAAGGTTCGCAGTAGCTGCCTGTGTGAGGAAGGTATAATGGGTCTGTTTGGGGAATCGCACTCGATTAGAAAATTAGTCTGGAAAGGTTTTTGCTCGTTTAATTAAAGAGAGTGAAGTAAAAAACAAAAGAATAAATAAAAAAAAAGTCAAGAATGAATAGAAATGTATTCACACTCCAAGCTTGATTGGTTTAACTGGAAACTAAAAACGGGAAGAATTCTAATGAACAATTTTGACGATGTCCATTAAAAAAAACCGCCTGAGATTTTAAACAATAAAACGATGACTGCTGATTCTAACCCACGAGAAAAATCGCTCACATTATCGTCAGGAGATCGTGCAAAACTGGTCGTGCTCTCTGAGTGGGAGGGGCATACTCTCTCTCTCTCTCTCTCTCTCGCCACTGTCAATCACATCTACACTAGCCAATCGCGGGCATCTGTGAGCTCATGTATACGGAAAGACGTGTCTGGTTGGCGCTACACGTCTCAGAGGAAGCACGTGTTGGCCTTCACTCTACCAGGTTAGTGATTGGGGCGTGGCTAGTGGGTGGGAATTCACAAATGACCAAACAAAATACTACGCTGATGTAACAACGTTAACAATAGAAATAACTACTTCGATCACGATTAATGGGACAAAGAATCGGGACGGATCCTGCTGAAAACCGGACGCACCTTTCGGCACTCCCCCCCCCGCCCCGCCCCCCGTTCCTGTCTGTTACCTTCCCGTCTATTCGTGCGTCTCAGCCCCGGTGAGTGGTTTTGCTCATTTCATTCCATCCCCATTATGTGGAAGCACACTCCGGTCTGAGGCTCCGCAGCTCATCGGGACGTTATCAGTCGGAGCTGGAATGTTGCAGATGGAATTTTTATTTATTTCTGCCCGGGGACACTCTGACCTACCCTTCACCTGTGGGGAGGAAATCTCAAGGAATCCCAGACATGAACCGAACGCACCTTTGACCAGGAGTGTATACATTTCTCTCCCCTGCACATTTCAAAACACAAGACACACACTTACTTATTACTTTGAGTTACACCACAGCGCTGTCACATTCTGGCTTCTGATTGGTCAGAAAAATCTTGATTCATTTACTATACGGTTTGTAACAATCCGCTCCCGTCAATACGGTACCGTTTCCATAGTAACAGTTAACACCTTAATGAGGAAGCTACTCAACACCGAACAAACACGACACTTTTCGTTGATACTTTTGCTGCTGCTTTCTGTAAGGAGACTTTTTATTTATTGAACTTTTACGGAAGGAGTCTCCAGTTACAGTTACAGCTAAGTTACAGCCGCTCGACTGTTACAAAGCGACAAGCTGACACTGGAGACTCCTTCCGTAAACGTTAAACAAACAAAACGTCTCCTGACAGAAAACTTCACCGTATCGAGAGTTACACTTGTGTGGTTTTTTTTTCTTGCTTGTGAAATCATTTTTGATCCTCTTGATGTCCCTGTGAACGAGCTGTTACTATAGAAACGAGGAGGTATCCTAGCGAGCGCGTTAATATGAACCTGCGCTACGGTCAGCGCTGCTGTTCCAAAGAACGAATCAACACCTTCTGACCGATCCAGAACTCGGCAGCAAGCGTCGATAAACCAGGATTGGACCTAGTCATAATCTTACGGTCCAACGTCTGTCGAGATTATCGTGAAAGTTAACGGAGGGTAAAGTTACAGGATCGCTTTCGCGTTTGGATCGGCCCGTGCCTTTGGCCTCTGAGGAGCTCGGAGAACTGATTCCAGATCAGCTTTTGCGGTTTTGAAATGCTTTCCACTTCAACTTATCCATCTTCCTTTCAGCATTACTATGGATGTGTCACTAGGTCTGTGTGTGTGTGTGTGTGTGTGTGTGTGTGTGTGTGTGTGTTTCAGCTGAGCTAAGCTCCAGCTAGCAATAGTTTCATTCCCCTCATACCAATACCAGTAACGCTGCTCTGGTTATTTATCCGTCATATTTATCATATTTATATTGACTATTATGTTTCCTTAAAACTGGACCAGGAATAACTCGAGTGTGGAAATGTTGGCCTGTATTTAGGAAGGCCTGAAGCTAGCGGCTAACACACACACACACACACACACACACAGTGTGACCTTATTGACGGGATGGGAGAGAAAGCGCTGGCAGTTCCAGCCCCATGCCAGGTGTTTAGGTTGGCAGATGAGGGAGGGCCGCTCGTGCCCCAGATATCAGCCCCGGTATCGGGTTCCTCCAGCGTGATAAAAGGAACGTTCCTGTTAGCCTCGCGCTAAGACCCGCGGCGTCCGGCCAACACATGCTCCACTAAGGCTGCGTGCCCTCGGAAGAAGGAGGAACGTGTCCATATAGGGATGGAGAAATATCCGGAAAAATGAATGTTTCATGTTCATGAATTAAAATGTTCATGGTTTCATTCATTCATTTATGGCATTCAGTGAATTTAAAATGACTACATACTTATTGCTTTTACGTTCCGTTTTAAATTTTATTCCATATTTCTCCTCTTTTGGTCTCTCACGAGCACGACGGGGCAAAATATCACGACTGGTTTAATCCTCCGAGACATGAACTTTCCGTAGGATTTAAGAACGACAGGGTCGTCGGATACGTAAAGCGGTTCTGCGATACTCACTTAAAGTCACTTACTCAGTGGAACCGACGTTCACCGTGTGGGTTTTATTGTGTTGAGGGGATTTCGGAGGTGGACGTGGGAGAACCCTATGCATTTCTTTTTTTTTTTTTCTCTCGACAGTGTGGGACAGTAACGTTCAGTTTACGTGGACAGAAAGTATTCTCGCTGGTTAAAGATGACGGAACGCTTCGGAAATACCTCGGTACTGAACACGGCGTTAACTCCGCAGCCTTTCCCTTTTCTCTCGCAAAGTTAATAAGACAAGAAGGCAAAACAAAGCAAAACAAAAACGCAGCTCGTCATGTTACACAGAAGTCGTGACTCACGCTGGGAAACTTTTGGGATTGATTTAATGAAACCCAGCGCTGCTATCTGGCTGCCAAAACGCTCCGGCGTGTGGATTTCATGTTTGGCCGGTAACCAAACCATGAACTCATGATCACATGACCTGTTCTACAGCTATAATACACACACACACACACACATACACACGTATATATATATATACGTGTTATATATAATGTTATATATAATGTATAATATTTATATATATATATAAACATTACTGTACTCAGCATGAACTCAAAGGCGGTATTTTTTATATTTTTTTATTCCAGAACCTTCCACGATCATCATCATGAGCCGTTTCTAGGATCCAGGCTAACCAGGCATGCGTTTCGTAATGTGTGTGTGTGTTAAATGAAATGATCCTTCTCAGACAGGCCCGTCACCAACGCTCCGTAAATCACGTCTCTCCGGCTCCGGGGTGTTGTCGCATTCCGGAATTCCACGTCGCCCCGGTGTACGGTTACCGTAGAAACCAAAACACCGATCTGGTGAAAGTTTCCAGACGGAGAATTCCGAGCTACCAGGTGCAGAAGGAAGCGACACACACACACACACACACACACACACACACACACACACACACACACACACACACACACACACACACACACGCACACCATGAGCGTATTCATTAAGTCCTAAGAAACCTCACCCGCTCATTAAGACGAGCAGTCGGTGGCTAATGGAGACCGGGACGATGTAAATGAATTCCGGGGTCACGCTCGCCGCTCCGATTTCCTCTCAGATGGGTCTCGTCCTCCACCAATTCCGCCGGTCTGATTACGCATTTCACGGGCGGCAGGAGGATCGCGGCGCTCCGTTCGTGCGACGTGGCTTATTTATAAAACACTCGAGTTCAACGGTACTGAAGATTTCGCATTCTGTGGAGTGCTGTCAAAGGAAAGTAATCAACGTTATCGTAATCAAAAGTTACTGTTATTACAATTATGTACTGATTAAAGAATGACACGTTGTACTTTTTAATCTGCTTATAGCTACGCAAAACAAGTGATCGCATTATACATTATTAAAGCTATAAACAATCGTTACCTCAAAAACAAAAAAAAAACGCAGCTCTTCGTTTACTGCTTTACCTCTGACTGCTACGAAGCTCTGACACTGGAGACTCCTTCCATAAACATTAACTAAACATCACATCGACAATTACACGCTTTTTAAAATCTGTTTACATCGTGTCACTGAGCTGTTACTATAGCAACAACGGTGTACCAGAACGGCGGTGTGGTTATAAATCGAAACGACGTGTTCGTAGTTACGGTTTTTTTTACGGTAATGTTTATAAAGATGAAAAAAAAACACAAGGTCGTCCTTTTCATATCTTCGTTTTCACCGGAACGTTTGTTTTTTTACCGCCGTATCAAATCGTCGTGGGTTCGAGTCGCGTGTTTGCGCTTTCCTCTTGCCGTACGGACTTCGCGGTTGTCCGCTGGAATCGAAAAACCAACGTTTCTGACCTTCAGTGGTTAAACCTGTAGACAAAACAACGGCCCACAGGCACTTGTGACCATCTACAAACACCCGTCTCCCATCCCCCATACACACACACACACACACACACACACACACACAACCCTCGTGACCACCAACTGCTTGCCCTTCTCACTCACCCCCTCTTCTCTCGTTCGGCGTAAACTTTCCATCGCTCCTTCGGCTAGAGTTACTCGTCACTTGAGCCTGCGTGTAAAATACACACCGCTGTACGCTGCTTTTCTTCGTTTCCGTGCTTCGCTCAAACCGCTATGAAAGCTCGCGGCGTGCGCTCACGACTTCACTTTCCACACACACACACACACACAGGACGACATTAAAACGCCTTCAGGAGACTAAAGTGCACTAACTAAAAGGGAAAGGGCTTCCCCGCAAACGGTGCCGGGGATCCCGGCCTCGCTTCGTCTCTACGTGAAATCGGCGATGCGGCGGCGCTTTAGTCTTTTACTCTGTCCGGCTCGCTCGAACTGCTCCGACGTTCACGCTTTCGTCGTCTCGCGGGTCGACGCAGCAACATCGCCGTTAATCCTACCGGTCCGTACAGGATTCCGCGGAAAGTTGGTGTGACATCGCGGCGTCTGCGTGATTTTGCGTTCGTTTCCGCGATCGCAAAGAAAAATCCCGGAGGGACTGATGTACGCTTTCTGCGATTTGTCGTTATTGAGAATTACAAGCCATCGTGGCGAATGGTGTCGAACGCAAGCCATTTCCCCGCACACACACACACACACACACACACAGCGTTGAAGCTGTTAAGGGGCTCTGCGGCTAACCTGTTTGCTTCACTGAACGCAGGCCAAGCATAGCGCACTGGGGGTTGTGTGTGTGTGTGTGTGTGTGTGTGTGTGTGTGCGTGCGCTGCAGGTCAGGGCTCACTGGCGAGAGTGTGTGATGACTAGGAACGAGCTACAGGATGATTTACATGTTCCCCTTTAACCCCTCACTGTTTCTCTCACACACACTGAGGAATGATTTTTCCACATCAAGTCAATAATTGTTTTGTGCAAGAGATATACTGTGTATTTAAGTGTGTGTGTGTGTGTGTGTGTGTGTGTGTGTGTGGAGGAGGAAAAGGTTAAAAGGTGCCAGCCTTGAACCTCAGCTCAGCGCATAAATCGAGTGTGTAAATCTCACTGCACGCCATTCGCATGTCTTCTAGCCACGCCCACTCGTTTCCCCTCAAGCCCGTCCCGTTCTCGCTTGTCTCTGGATCGTCGCGCGCGTGTTACTAATAAACCAATCCGGTTCTTCACCCGATCGGGTCTCGTGCTCAGACCCTCAGCGTTCGCTCAGATCTATTCTGAGCTCCGACCGCTCGGAGTCATTCGAATGAGTTACAGAGTTGGTCGGACAGACATGGCGTGATGACCCAACACCACGCCGGGGGAAGTGACGATTAAAGCCGCGGGGAAGCTGAAGCTCCGGTCGCTTACTAATTAGAGTAAATATCGGTTCTGAGGGAAAACGAGACGGAGCCGAAATCTCGGGAACGTTCCAAAACATCCTCGGAGTGACGTCGTTGTAATGGTTTGTGGTGCGTTTAAGAGGAATAAAACATGCAGTTGTTGATAAAAACCCAGGACACGGAGTGTGTTATTCTCACAACTGATACAAGTGTGTTGTGTAGTGACATAAAGCTATGCTGAGAAATCTGCAACCAGACGGAAGATGTACTGGTGCTTCCATTGTGTGTGTGTTTGTATGTCTATATATGTGTGTGTGAGATTCTGCACTGCTACACACACACACACACACACACACACACTTCAGCGCAGCGTCCTAATAGCCGGTTTGGCACGGTGTACATCTGCAATTATCCACCTGGCTGCCATCCAAGGAGCTACACTACCTTGCTCTCTACGTCCCGGCACCCCCAACCCTCCACACACACACACACACACACACACACACACACATACACACACACAGCCATTATACAAATGTTTATAGCTGTAAAATGGCCCACAGTGGGCCGAACAACATACACACCGAAGGCATCACATTACTGCAGAGTTCATCATCATCATCATCATCATCATCATCATACTGTGTACACTGCCTGTTTATTACAGATATTTTCTTTAGTCCTCATATGTCATACATTTTTTGTTATTATCTTTTATTATTTATTTATTTATTATTACATTGCTTTCATTTACATTTTTCACTTCTTATTTACTATTCTGCCCTTTTATTTTTTAATAATAAAAAAAATCTATTACTTTTATTACTTACTTTTTTTTTTACTATTTTTATTAATAATCTTTAGAATTTTTATCATTTATTTTAAGTTTTATTTATTTATTTATTTATTTCGCTTATCTATTATTCTTAACCGTAAACTCCTCTGACCTGAAAACGTCATTTTACAGCTTTAAAACTCCGACTGTTACAAAAGCGCCGGAACCGGAGACTCCTTCCATAAACGCTAAATTAACCTCTCCTAACAGGAAGCTTCACGTCAATGAGTCGTTGCTATAGAAACGACACCGTATCAGAGAGAGCACTTTGACATAATTAAATGATAGCTGGAACTAGAGAGAGAGAGAGAGAGAGAGAGAGAGAGAGAGAGAACTGGTGTGAAGCTCTGACGCACTGATGGA
This sequence comes from Cranoglanis bouderius, assembly GCA_023630585.1. Taxonomy (NCBI): domain Eukaryota; kingdom Metazoa; phylum Chordata; class Actinopteri; order Siluriformes; family Cranoglanididae; genus Cranoglanis; species Cranoglanis bouderius. Next base: position 19,883,519 of record CM042552.1, read on the forward strand.
CTTAGCAAATGAAACATTGACACATTGATGAACTCCACTGATCAGGCGATTTGCCACGAGGAGATTAACGGCGAAGCTCGATCGAAGTGGGACGTCTGTCGGTTCATCGATGGCCGCTGACTGACTAACACACACACACACACACACACACACACACACACACACACACACACACACACACGAGGCCGTTTTTAAAGTGCTGTTCATTAAGCTACAATCGTACGGCATTTTCTCTGCTGTGTGGCAGGATGTGAGATTGTCACGGCATTTATTATTCAAGTTTGAAGACAAAATCCTGAGGAAACACTTTCCTTTTAGACACTTGGGTTAATTTTTCATTTAAATCCTTTTTTTTAGTTTACGCCTAATACATGGATACCGTAGATTTGTAATAAAGTCGTCTGCGAACTTTGTGCGTATCCAGAGAATTGAAAGCTACATCCACTAGGGGGCGGCGTAGGGACTATCATAGGGACTATCATAGGGACTATCATAAGGACTGTCATAGGGACTGTCATAGGGACTGTCATAGGGACTATCATAAGGACTGTCATAGGGACTGTCATAGGGACTGTCATAAGGACTATCATAGGGACTGTCACAGGGACTATCAAGGGGACTATCATAAGGACTATCATAGGGACTGTCATAGAGACTGTCATAAGGACTATCATAGGGACTGTCACAGGGACTATCACAGGGACTATCACAGGGACTATCATAAGGACTATCATAGGGACTATCATAGGGACTATCATAGGGACTATCACAGGGACTATCATAGGGACTGTCATAGGGACTGTCATAGGGACTATCATAGGGACTATCACAGGGACTGTCATAGAGACTATCATAAGGACTATCATAGGGACTATCACAGGGACCATCATAGGGACTATCATAAGGACTGTCATAAGGACTGTCATAGGGACTATCATAGGGACTATCATAGGGACTATCATAGGGACTATCATAGGGACTATCATAGGGACTGTCATAAGGACTGTCATAAGGACTATCATAGGGACTATCATAGAAACTATCACAGGGACTATCACAGGGACTATCATAGGGACTATCATAGGGACTATCCGCCCTCTTCCGCATACATGAGCTCACAGAGGCCTACGAATTTTTTTTTTTTAATCAGATTTTTCTACTTTTTCTCCAGGATCAGTATAGAACCGTATTAAACCTTCAGACACACGGGGTTTGCATTATTTCAAGAATAAAATTGCAATATTTTGAAAAATTTCTATATTTTGAGAATAAAGTCATAATATATTGAGAACTAATGAAGAAGCGAAGAATACAGTCGCAGCATTTCGAGAGCAATGTTGTACCATTTCAGAAAAAAAGTCGTAACATTACGAGAAAAATGAGAATAATGTGATATTGCGGAAAAAAAAAAGAAACATTACATGAAAAAAAAAGTCGCAATATTGTGGGAATAAAGTCTCAATAAAAATGTCATGATATTATGATAAATATGCAATATTTGGGGAGGAAAAAAAAATCGCAAAATTGCAGGAATAACGTAGAATTACGAGAAAACAATTCCTATATTTTACAGAACAAAATCATAATATTACGAGAAACAAAAGTTGTTTATTTTGAGAAAAATAACAGAAAAGTCTTTATATATCGAGGGGAAAAAAATCGTAACGCTTTGACAGAATGGTGCGGAAGTTATTTCTTTTCTTGAGAAATCGTGATTTCACCTTCAACAAAAGTGACGATTTCCTCCAAGCTGGTGTTAATCTTTCTTCTAAATAAATAAACATAATAATAATAATAATAATAATAATAACAATAGTAATAATAGTAATAATAATAATAATAATAACAATAGTAATAATAATAATAACAATAGGTGCCGATGCATCAGAACATTAAGGATTTCTTTATTTGTGAAGTACTTTATACTTTTTCCCATCATAGCATTATGAATTTATTCTTCAAATATCGCCATTTTATCATCATGACACCATCGTAGGATTTAGGTTAAGCCCAGAGGACCGCTCGCTTCTTTCCGTTTTCCGAGGCGCCGCTCCATTTCCTCAACATCCGGCGTCACATTGCAGGATTTTGCCGAGTCAGCTAAACTCGCTCGTTCTCCTGAGAAACATCGCCGTCGTTAGCCCATGAATGATGGATCTCCTCGAATATAAATTGAATATATATGTTAAATTCCTATTCCACTAAGGGCCACTGGAGGCGCTAGACTTCTGCACAAACATCTACTTCCTGTTTTTAAACGGCTAATGAATAAGCGGGGTTTATTTCGGTTCTTTCTCAGTCTATGTATAAACAGGGTGTGCTGGGGAACCTGCATATTTTCATATCTTCGTGCACATGGGTGGGGGTGGGGGTGTGTGTGTGTGTGTGTGTGTGTGTGTGTGTGTGTGTGTGTGGCTCCGGTTGGGTTGGTAGATTAAAGGATACACGGGGAAATTACAGTGGATAGACAGAACAGTGGGTGGTCTGGAGCGCTGCATAAACACTGCGCATACTTTTGGCTAAGAAACACCTTTATACATTAATCACCGAAACCCGGCTCATGGAGACGAGGACACGAGTCAGAACTTCCACACATGCAGGTTCATGCCACTGCCGAATTCTCGATTCTGATTGGTCAGAAGGTGTGGATTCGGTCCTCTGTTACAGCAGCCACAAAGTCATGTTTATATTTTCGTTCTAATACGTTATCGCTTTATATATCGTCGGTACGGCGGAGTCTTCTGAAGGGAGGCGTTTGTTTAACGTTTACGGAAGGAGTCTCCGGTGTCAGACACCGGAACCTTTTCAGGACAGACGAGTTTACGCTTTGTTGTTTCTCGGTAACGTGACAAGTGCGGGAACGAATGTTTATAGCTGCTATGAGTGAGAACTTTTTTGGATGTTCCACAACGTTAAAACGTAGCTATAAACGGATAAAAAGTCATTCTTCAATTGATAAAAATTGGAATCGTTGGCAAGCTGCTGTGGTTTAACAGGAATAATAATAATAATAATAATAATAAAAATAGGAAAAGGATGAACTTCGATGTGGTAACAGGAACTCTGCTTTATCACACCACCCTGTCGTTGATTATTTTCCTATAACAGCGTGCCACATCGTGTCCTATTCCTCACGTAAGAGCTTATAATCATATTAAAGGAAAATTGTTAGAAATGGTTTTACTACGTGTCTCGATTCCTTAAGAGAAAACTGTTATGAAATAAGGTTCAAGTAAAGCTAGTAGTGTGTACGTGTGTGTGTGTGTGTGTGTGTGTGTGTGTGTGTGTGTGCGTGTGCGTGTGTGTGTTTCAGAGCATGAAGTATGGTGTCTACAGTTATCTCTAACAAAACAGGACCACCTTGGCAGCTTTAAAAGGCCAAGCAAGTCAACTCTCCCTAAAGTTTACACACCCTTAATCCCTACTGGGGACGTTTTTACGACGGGAGCAAAATGAAAGACGGGGCCATGTTTAATGTTTATGTTTTATGTCAAACCCGTTTTCATTTGCATGCGTAATGTGAGCGCCTTTATCTCTCCACCCGCTTCAAAACCCAGGAAGTCCACTAAGGTCTAGTTTTCTCATTAATAATAATAATAATAATAATAATAATAATAATAATACCTCCTCCATCGACCTCTTAAACCAAAGTGTGTTACTGTCTTTTGGAGGTTTTTGCAGCCAATGACAGCACAGCGTAGCATTTTAATGTGTTTAATGTTGCACTGTAACTTTAAATTAAATAGTAATTATATTTAAATTCTTATTAAATTATAGTTCTAATGATTAATTTTTTGAAAGAGAATAGAATTTTCAAGATTCTGCACAAAACAATTTTCCATCGATTAAACGATACCCGTTTATACAGCGGTCACCTTTAAATGTCGCTTGTCACGTGCGCCGACACTGGAGACTCCTTCCAAGAGCAACGTAATCGCAGTTACACACGTCGTTTGCCCCGTTCACGTGGAGCGTCCGTCATACAAGGCCCTCGGGATGCACAGTTGCTATAGAGACGATAACATTTTAGAACCAACCTTCAAATCGCGTGTCGCGAAATGTTTATTTGGCGCGTTTTAAAATTCCGTGCGTTCCCCAAGCAGTCAAAAAAAAAAAAAAAAAAAAGAAGAAGAAAAGTGTTTTAAACATTCAGCCAAAGAACATTCTTAGGAATACGACTGACTTGCATCTAGAAAGTGCTTTTAACTTTTTTTTTTGTTGTTGTTGTTTTTTTTTAGTGTCTGTCCTTGAAACTGGGCAACGAGCTTCGGAAATATTTCCAAATGGATACGTTCTAAACGAGCCAAATCTAAATCTAGTCAAGACACATTTCTTGGGATTGTTTTGGGTCGGCGATGGAGAAGATGTTGAACTGTAGTTGAAAAGAAAGAGCTCCGGGCAACTAATGCTTTCAAAATCATGTGGAACGTGTAATTATCCGTACGCTGGAACGAGGCCATGGTGGTATTCATCACGTGTTTCACGAGCGTTTCCGTCGTTGCTCGCTTTGCTTTTTGTTGTGGGTTAGTGATGAGTCGGTTATCCGCACAAAAACAAACAGTGTATACGGAAGAGATGAACATTATATCTAACGTGTAACGTTGAGGATCGTCTGAAAAACAAGTTAGTTCCTGCACTAGCCTCTTTTTTTTTTTTTCCCCTCTCTCTAAAATTTCAGAAGATAAAAACGCAGCTCGTCACTGTCACACTGGAGTGCTGACACTGGAGACTCCTTCCAAAAAAAAAAAAAAAAAAAAAAAAGTTAAATAAACGTCTTGCACGTAACAATTACACGCTACGAAACGATAAACGTGTTAACACCAGTCGGAATCGAGAATGGTCCAAAGACACACAGACGACGACAGACAAGCGAGTGATCGCTAGGCTTTCAAGTGTTTGGATGGAACCAGGAAGTGACCTCGGAGTAATTAACCTGATTGGCTGATGTCTGTCTGTACGGATCAGAACGCAGACAGACGGATGACTGGATTAAGACGCACCGACAACCCGAAATGCAAGCCTCGGGGCGGGATGAGGAAGTCTCTCGACCAATCAGACGTCCCCGTGATCGTTATCTCCTCAGGCCTTTGGCTGCTGATGTAAAGAAGGGCAGCCATTTATTTTTAATTTTTTTTTTTTTTTTTATAGAGGACACGCCTCGTAAAAAAAAAAAAGCCACGGGCAAAATCTTTATGAGGTTTTGATGGAACAATTACAGCAACATCCCAAATGTGTTCATCAGTAACTGCTTTTGCTCCGTGGGTGAACCGAAACTAATATCCTTATAACTTAAAAATGCATTTATATAAAAGTAAAGCATGATATTGGAATAAGTAGGAGATAAAACACTTCGGGGTGTGGTGATATAGGACAATAATCAACGACAGGGTGCTCAGGGCTTCCTGAATTGCTTTATTCCTCTCATACTTCAGCAATTTGCCAACAATTATATATATATGATTTGTTAAAGAATGATGTCATACTTTTTAAAATCCTTTTACAGTTATAGTACCAGCCGCTCTTTTTTTTCCCTCTCCGTTTGTAAATTATAAAGTCAAAGCTTGTCCTGGGAAACCTTGGATGGACATCGGCATGTACGTTTTATTGCCAGCCACGTGAGTAATCCCGGGATTGAGCTAAAATGTTAAAGATGTTGTTCATGTTCCTGTATGCGTGTTCAATAAAAACCTGCCTACTGTAAATGGCAGACTCGCCCTGAGAACGCTACTCGGCGAGGTATTTTCGGCGCCCCGCGGCCACCACCACCGTGTTATTAAAAAAAACCTCCGTTCCTGTGTTTAGCGCTGCGTATTGAAGAGCAGAGTCTCCAGGCCAGGCCTGTCTTGATTTCAGGGTTGTTGTTTTTTTTTCTCTTCATGTGGTCACGCTGAGAAATCCACCTCCAACTACGGGTGGGACACCGTACCAGTATGATGGTGTACCATGATAAGAACATCTGAAATACTTTATATAGCTAACCTTATGTTATTCTGGTATGGAGAAAATGGTTGTTTTTTAACAGGTGTGACACAATCTTTAACCAAGTTTTTTCTTTTCCAGATGTATCGTTGGGCCCAAGCACCAATGTTGGGAAAGGATCTATTGTAGCAATTAGACATTTTTGCATTTTAAAAGGTACTTGGAATCAGAGGTTATTCAGTTTCAGGACAGATGTTCAGGACATTCAGTTGCACCAATTTTGGTAGGCATATGGGTCTTCTTAAGACAAACAAGTTTCACAATCAGGTCTGTTGTCTCCAGCCAACAAGAAGTCGGCCATTTTTTGATCAGTGTGCTTTTCGACAGGTACCAAACTTTTAAATAGTCCTCCTACGGCGTTCTTCAAATTCGACCCAAAATTGGTGAAAATCATACGAAGATGTCCAAGATGCTAAATTATGAAGGAATAGTTGATATCTTAAACGGCGCTGCCATGGCGACACAATTACTTTACCATGGGTGCTTGGGCCCGCCAATCGCTCCTTGCAGATATATATATATATATATATATCTTATCCTCTCGTTAAATGTGAGAAGAAAACTAAACAGAATATGCCTATTACTGGAACAAAAAATAAAACGCTGGACAGGCCACACCCACAAAAAAAACAATCACATTCACAACTACAGTACACAAACTAACAATAGTGTAGGAAAGTCAGGAATCAACAGATGTAATGAGTAGTAAAGAGGTTAGTGATGTAGAAATAACTCTGACTCTTAAGCACCGGGCTGTCAGCCCTGAGGGTGGAACCGTTACTCAGTTTCACATCAGATAACTGGGACAAAAAACACACACACACACACACACACACACACACACACGAAACAGGGACCATCTGATACCTGACACAGCAAAATCAATCAACCTGTGAACAGCTGATCAGATCGGGGCGACATCAGGCCTGAGGTCCAGCTGTGCACAACATCTGCTCTGTCACGTAGCAGCTCAAAACAAAAATCACAACCTGGGAATTCTCTTACTTCTCCGATTTTTTTTTTCCTGCTGCTGAATTCCCGATTCTGATTGGTTGGTTCAGAAGGTGTTGGTCAGCCACATTGAAATGAAGCACGTGCGTGACATCTGAGTCTCTTTTGCCATCCTGACACGCGGCACTAGCTCAGGACCCGAGCAATAAAAAAATGGACGGATTTCTTCGTAGGCTTTTCCTCCGCTAGTTCCTCAAGTCACACTGACTCGACAACATGACAGTAAAATATTTATTAAATATAGATGTACGAGCGTGACGGTAAATAACGAGGAGTACTCAGGAGGTAGCAGCCCACTCTGTGCAGGAAATCCTACGAAAGACTCCGTATTAATTATTCTACAAAGTGTCCGTGATTAATTTCCTTAAAAATCTCGTACAGCTGCTATAATGTTGTTGTCGTTGTTTTTTAAATCCTGCCTCCAACGTTCTTTCCTCTGGTCCTCGGTCATGTGTGTGAAATCTGCTAACTAGCTGAACTGAAGCAGGAACACACACACGGGTGGCTCTGCAAGTCTGCACATCTTCAGCGCAGTGTGAGCTCAGATTAGTGAGTGCCAGTGCCAACTCTGAGGCTCTAGTGGTTGTTGTAGTAGTAGTAGTAGTAGAGTGTGTGTGTATATCTATGTATGTATATGTATATATATATGTGTGTGTGTGTGTGTGTGTGTGTGTGTGTGTGTGTGTGTGTGTGTGTGCGCATGCCAGTATACATTATCTGGGCTTTTCTAGCCCCATATGGAGCAGAGTTCGTGCTCTGGCCCCCTGCAGTCAGAAAAGAGCAACGACAGTTTAGATTAATGGTTTATATATACATATATACATATATATATACACACACACACATACACACACACACACACACACACACAATGTCAGAAATAACACAAAACTGATTAAAATACTTTTTTTTTTTTTTTTTTTTTTTTTTTTTTTTACAGATTGTCAACATATAATTACTCAATATATTTAAAATAAATGATGATAAAGTTTGGAGCTGTATATAGGACTATTCTAGGCTTTTGTTATTGTATTATCGGGTTTTTTTTAATTATATAACCGCAAAAGAACAACAATGGTGACGTAATGTTAACTGCAATAAACTGCGTGTGTGTATATATATATATGTGTGTGTGTGTGTGTGTGCGCGCGCTGGTGTACAATCTGGTGTGCGTGTGTGTGTGTGTTTATTGTGTGGCTGCTGTGAGCGCGTGTCTCAGCTCTGTGTGTGTGTGTGTGTGTGTGTGTGTGTGTCTCCTGTCTAATCAGTATGTGAGGAGGGGAGGCGGGCCAAGAAGGACTCACTGTAACGCGATCGGCGCACGAACTCACTCCCTGCCTCACACACACACACACACACACACACACACACACACACACACACAGAGAGAGAGAGAGAGAGAGAGAGAGAGAGAGAGAGAGCTGGGTTTGAAGACGGAGCGCACGCGGGGTTTATACTCAGAGCAGCGGCGGCGGTGGCGGTGTTGTTGCTGTTGCGCGCGCGGACTCGGTGGAAGTGGAGGACGAGCTCGTGCGTGCGCTTTAAACACTCTACACTACTGGAGTTTTTTTTATTTATTTTTATTTAATTTGTTTTTTGTCTTTTCCTGGGGGACCGTACAACGGAGACGGCGCGAGCGAGAAACCAACAGGAACTTAAAATCATCCTTTAGAAATAATATTAATATTAAAATCGAAAGACTTTTTCCACCTGAACTTTTTCCCCTCTGATGTGAACATATATTTATTTTGTTTCACGGAGGAGACACGAGTTTTTGCGTGTTTTTCTTTCTTTTCTTTTTTTTTTAAAATCAAGATCTCCAGATCTCCTGGACCGAAGCGCGTTTGGCACGATGGATATCACACACACACTCACACACACACTCCTGCTGCTCGCGTGCTGCTGCTGCTGCGGCTCCACAGTGCGAGCAGAGGCAGAAGGTGAGTCTCGCTTCATCATCCGCGCGGACACGTTTCATGCCACCGAGTGTAATACACAAACGTTAAAGTGACACCACCTGATTCGCGTTGTGCTTCATCGTGCAAGGCTGAGCATCTTCATCAACCTTAAACCCAGCTACACTCTGCCTTCTTCTGAGGAGCTTAATCAGATTATTACAAAGATTAAAAGTCAAAATGAACATAAGAACTAATTGCAGCTCCCTTTTTAACACATTCTTCTTAAAATGTAAAAAAAAAAATAAAATAAATAAATCTGTGGTTTCACGATCATTTCTCGCCGTAAAGAACCTTCGCAATTCTGAAGAACCTCCGAGGAGCTCTCAGGAAACTTCTCAGTCACATTTATTATTAAAAATTAATTAATAAAAAAACTCACTTAGTAGGCTATTTAATAGTAATAAGCACACAGGGTGCATCGTATGATGATCATCATGTGAAAAGTTCTGCTCTAAGGCACCGAAGAACATTCAGTGGCGTTCCTCATGGTCACTTTTATTAAAAGAGAAATGTTATTTTTCCTTAAAAAAAAAAAAAAACCCTCATGAACCTTCCCCCCCCCCCACACAGGCTGCGTTCAATAAATAAAGCCGTTTTAACGATAATCATGTTTATATTGATGTGAAAAGTTCTGTAAGGAAGCGGAGAACCTTCAGTGACGTTGCACTAAAGAAACCTCTCTGACTTTTAATAACAGAGAAATTATTTGGAGGTTATTTTTCCTTCAGATCTCTCGGAAACCTTTTCTCACAGGGTGCGTTCGACGGCAAAGTCGTTTCAGTGTGATAACCATTTTAGTGTTTACGCTGATGTTAAAGTTCTCCAAGGAAGCAAAGAACCTTTAGTGGTGCAGTTATAAAGAAACGTCCGTCACCTTTGTTGTTAAGAATAAATACAGACTTGTGATCAGCATTTATATTTAAAAGAGAAAATATTTGGACGCTCTTTTTCCTTAAACCCAGTCGAAAACCTTTTCCAACGGGGTGCGTTCAACAACACCGATAATCGTGTTTGTATTCACGTAAAAAGTTCTATAAGGAACCTAAAAACCCACACAGCTCTAACACCACTGTTTCTTTTATTGTTAAAAGTAAATAAGATTTAGTAAACATTAGCATTAGTGTGGTCTACTTTCCATCTCCATAAGAGTAAATAAAAATTCCCCACTTTCCATGCTTTCTTACAATAAATGTCTTTCTACATTTTGTTTAACACTAATTTATTTATTTATTTAAGTGAACTATCAGAGATTTTTACTTCAGTGGTACAGACTTGTGATCAGCATTTATGTTTAAAAGAGAAAATATTTGGACGCTCTTTTTCATTGAAACCAGTCGAAAACCTTTTCCGACAGGGTGCGTTCAATATATTACCAAAACATCTTTTCTGCCTCCTTTATTACTAAAAACATGTAGCATTTAATAAGTTTTAGTATCAACGTAGTCTACTTTCCATCTTTGGAAAACTATACATCATAAAAAAAAATACTTGTAGTACAAAAATAATCAACTTTTTACTTTTATAAGAGTAAATAATTGTCAAATTTCCATGTTTATTCAAATGAATGTCTTCTTTCTTGGTGTTTTTTTCCCCCCCCTCATTTTTTAGATTCGTCTTAGTTACAGATTTGAGATTGGCATTTGGATATTTGGATGTTATTTTTCCTTAAAACCCCTCAGACCTTTTCCAAAACAGGGTGCGTTCAATAACAAAATAAATAAATAAGTCTCAGTAATCAGTTACTCTGATAATAGTGTTTGTACACTGTTAGTACAAAAAAATTTGCAGGAAAATACTTACATTTTCATTGAAATCATTGTAGAGAAGGATTTGATTAACAATTCTCGCGTTCGTGTTCAGTTTTAACGCTGAGAAGTACGCAGTCCGACTTCGGGGATGGGTTTCGCACTACACCAGTTGATCGGGAGCTGAAAAGCTCTTCATTTTGATGAATGTTTTAGACGGTGGGCTAACGGAGGCTGCATCCGTCCCTGTCGCTCAGGTTTACGGTGACAATGTTATAAGATTAGGGACATAAAAGTGAAGAATCAGCATCACGGTTGGGTGAAAATGTGTTACGTTTTAACCAGAGAAGAGTGTTCACTTATTCCGGATCAATCAGATGAGTCGTAAACGTATTCGGTAAGAAAATGTAGCTACCGTGTGGATTTACTGAAGCGACCGGAGTGTAAGGAAGCGTCCCGATATCCCGATAAGTGCACTCAGGCTCCGAATTAACACCCACGGTGTAGTACTAACTTGAACAGTGTTGCATAGATCTTACGCTGGATCGAATTAATGTGTGAAGTGAGAAGTAAAAACGCTTCAGGGTGTGCACTTATAGAAAAATAATCAACCACGGTCATGACGTGTCATGGTGTGGTGTCATGTGATGTGGACTAACACGTTTTATTCCTCTTAAACCACGACAGTTTTTTTCCATTAATGAAAGGACGACACCTTTTTTTAATTTTTTTTTTTTTATCCGTTTATAGTTACATTTAACGTCGCGGAACATTCTAGTTCGAGCTAGAAACAGTCGTTCCCTCGCAAGCGTCTATTTTCCCCCTCTGTCTCGAAGCTGAAAAGGTTTGGAGAAACCTTCCGTAAATATCACAGAAACTGGAGCGTCCGAAATACGAGTCGCCGCGTGTGTTGTTACTATGGAAACGATAACGTATTAGAATGAGGTAATACTGTCAAAACTGTGATACAGTGATGTAATAAGACATGCTGAGTTTACACGTACTGGATTAACACTTATTCAGTAACTACGGTGAAATGAATATGAGAAGGTATGCAGGTTACGAGACCGAGGAACGCAAGTCTGGCTCCGCCCACTGCTCCTGATGGTTTAAGCCGGTGGTCACCAACCCTCTTCCTCGAGCTCTACCTTCCTGCAGGTTTCATCTCCAACCAAAATCTAACACGCCTGTTTTAGCTGATCAAGAACTTCTTAAGGCAGTGATTAGATGGTCAGGTGGACACCATTATGGTTGGAGATGAAGTCTTCAGGATGGTAGATCTCCAGGAACAGGGTTGGTGACCACTGGTTTACAGTGCTAACTCTGTTTACTGACGTGTATACACAGTGGTGAGCTTACACTATTAGCACAGATTTCTGGGGTAGAGAGTCAAGCGAAATCCCGAATGGCTCCCTTCTGGACCTGCTGGGATTTTCACGGGTTTAAACAGAATGGTGCAAAAAACGAAAATCGTCCAGTTCGGGGGGCAGAAATGAGACAGGATGAGAGAGGATAGAGGAGAGTGGCTTACGGTAACTCAAATAGTCACTCTTTACAACCGTGGTGAGCAGAAAAGCATCTCAGAATGCAAAACATGTGGGTATTGGCTTACGGTAACTCAAATAGCAAATCTTTACCACCGTGGTCGTGTATCCTCAGTTATCATGCTAGCTAACATTTGAGGGATTAACAATAAAGCTGCTGATTGTTAGCCTGAGCTAACGTTTGCCTGCGTTCCCTGCTTCCTTATTTAACTCCGTTAATGTGCAATTTTTTCCCCCCCTTTGCGAGCCTTTCTTGTACTTTTACTTTAATAATGTGTATAAATGTAAGACTTTAACTTGAGTGAATAATTCAAAACTTCATTTGAGGTTTTTTATTTCAGAGTCGTCACACTCTGGACTTCGAGTGAAGAATTTCAGAAACAATTATTGTGCAGGGAGCAAAAGCAGTGTGGCGTAAATAAGCTTGTTAATAGAAAATAGCAGACGGAATCCATTTCTCTTTCAGTCCCGGATCGAGGGCGTAGTGATAATTAACACTCAACACTTCGCTCCTCCATAAATACAATACAGCTGTCTTTGGAATATTACAATTCAGTTAATTGCTACTCAAAATGCTTTACTGTATGGAGTAAAAAAAGAAACAAAAAACAAAAACAAAACAGAAATAAAGAAAAGTCATAAGGGAAATGACATGACATGAATGAAATATATAATAGCCGTGACAGAAAGAAGAAAAGTATAACTTCATTTGAAAAGCCTGAATTTTTAATGGTTGTGGATGTTTAAGGAAGTACCCGTGGTAGAAATCACAACCTACCTTTATTTAAAAAATGATATTAAAACAGTGTAAAATATTATATTTCTTAATCAGTTCTTATAGATATATAGTTGTTATAGATATTAGCCTGTGTGACTGGTTCTTCACATCTGAATGGGTTTAATCCAAACCTCAATATTAAGAAAACTACAAAAGAAAAGCAGTCCATTAATTAGTCATCAAGTGTCTAATAACAATTTTCATATGGGGTCTTTTTAAAAAAAAAAAAAAAAAAAAAAAAAAGGGAATGGAAAGTTCTGGAATAATAAATCCATGGCACTAAAAAAAATAATATTGCGGTACATATTGTAATAATAATATTAAATAATAGTCTGTAATATTATCTATCTATCTATCTATCTATCTATCTGTCTGTCTATCTGTCTATCTATCTGTCTATCTATCTATCTGTCTGTCTATCTGTCTGTCTATCTATCTGTCTATTTATCTGTCTGTCTATTTATCTGTCTGTCTATCCATCTGTCTGTCTATCCATCTGTCTGTCTATCCATCTGTCTGTCTATCCGTCTGTCTGTCTATCTGTCTGTCTGTCTATCTGTCTGTCTGTCTATTTATCTGTCTGTCTGTCTGGCTATCTGTCTGTCTGTCTATCTATTTATCTGTCTATCTGTCTGTCTGTCTGTCTATCTGTCTCGCTATTTATCTGTCTGTCTGTCTGGCTATCTGTCTGTCTGTCTATCTATTTATCTGTCTATCTATCTGTCTGTCTGTCTGTCTATCTGTCTCACTATTTATCTGTCTGTCTATCTGTCTGTCTGTCTGTCTGTCTGGCTGGCTATCTGTCTGTCTGTCTGTCTGGCTGGCTATCTGTCTGTCTGTCTATCTATTTATCTGTCTGTCTGTCTGTCTGTCTATCTGTTTATCTGTCTATCTATCTGTCTGTCTATCTATTTGTCTGTCTGTCTATCTATCTATGTCTATCTAGGTTAAAAAGGTTTGTGTAACATTTTTAAAATTTATATTGCGACCTAAATAATATAATACCCAATAATAAAAGTGTAATAATTCTGTTCATAAATGTTGTGTAATTACTATAATTTATTTATTTATTTATTTTTACAGTTAAAAGGGTCTGTGGATGCAACAAGTTTGAGAAATCTTTTAAGATTTAGATCTAAATAATAATAATAATAATAATAATAATAATAATAATAAAATGTTTGTCCTGTGGAGGACAAACATTTCAGAACAATTTCTTAGATTTAAATAATAAAATAATATTAAATATTAAATAATAATAGCTGAATAGTTAGAATCTGTTCATAAAAGTATTTTAATTTATTTTTTGTTTGTTTTTCATCTCTAGATGCAAACGTTTTGAGAACTTTAACATGATTTTAGATTGAGATCTTAATAATAATAATAATAATAATATAATATTTAATACTGAATAATACGACTTCAGTAGATGGATTCTGTTAATAAAGTGTCTCTCTATTTTTTAATTTTTTTTACACAAAATATTCTGTGGATACAAAAAAGGTTTGAGAAGATTTATTTATTTATAAAAAGATTTTTAGATTGTGCCCCAAAGTGTTTTATTCCTTTTCTAAATCAAAGCAAAACTGTTTTTTTTCATTTATTAAAGAACGACACACCGTACTTTTTATCCTTATATAGTTACATTAAATGTCTGCGAAACGAGTTATAGTTATAGAAACAATCTTTCTCTCACCGGTTTGTATTTTCTCTCTCTCTCTCTCGAAGTTAATAAGAAAACAACAACAAATCACAGTGAAAAATGTTAACATTACAGTTCTAGGTTCTAGTTAAAGGCTCTAGATTTCTGTCATTTTAGCTTGTGACTGAAGTGACGACGTGAACCAAATGCTGCGGTTCGATTTTCGTTTTTTTTTTACTACACAGCACCAGACGGAGCGTCTGGAGTCTTTGCTAATTTAGCCTTGCGTTCCACCTGTCTCTCCCCGTACCATCGACAGCTTTTAGTCGCTCTACGTCAGGTGGTCCGACCCTGTAGCCACAACCCACGAGTGATCCTTTACCAAAAACACGCGCCTTTGTTGTTTATTGTGGTTCAAACTGAAGCCAGACAAAAACATGCTCCATTTAACAGACATCACACCGAGAGTGTTGTGAAAACAAAAAGTCAGGCGTTTGTATCGGGGGCCGCGTTTGGGTCTCCGCTGGGGTGCACACAGGACAGCCGATTTACAATAAAATAAAAATAAAATAAAAGCCTGATAAATAATGCAGGCGTCCTCGTTGATATTTCTGGAGGAAGTGATGTCAGTCAGAGATCTGATGCATCTGTTTGAAGGGGAAGGCGAGGAGAAACCATATTCAGAGCATTCGCACTCCGAGTGCTGGAGATGCCTAGTCTTGAATTGCAATGAAGAGAGAGAAAGAGAGAGAGAGAGAGAAAGCAAGAGAGAGAGAGACAGGCTCATCTGCAACTCGGTAAAGGATGAATGCATCCGCCCTGATTTCCTCACCGCGGGTGATAGCACTTTTTAATTAAGGTGCGAATGAGGCACGGATGGAGAGAAAAGACAGCGAATGATGGAGATTTATCATCGCCTCTCCACAGGCTTGCAACTTATCACTACTGCGACGCCTCGGCAGCGATAATTCTGTTAATAGAAATGAACACACACACACAAACACACACACACACACACACAAACACACACACACAAACAGACACACACAAACACACACACACACTTGCCACAATTCACTCTTAATGCCTACGCACATGCCTAGCTGTCGAAATACTATTCAGGTTCTTAATGAACCGCCTAAAAGCATGTTTAATGAATCACCGAGATTATTAAAACACACACACACACACACACACACACACACACAAACACACAAAACGTTAATTCCATTCTGATGCCATTTGGAAGCTGAAAAGTCTCAAAGGCTGAATGGAAAGATGGAGGAAGCGATACGTTTATCCCATTATAGAAGCTAAAACGCTATTGAGGAAGCGCCGATAAGGAGACGGAGACATTTTTACACAATTAATATGTAAAAATGTCCGTAGGTAGAATGTGTTAACCTGTAATCGTGTGTACGTGTGTGTGTTACAAGCCCGCATTCACCATCCCGCAGGTCCGTTAAGTGTACCTTTCCGAAACGAGACATAATGGTCATGGAAATGTCATGGTGTGAAACACTTTAGCTTTATTTGACCTCTCTTACACCTCACACGTTTTTTTTTCCCCCCCTACTCAGTTTGCCACGTGATGAAGATCTCAGAGATGGAGATCTTCTGAAAACTCGAGAACCCGTGTTGTCGTTCCAGGCTTCAGGCATTAGTCAGTCTTGTCGTTTCTACTTGAAAGTCCCAGGGCTCGATTTCTTTCACGTGTTTTCGTTGACGAGGAAGTTGATCGTGTTCCTAGAACAGCACGTCATGGTGCGTTTTATTTATTAGTAGTACACCACAGCTAACGATTATTTTCATTTACGATTGAAACATCGTAGTTTTTAAGTCAGCGTATAGTTACGTTAGGGCGATGTGACGACGTGACCTCGATACCGCGATCAATTTTGTTACTTTTCTAAGATATCGAGGATATCGCGGCGGCTTTTTTTGTTTGTTTCGTTGACTGGACGAGGCTGATTCGGTGTTAAAATTGTAACATCCCCTTCCCGCAACTTCACAAAACGTTCAACTGTTGAGACCGTTGGTGTCGAGAGCAGATGTGGACCGCGCTACGGTTCGGCTGAAGAGAGTCCAAGGCCAGCGGTTTCACGTTTCACAAAACGTCTCAAGGCAAAGGGGGGGGCGACAATTTTTGATCAAACTCCACCAGTCATGCAGAAATCCAAAAAATTGTCTGAATAGCGCTCAAGTCCGGAGTTACGTCTACGGTCTGATTAGCGATGGGCTTCATTTCGGTATCAAGTCCTCACAGATGTTTAATTTGGAAACACCTGACTGAAGAAACCATGAAAAATATGCAGAAAATGTTTGATAACTGCCCAAAAAAACTATTTGTCTGTAATCGTATACAGGCTACAGAGGCAGTGGATACAGAGTAGGGTTAAAAACCTTTGAGGCTCATCTTAAAGAGTTCTGCGTATTTCCTGTCTGAGAATAAGATCGTGTTTGGAAAGAATCTGCGGAATCTTCTATAGCGGTTGCTTTTAGACCTGCGGCGAGAGGTTTCTTCAGTCCGGTTTGAATTTGATGGTGTTCAGCGAGATATTTGTGGAGACGCAGAGCTGTCAATCAAATCTCGATCTCGGACTGAGCTCGGTGGTGTTTATTTTCCGTTTTTAAAAATGAAATATGGAAGATATGGGAAGCAGTCGGTCTAGCAAGGAAAGGGTTAATAAAAAAATGAAAGAAAATAAAAACCAAAGAAAAGGGATGCGTGGTTGCCATGGAGACATGACTTTCTGAAGTTGTATGTCGCCTAATCTGAATTTAGACTACTAATCTCCAGAACAATACCCGCTCCATTGTCGGGGTTATTATGTCACTCAGCCGGTTATATTCGTCATACACCTTTTTTGTATCATGTAGTTCTTGGCAACGTGCTACACCTTCCTCTCTCAACTGGTTGGAGAAACGTTAAATGTTTGCAGACTCTGGAGAATTACTCTGGAGCGAAGGGATAGAATAATATTGGTACGGGTTTGGGGTTTGTTTTTAGAGTAAACAGTGGAGTTTTGTTAGCAATTTCAATTATTAGCTTACAATCATATAATCTTTGCTAATGCCTTAGGTACTGTTCCAACCTCCTTTCACCACAGCGCTGTCGAATTCTCGATTCTGATTGGTCAGAAGATCTGACAGTAGTTGTAACTGTAGGCACATTGCTATGATATCAGAGGAATAAAACACTTTGGGACTTGCTGTATTACTTGTAAGTGATAACTTGTTTCATGGAAACAAAACGTAAGGACTGTACGATTATAAACGCAACTATAAAAGGATAAAAATTGCAACAAATTGCAATCGTTGGAAAGTCATGGTGGAGAAACTTCAGGACATGCTCTTATAGGAAAGTAATCAACTTCGGTATGGTAACAGTAACGCCGTTTTGCATCGTTAATTATTTTCCCATAACAGCACACCCCCAAGTGTTTTGTTCCCGACTTAGCTGTTTTCTATGGCAAGCACAGAATGTGATATACATATCCATTCTGCATTCACTGCTTTCCCAGAGGTACTGTAGAGGCAGTGATTTATGCTCCTCATTTGTTCTGAGTACACAGTGGTTACTTGGGTCCAAAGAGGTGAACAAACTCTTTTCTCTCTTTTTCTCTATTTCCTCCTCGTAGGTGAGAAGTGTGGAGGGCAAGTTGATGCCACCGATGCGGGTTACATCACTTCGCCTGGTTACCCTTTGGAATACCCGCCACACCAGAACTGCGAGTGGGTAATCACAGCACCGGAACCCACCCAGCGCATCGTGCTGAACTTCAACCCCCATTTTGAGCTGGAGAGGCTCGACTGCAGGTACGCAACCACTGGTTGAGAAAGAGATTGCGGCGCAACAGAAAAGCGTTCACCAGATCCATATCATCCGGCGATCGTGATTCGAATTACTACAATGCTACAATCGTCCATGGTTGGGAGTCAAGGGAGCAAAATTGCCCATGCTCTCTGGATGGGAGGGGCATGCTCTCTCTCTGCTGTCAATCACAGAGACACTAACCAATCGTCGGCTTCTGTACGAGGAAGAGGGTGGACAGCGCTTTCTTCCAAGTGTGTTACGCTGCCCTGTGAGGCAGCAGTACGAAAGAAAGTTGAAAGTTGAAGGAAGCATGAGTTAGCCTTCACCATTATTGGTTGGTAGCTGTCGTAGTATGATAGGGGCTGGGAATTGGCATGTGACCAAATTATGGTGAAAAATGGGACAAAACCCCTTCAGATTCAATATCTGAAGATACCACTGTGAATCTGTTACGATATAATACAATTATGTAGCGTCTGATAGATGTGTGACCAACCAATCTGGGTTGGACCTACCCATTAATTCAAATGATGGTGACGTAGAGAAGGACTATTTCAAAAGTAACACACCTTGTTAGCCTTTGAAATAAATTGCGCATTTGTTGTTTGCCCTAACAATCAAAAATTTCAGTTTCTGGAGTTGTCTTGCAATCCAAATCCCTCAGATCGTTACACCCTTAGTGCAGAAAGTGTCAAGTGGCCCCACTGTTAGCAAAAATTGGCTCATCAAGGGTTCTCTAGATGGGTTACCATTTTGGCGGCCTTCTTGGAACCTGACAGAACTGAAGTACCCCTGATGTATCCCTGAGCACTAGCTGGAAGTATATCAAGGCAAAATAGCTTACTAGATACATAAAATCTAATTCTGAGCATGCATTTTTTAGTCCTGATGAATCCCGGTAGAAGAATGGTGCCGAAGGCTTAAAGTACAACGCTGAAGGATGATATATATGCATCTACATACGGAAAGGCTGAAGAAGGAGAGCAGTGTGGAAGATAAACCGGGGGCTGGGGGGCTGGCTGGAGTTGAGGACGAGGCGACAATACACTTTGAGAAGAAAGGGGGAAGGAGGAAGCGAGAGTTACGAGACACATAATAGGGTTTGGAGCAGAGCTAAAAGGCTTACGGAGGGATGCGGTGCAGCTGTCAGCAGGAAGGACGGTTTTCTAGCCTTCGCTTTCCAAAAGCGGTACAACATTAATGAGATTCTTGTCTTCGCATGAGAAAGCTGGTGACTAACACATCTGAGGCAATATTGTTTATGTTATTTAGGGGGGTTTATTCTGGACTACAGGGTTGTTAAAGGTTCTCTGTAGGGCTTGAATGGTTAAAGGTTCCACATAAAGGGATGAATATAAGAAAACTTTAAGGTGCTCATAAGTATTTGAACCTGAATACAAACTACAAAGCCAATATTGTTCCCAGGTCCCTAGATTTTTCAGGTGTTAGATTGACAGACCTGAAAAAAAAAAATGGTAGTACATCTTTGAGATAGTTCTTTAGATAGACAAATCACCTATCTAAGGTACCTGATGTCTTTATTGGGGGGGGAGGGGTGCTAGGGAGAATTTTTAAGTGATCATTTGTAGTGGCAATATTATACTCTGATGTTAAAATGAGGACCACAAGGTTTGGAAGCCTCTCAATGCCATCCAGAATTTGAGGTTACAGATGCGTCCTTTGTTTGAGCGCAGAGCCACACCAAACCTACCGCATTTATTTATTTATAAGATGGAACAAATGGGGCTTTGGATGCATTAATGCTTTCAGACTGTGGGTTTCCGGTGGAGATTTATCATCTCCAGGTCCAGAACAGATTGACAGAAAGACAACAAAAACATGACCAAAATGAAGGCCAGCCTTTCATCTGTCCGATGTAGTTTGTGCATTATCCACTTTGACAGGCTCCATGTGGGCGCTTGTTTGTTGTTAAGATTTTGAGTCGTTTGAAGTTTGGAGAGAGAAAAAAAAAATTACGCCATGAAGGAAGCTCCCAGCCGGAGCTAGAAAAACAGCCTGTGGGGTGTGTGTGTGTGTGTGTGTTAACCAAAGTTTCATGCTCTCGGATTGGTCAGGTTTCTGAGGTCTTGTGGTAAAGGAAGTGCTGGAGATCGATACCTTTTCTGCGCATGGTAAACATTTTTAACACACAAAGGCATTAGGATCAATTATACCGCAGTACTGATGAATTCTGGATTCTGATTGGTCAGAACGTTCTCGGACAGTAGTGCAGATACAAATGACAGGTTTATATGAATACCCTTTTCGTTTCTATAGTAACAACTTGCACAGGGAATTGTATGCTCGGCGCTCAACATAAATACATAGACGTTTATTTAACAATCATGGAAGGAGTCTCCAGTTTCAGAGCTTTGCGACGGTAAGTTTTTCGCCAGTGGAAAGTCTTCAGCACAAAGGACTTCTCGGTATATACACGACGGTTTATAGCTGCTATAACGCAAGTGAGAGCGGGGACTAACCTGTTTCTTGGACGTACAACTAATAATCATTGCTAGATTGCTGGGGTTTCAAAGGGCAATCGAAAAAGGGGTTGTTGGGTAGAGGTAGTCGAAAGGGTAAGGCTCAAAAAAGGCTCAACCCTAGAGTTACTCTAATATCTATTAATGTATGCACTGTATAGAGATCCAGTGCTTGTCGGGTAAAACAAATTCCATCCGAAATTCGATATAAATCTGACTTTATATGTTTGTAATGAGTTATAAATTAAATCGGAGGCACTGAGGGTTGGACATGGTTGTGGCTTGTGATTGATTTATTAGCGTGTGAAATGAAGCTGTTGGAAAGATTGCCGTTGGAGAAAAGTTCAGTAGGCTGAGCGGACCACACGCACCACATGTAAGCCAATACTCAGAGTCATTTGAACTTTCGTCACTTTCACATCTCACACTCACACACTGTAATACACAAGCATGAACCCTGATGCACCCTGTACTACTATAACTACACGGCCGTGCAGAGATATGGTATTCGTTTTATTACGGTTTAGCTCTTGTTTGCTTTTAGTGTTGTACTGTTGAGGTACTATCACCTTTCTAACACACAAAAGATCGTCATGTTGGCTATTCCAAGATCATGATTAAAACTCGGACAACCGACCATTTGCAATTTGATAGTCTGCCTATTTTATGTGCCATTTTAGTATTTAAAATAATAATAATAATAATAATAATAAATTCTTATGCTGTTTTATTCCTTGCACAATTTTTGTTGGATGTACTAGGCTTGTAATGATATTGATTTTTTTGTCTGCTTGAGACTTTCCATTAAAAAATTACAAGTAAACATCCAGAACTAATAAAACAAAACAAAAAAAGAAGACAGGAGAACGAGAATTTCCACCATGCTTTGCAGTCGGGAACTGCTTGTTGGCAGCGCCAATCGCCAATACTCAGCTAGATTGTGGATTTTTACCAAATAGTTTAAAAAATATATAAATAAAAATACCCTAACAGTACAGTTTCTATATATTAAAAAATAAATAAATAAAATCGCTTGTTTGATGTCCACATGGCTGACATTTTCAAACCCAAACTGCATATTTAAATCACCTTGTAATTACCATGACCATAAAGATTATTTGTAAAGTGTCATATTTGACACTTTGCTGTAGGTCTAGTTACTATTACAAGGTCAGAATTTTCATCCTTCCACCAACCCCTCCCCCCCCCTAGCTTTTTTGTGCCATTTTTCTAATAAATACAGCTAGCTGATGTTAGGTATACGTGAGTGATGTTAGTTTAGGTGAACACGCACTGCTAAATATTATTTCACTGTAACGAAAGCCAAAACATTCTGTATTAACCGTGACAGAAAGCGAGAGCGCCACATGAGTCCAGTCGAGAATATGTGAGGTGGAGGAAAGGGGGCGGGGCTTCCAGGCGGTGTCGGTTAATATCAGAGAATTCAAAACACCTAGTTCGATTAATTTGTCCAATGGCTCATATCGTATCTTTTGGCGTATTTTTGCGTGATTGGATATTCCGATGTTAAATTTGCGGAGGAAATATAATCGGAGTAAACGTCACAGGATATCGTGGAAGTCGTAAGACGGCGTAGAGAGGATTAAATCGTTACATCATACAGCTCTTCGGCGTATACATTTCGTCATAAATGATAGTTTCAGCTTCTGAGTTCTGTTTTCGAGAAGACACAAAGGGGAAAAACTGAACGCAAACAAGTGATGGAAAGAAAGTCTCGTGTTTTTTTGTTTCCCCCCCAACTCGCTGCACGTCTACTCCCTCCACGCACTGCGCAATGAGTCATCGTCAGCACTTTGTAACGCCGCATGATTGATAGATCTGCCTTGCCATTTCACGGAACACACACACATATGCTCCATCATTTGCATTCACTTCACGCTCCAACACTCAAGTTTTCCCTCCGCTCTAAAGAGCAGGTTCGGTACTCGAGGCCCCTTAAGCCAAGGTCACATCAAGATCAAGCTGACTCAATTTCTCAAGCGCTATAACCTAATCTATACTCATCCATCCAAGAAAACCTTTATTATTATCATTATTTATTTATTTATTTTTTTAGCTAAGGTGCATAAGCTGTCGGTGTCCGTGAGGCCACTGCAATTGTGGATTCGGTCCCAGAAGATTTGGGCCACCCGCCAAATGGCTTTCACCTCGAGGGGCTGTAAGCAGATTGATGTGGAATAGATGCAATAAAAACGGTAGATGAAATATTAGGCTATATCTTTAATGCGATCTCCTGCAGTCTTCTCCGCCGCAGGGAAGGAGGAGAACGTCGAGATTTCTACCCGTTATCTCTGCAGAATTCAGTCGTCTTTTCCTGTATTAACCGTCTCTTCATCCTGCTCGCTCATCCTTCCACCGCGAATCCTCGTCTCTTGCGTTATCAATCATTCTCCTCCTCACTGACGGGCGTGTTTGAGGCATTTATTCCTCCCAGCAGGGGAATAAAGTCGAGCAGGTGGATTCTCTTCTCACCCCCATGCTGATCTACATGAAACAATCCTTCCACCGGCACCTCGCTCTATCCCTCATGTTATTTTATTCCTATCGTTCTTGCACAAGTGTCATTTGTTGATGGAACATAGAGCAGCCATAGTGGCAGATTAGCATACAGGTGTTGGTCGGGCGCTCATGGTCGAATGGATGTCTAATCAGCTCCTGGCCTGTCCAGCTTTTATTTTCGCTCTGATGAGACCCAAATTAATCTACGTGCTCGGTTTCGCACCAGCTTTCTTCTCGGAATAGATTAGAAAAAAAATTATATCAACCTATCTGTACTTGATGCCTACACTCACATTCTTCCAAGCTTTATTTTTCTTCGTAATGTCTCTATACATATTTAAGGACAAGATGAACTGAAGAAGATCGGTACGAAGAGTCATTGGAGCCAGTCGTTTGGTTTTGTCGCTTGATTGAGTCATAACTTTCTAGCTAATTCAGAAGCAAGCAGTTGGTAGAGAAAGCGAAAGCGTAGCAAGCTGAAAATCTGATTGAGGCTTTACAGTAATTTGGCCAACAGCGAATCTTTTACTAAGATCTTTTGCTGAAATTTAACTTAACTAAAGTTCACTTCGTCACAAAGCAGCTTCGCGGAAATCCAGACGCTTCTGAAAACAATATTACGTTTTATTCTGTATTTCCCTTTGAGGAAAGTCAAAGCGTATGGTCAGCCTATGACTATGAACTCTGTCATGCTGGGAAATCCGGCAGGACCACCTCACCTAGGATTTGCTTTTGGACAGGAAAAGATCGTCCTACTGTGCAGTTTGCAAGCTCACGGCCATGCTTGTTTTTAGCATGTCCATATTTAGTGGAGGTGCTGAGCTATCGACTCGCGAGTGTAATCTCACTCCACTTCAACAGGGAAGAAGGAACCGGGATCGATTACTTAATGAGGAATCGATCGCTCACGTGCCTTCAAGACCAGTGAGGTCATGGCCAGCGAGGTCACTGGTCACGGACATAAAGGCTACAGGGTCACCGTATTTCTGCAGCTCGGGCGATTCCTTGATTGGCCCTTGCTTGCATTTCTTCTTCCCATGATCTTCAGGATTTATTTATTTAATTTAACAAATACATCAGCACATGATCCTAATTACACATAAGTATATCAAGCATCAGAGTTAATGTCAGATTGTCAATTGTTTAGAAGTGGCGGATTATGATAAATGGTAGCCTAGTCTAAAGTTACATTCATAACGGGTCAGGCTTCATGGTGTTTAACTCGATGCTAAAATTAAACTCAAGGTTTATACTTCTCGTGACATGGATTATTTATTGTATAAACATCAATTTGCAGCTTAAACCGAAGCAAAGCAACAAATTACTCAGGGAGCAAAGATACCAGAAAGTGGTTATATGAGAAAGGTGCCCAAAAATGTGCTTCTGATAGCATCAAATGCATTAAAAAAAAAAAAAGATTTAGTTTACCATAAAAACTCACCAGTGAGAACTGAAAATGTTAATACGTTTTTGTTCCCTAAATGATCTCAAAACAGTGGCCTAAGTGCCAAGTTACATTTCAGCTTTCAACGACCATGGTTCGCCAACCGGAGAAAGAAAATAAACCCTACTTCCTACTTCTGTTTGCATTTGCTGTGTTTGTTTAAACGTGCCACACTTTACACTGATGCGACCTCCATACGGTAACCATACTGTAGCACATGCTACTCGTTCCCTTTTTACTAGGGTAATTAATTAATGTTTACGGATACTACACGGTCTTTACAGAAACAGGAAGTTTGTCGAAACAATAATGAAGTGCATGAATACTGATACCCTGCTCGTTCACTCGTTTACAAAAAAAATAAAAAATACCGGCTGACGATACTATCAGGAATCGGCGACAGTTTCCAACTATCGTGGCTATCAAGTCGGACGATTTAAATATCCGTGGGAAATCGTCGTGTCTGTGGCTTTAAGATCGACAAACAAACTCTCTTGCATCGCATAACGTGCGTTTGCCTATTTTGTACCCAATACGAACCTTAATAACCTGCTGTCTGACTTCGGAGCAGAACAACAAAACATTTCTCTGATGCATCTTCACTTCCCTTGTCGCTGTTCTCCATTGCAACCCCACTCGATCCAAGGTGACTAATGTAGCTAGCTAATTTATTTAAAATCAACGCAACGTCGTAAAGAACGAGTCAGGCAGCGTATGTGCACTTTTCATGGCCAGTATATGTGAACAGTGGAAACAAACAACGCTGAATAAAAATTGAAACATTTTCTGGGCAACCAAAACATGGGACTGGGGAGCACCTACCTTGAGGGTTAGCTACTAAATATATAATTTGCCCAAATACACATGATAGAGATGCGTCAACGTTCAAGACGGAGTCCCAGACATACAGTATTGTCTTTACACTCCTACAGACGTAAGAATCCAACAGAAATCGCTGGGACATCCTTGCGAGTTGCCCCGTCCTGACGATCGATGGTGCTTGTGAAAGCCTGAGGCTTTTGTTTCTGTGGTCTGCCTCGCTCATCTGTAAGTGTCAGCTCCGTATCGGACAGAGAATGCGATTCGTTTCCCGGCCGGATTGAAGATGGCAGCTCTTCCCTTCCCTCAGGAATGCTCCCCGGCATCTACTTAATATTTCAGAGGCACTTATAGCTTATTAGGCGAGCCCCTGGAGGACGGCCATGCGGCTTTCTCTGCAGACTCTTAGCTTTATTTAATTTCAATTGTAGCTTCTCGACTGGCCGCCGGCTGGACTTGGAAGGGGTCCTGAAGCCGTTACTCTTAAAGGCATGACAGAAACGGGAACGGGGTGAATTCCTTTTCTTTTTTTTCTTTTCTTTTGACGATGCTGAGGTGACGGATCTGAATCAAGGCTTGAAGTTGAAGTTGTGGAGACTGCGATTGATTTGGCGATAAAGGAGATCTCGGTTTTCCATTTGTGTGGTCTAAATGAATGTTGCACTGGTCAGCAGTATTTATGAGAATGGAAGGGAAAATACACGTGCTGGTCGATGGTGATATATGGAGCAGACGACTGTGAAGGAGCTGAAAGACTAATGAGCCGAGGTTGGTTCGTGTTACCCCCCCGGTGATGCTGGGAGGTGGGAAATTTCACGTCTCTCCATTTGGTTTAAAAAAAAAACAAAAAAAAAACACGATGATCTGTCCAACACCTAATACTCTAGATAATAAGACAGGGGAAGCACCATCTTTGTTTTTGTTTTTTTTTTTCCTTCCACCAGATAAGTTCTTTTGGGGTAGCTAGTCGTTCCTAGGGAATATGAGGTGCAAAAAACACATCTGAAAAACATGGAAGGTGTGAAAGGCAATTAGTGGCTGAGAAGAAAGATATAAGTGAGGGAGTGATAGTAATTGGGGGGGTGAAAGAAAGCAAAATAAAGAATGAAGCGGGGGGGGGGAAGTGTCTTTACAAGAAACCTTGGTACTTTGAACATCGCAATCCCATGTCACGCATACATCCATGACAATTTAATATTTAAAAAGCAACAGTGTGTGAGAAAAAAGGCACTCTGGGAAATGCTTACACTTTTGCTTTTATGTCGAGCGTGGTGTAAAATCGATATGGAGGCGGCAAAATAAACGTATGATCATCGCCTTTTTTAACGCTAAGTACACTTCCAGTCTTTTCGGTTCCCACCATCAAGCGGTGCTCTCCATAGCAATCAAAGCCCCAAGGAGTCGGCTCGAGTCGGTCAATATGAAAGTTCGACACACTCGCTCATCGCTGCTAATCCACACCGGCCAAGAGCCTCGGCAAAATCAATTACAACCTAATTACACTTGCACACAGTTTACAGGCTTTTATCCTCACTCTGTGTGTGTGTGTGTGTGTGTATATTCGGTATTCAGTCAGTGTGTGCATGCGTCATCCTGGAGTACAGAATAAAACACTGCTTTTATGGGAAAATATTCAACAGCAAGTTTACTTGTTACCATCCAGAAGTGTTTTAATTTTCCTAGAAGTGTTTTATTCCTCTTACACCACACCAATCTGCCAAGGCAAAAATAAATAAATAAATAAATAAATAATCGTAGCTTGTCACGCAAAGCGTAAACAATTC
Organism: Cranoglanis bouderius; assembly: GCA_023630585.1. Taxonomy (NCBI): domain Eukaryota; kingdom Metazoa; phylum Chordata; class Actinopteri; order Siluriformes; family Cranoglanididae; genus Cranoglanis; species Cranoglanis bouderius. Next base: position 19,911,040 of record CM042552.1, read on the forward strand.
TGTCCTGAAAAAAATGTCTGACCGTTACAACTCGCCGACACTGGAGACTCATTCCATGAATGTTAAATAAACATCTCCTTACAGAAAAGGTCACCGTATCAACATTTTAAAATCTGTTCATGCGGAGAGTCTACCGTACAAGCCCCTCTGTACGTTGTTACTATAGAAACGATAACGCATTCGAATGAGCGCGTGTTTATGTTTTGTATCCAATCCACTTCCAGAAGTAAAACATCTTGAGAGTCTAAATTAGCACTGGTGTACCTGAAGCCTCTGTTGGCGCCGGAGAACCTCCACCACACCTGTGCCTCTATGTCAGACCGAGCGGCCTTGTGTAGTGTCAGGTTTACCCACCCCCCCGCCCCCCCCCCCCCCCCCCCACACACACACACACACACACACACACAAACACATTCCTGGGGTGACATGCTGGAGCCAGCAGTTCTGCATACAGCCAGCAGAAGAGTGTGCGCCAAGGTGGGGGTGGTGGAAGGAGGTCAAAAATGTGTCTTGTCATGACTTTATCCTGTTTTGGCCTTGTTGGAGCGCTGAACACATTTCACCGCGGGGCAAAACCTCATGACCAACTGCCAGAAAGGGGGAAACACTTACTCCATAGTAAAATCTGGATACTTAACTCATGGAGATTGGTTTTTACCGCACTGACACACAGACACGAGTGTGTACAGCTAAACCTAATAGACAAGAACTCTTAAAAAAGCAAGTATTTGATAGAAATCCATTCCTAATTCTTCTCAACTTATATCCAAAATAAATAATTCAATGGCTATGCAAATGCCTTATTTTTAGCACGTGACCTAACGAAATGGATCATTCTTCTTGGGTAGTGAGGCTTCTTAAAAATGTTATCTGGAAAAAAAAATCAATAGATATATACTATAAATAAGAGGATAATGGCTTTATGAATCCCTGATTGGGCTATCTTGAGGACTTCATGGTTAGCGGTTTCGAACATGAGCCTAATTGGCGGTGAGTAGAAGCCAGAGTATTTTTGCCCGAGCTCAATTTTGGACTTGGTTAAATGGGGAAAGGAGTGCTCCAATGCGGTTTGACAATTTCTTCAGATTAGTTTTTCAATTAAGAGTTGAGATCCTAGACAGGATGGCACCTTGCAAAGTGTTGGTTAGGCCAGCGCAGCAAAAAAAAAAAAAAAAAAAAAAAAAAAAAAGTTAACCTTTTTGTACAAGGAATAAAACACGATGGGGTGGTGATGAAGTGGAGTTACTGTTACCACTTTTTATCCATTTATAGTTACATATAATGTTGTTCAACATTCACAAAACAACTTCTTACAACTTTATCTCTGACTGTTACAAGTCCTGACACTGGAGACGAAGTTGTTGCCTTAGAGATGATAACGTATTATAATTATTATAAAATGTCAGAGCTGCTGTTGTAGAAAATGAATCAACACCTTCCAACCAATCAGATTTGAGAATTCAACAGCGGGGGAGTGGGGGTGGGGGGTGGTATAACTGGATATTTCAAGACGGCGTGGAATTGGATGGAATGAAATGGTTTCAGTGAGACAGCTGGATTTCGTCTTTTGTTTTTGAAGTGACAAGCAAGGAATGTGCTTTTGTTATGGGGAGGCAACTGGTAGTCAAGGGTCAAAGGGGATCCCAGGTCATATTCAAATAAGCTGTATTTAAATTCTCTTGAATTTGAAACAATTTGTTGTATAGCCTCAGGTTGCATGCTTTTCAATTTTTGTTGTTGACTCTGTAAGTCTAGACGTTTTTGTGTAAACAAAAGTATTTGCTTCAGTTTTCTGTCTGGTTGTCTTTTTACAGAGTGAAAAGATTAACTTTAATGTAAGGCTGTAAGGTGATATTACCACTACATTAAGGGGTATGGGGATACAAGGGAAAAAAAAAATCATGCATTGGACCCTGAGGATAAAATGTATACTAGTAAAACTGATCACATATCAGTTTAAGTAAGCAGGAATCCTTTGCTTCTTTTTCAGGTATGACTTTATTGAGATTCGAGATGGGAATTCTGACTCGGCTGAACTTCTGGGGAGGCACTGCAGCAACATCGCTCCCCCAGCCATCATCTCCTCTGGCCCCGTCGTCCACATCAAGTTTGTGTCCGATTATGCTCACCAGGGTGCTGGGTTCTCACTGCGTTACGAGATCCACAAGACTGGTGAGTGAACTTCACCTTCCTCGTTAATGTTTTTACTAGACATTAACAACATTTGATGTAGGATTGGTTTATTTGGGAAGCTCAACCAAAAAAGCGTTTGCCCAGTCATCGTGAGATCACGGGTTTGAATTCTGACAATGCCACAGCCATCCATGGACTGGAGTGCAAGAGCGCAAAACGGGCTGTGTTCTCTGGGTGGGAAGGATGGCACTACTCTCTCTCCCACTGTCGATCAGATCAACACTAACCAGTCACAGGCAGTTCAAAAAAGATGCTGTAGGTGGCAAATTAGGATGTGGGAGGAAACCTGAGAACCTGGAGGAAAACCCAAGCTTGTCTCAGATGAGACAGCTGTGCCACGACGTGTGGAATCCAAAGGCAAAAAAGGTTACAAATAGCCTGTAAGGTTTCTATGAAGGTCCTGACAACAAATGATTATACTTCTAGAAAAGGTTCCAAGTTGAGCGTCATTAGAAACCTAGAACTGTTAACCATCCAACCAAGCCACGAGGAACCCTTTTTATTTAACAAGGTATAAACTAATTATTATGAACATCATGCAATCTGCATGGATATTTGTTAAGATAAATGGATATATACTGTATGATGTCCAAGATTTTGCAGACAATTCATTGAGATTTATTACCAACTCTCACCAACTCTTTTTTTAAGAGTCAAAATCACCATTTTCCACTTACCCTTATTATGCAAAAAACAAACCCTTGTCAGAGCAACTTTTTGCTCTTTTTCAAAAGGTCAAAGGACCTCTGGCCCACAGCACGCCAGTCAGACGCAGTGCTACACGTCGGCATAAAATTACTGCAATGCAATCCCAGACCAATTAAACATCAAGGGAAGGGGGTGATGAAAACAAACTGAGTTTAGGGGAAAAGGGAGGGGTGGAGAAGGGATAGATGGGGGTTGGTTTAAATGCTTAACTCTTTTCATCCCTCTGCAAACATGCAAGGAATGCCCGTATAATTGGACTCTGATCTCCCGTCTCTGGGGATGTGTACATTCTGCTTGTAGCCTGTGGATGCCAGACGGGGAAGTGGCACAGGACAACGAGTTACTGAGGGGAATTCACTTTTAAGAATAGAACACCACACAAATACGGTCATGCAGGTCAAAGGGAACATCCAAGACTCTCAGTTTGGTATGGTTTCCTCAGGGGTTCTTGGGTAGTTACAGTTTTGTCGCTATATGAGGGGGGTTCCACCTGGATCAGGGAAACAATGTTATGTGGACCTATGTAGAACCATTACAGGTTCCCCTAGAGTATTGAAACAAGTTACTGAGCAGAACTTATTTATAAGAATACAGCACCACACAAATACGGTCATGGTCGTCACTGTGAACATCCAAGAATTTCCTCAAGGTTTTTTTTGGGTAGTTACACCTTCCTAATTTCCTAATGGGTTCCACTTGGATTGGGGAAACTCTTGTTGTAGGGGCCTACACAGAAACTTTAAGGGTTCCCTGAGACTGCTGGGACGAGTTACTAACAACTACGGTCATGCGTGTCGATGGTAACATCCAAGACTCGTAGTTAAGTACATTAAACTTGTACAAGGGTTTCTTGGGGGTTCTTGGGTAGTTATGGCTTTGTAGCTTCCGAAAGGGGTTCTACTTGGATTGGGAAAGTGTGTTGCTGAAGGGGCCTATGTAGACCTTTTAAGGGTTCTCTTATAAGGGCACCACTTTAGGGTGCAAGATAAAGTGTAATAGTAATGCTATTATTGCAAAGGTTCATGCAGGTTCTCTGAAGAATATTTAGATGGTTAACAGTTCTATGGTTGGATGGTTACAGAATAGTTAGTGGTAGCCTACAATATTTCAGAAAAGTGTATTGTGGCATAACCATGATATTAATATTTTATCATCATGTTTCCCAGCCCTGGTTAATGCTACCTCCCAGTAAAACAATCCAAGGAACCATGTAGGAACACTAAGAAGTGTGAGCTTTATAAGCCTTTTGGTAGGAAAAAAAACTTCATTGTTCAACTTAATTTATCCCTGCAGTTAAAGTATATATCCTCAGCATCATTTTTTTTTTTTTTTTTAATTACTTACCCAAAGACCTAGAAATAGAGCGAAAATGTGGGAATGACTCATCGGTGCATCTTTGAAATAGTGATGTCACTACCAAATAGACTTTTTCGTCAAGCTGTGTTACGAGCCACTGCTTCTAACCACTCGCATAATGTGGTCCATTACTACAAGCGTGATTGACAAACGTGAATTGCTCTTGCCATTTTTGTGGGAAAAAATCTGTGCTGTTCTCCTGGCCTGCTGACAACATGAAAAGTGTGTGGGTGTGCACTTTTGGTGACAGAGTGAAGTGCGTGTGGGTGTGTTTGTGTCATCGTGTATGGTCGGCATATGTTCACTGTTTGATGGCTGTTCCCACTTTCCATGCGCCGGAGAAAAAAAAAAGATGGCTGTTTATTTTCGGGTTTGTCGGATTTCAGGCCAAGGATGCTGCAGCTTACAAGCTACGAGAAGAGGTTTCCAGACTGCTAGGCTGAACGGTCACATTCAGAGTTGTTTTTCTCGTAGAATGTGGGAGTGACAGTGTGCGGACTGTGTCTGTTTATGATGGGAAGCACATTTGCAAGAGATAGGGATCTTTCGTATTAAGCAGTCCTCAAAGAGGTGTGCCTTTTCTGTACTTCTCTGGAAACAACAACACCAAGTCATTGAACTCTCGAAGGATGGGGCAGGAAATCAACACTTTTTACCATAGCTGGACCATCTGAACCCTGGGGGAAGAAGCTTGCTTGCTCTTTTATTTTAATTCTGCTTGGATGACTGGAATATGGTGTTGTGTAAGGAACTAGTGGCCATCATTATCGGTTTACTTCTAAGCCTACTACTTATAGCCCTAACCAGTCAAATTTTCTGTTCACCACTAGTTTGGCAGAGCTGACAACAGCATCGCCCCCCCCATTTCATGATTTCATGATTGTAGCATTGGTCCTGGTCTAATGATGCAAAAAAAGGTATACTTCTCTTTCCACCATAATTTGGAGTTATTTTATACCATCACAGGTATCGATTAGGTCGGATAAACAGAATTAGGGCATTAGCACTCACTGCCGAGTATATTTTGGTGCCATTCTACATTGGCTGAGTGGTGGAAAAGCTTGACAAAATGATGTGCATTCTTATACCTGCAGATAAGGTACTACAGATATTAGGGGTGTAACACAATGCCACTATCTGTATCTGTTTATTGCTATAAATATCATATTTGTAATCAGATTTAAAGCAAAAGTGGGTGTGGCCTAAATCCAATCTCAGCTACATCACTCTAGTTCACAATCGGTCTCAACTACGGATGTTTGCAGGCTTTTTTTTTAAAACCCCACACTTACACAGTTATTATTTTTACTTCTACCTGCTGGAATAGCCAAACAAGTACCCTGAGCAGGCAGTTACTAATGATGCCATCATGTTGAAATGTCGAATGTGGTCATTGTTTGTCCTCCGAGCTTCATATTTGACCACTCGCATGAAAGTTAAAACCTCCAGCGACTTTTTGGTTGCATCCCACGGGACCCCAGTCCTGGTGCACACCTCTAGTCTCAGTGCCTTGTGAACCTTTTTGGCAAGCTTAAAAATAATACAGTGCACCTCCTATTTGTATCCATTTAGATACAAACGCATCATCTATTCAATCTGATCTTCAATCTTTGCATTTGATTACATCCCTAATAGGTGCAATGCCTTGTTTTAGGAGGTATTGTGTGTTATAGCATTTCCATTTCCGTGTTTTTCTATTATGTATCGTGTTATATATTTAACGTGCTTTCATACAGTTTTTTGTTTTTAGCTTGACGTAATGTGGCCGCACTTTGGCACATCACATTTTTAATGTGATTCATAAATAAATAAATATACTTTACTGGATTTGACCTGCCCAGATTGCTAACTATTTTGCCTTCGGTAGCAAATGGGAATTGGCAGATATTGGAAGAAAATTAGGTTAAGAAAATTCCCCACTGACTTCTGAAAGCTCAGGGAAGGCAATAATTAAAAGCATTCAAGGATTTAACCTGTCACCCAATAACCCCCATTACTCATCCCTCTCGCCTAAAACCTTCCATCCTACACTGGATAGTATGCCCCTCCATACAGCCCCCTGCCCCAGAGTTCCTCAGTCCCCCATCGCCCCCCCCGCCCTAAAAGAAAACCCTGCCCTCCCTTAATGCTCCCCATTTTCTGCCCTAGTTCCATCACACCAGATTTTAACCCTCTACCATGAGTGCATGCCACAGCGATGCTGCCCCACCCTCAGTGACGTGATCGTGACACTGTTGCCATGGTTCGTATCGGAAGACTTCCCATCTTTAGGCCTATTGGCACTGCCATGGCATGAGTGTCATCACATAAAAAGAACATAGGATGATCCTGCAACCCCCCCCTCCTCCCAGAGGCTGTCTTGTTCATCCAGTGCATTTTACTGCCACTTTAACAACCACTACCTTGGATTTCTCTGTCTCTTTTGATTTCCTTCAACCCAGAATTTGCAGCGTTAACTACCTGCACACTAGTGGAAGTTCGACTCTGGACGAAATTCCTTTCTTACTTATTGGTGATGGAAAGCATGAAGTATCAAGTATGAAATAATAGCTGCCCCTGTTCTTTCACCCACCCAAAGTTGTATGCTCACTAAGGCAAGTTAATATACTCCAGGGATGTCAGAAGTGTGCCATGTTCTACATGTGTCACCCAAACATCTGGGTCAGGCATCCAGTGAGCACAAGTCTTGAACGGATTTTTGAAATTTTATTGCTCTTTATCTACTAAAAGCGTACATCATACTACTTTTTAATAACATATAATTGAACTACCGAAGGGGGGCCATGGTGGCTTAGTGGTTAGCACGTTTGCCTCGCACCTCCAGGTTTGGGGGTTCGTTTGCATGTTCTCCAAATGCTTTGGGTTTTCCTCTGGGTACTCCAGTTTCCTCCTCCAGTCCAAAGACATGCGTTGTAGGCTGATTGTGTGCGCGTCTGTGTGAAATTGTGACATGCGATGGGTTGGCACCCCATCCAGGGTGTCCCCTGCCTTGTGCCCCGAGTGCCCTGGTATAGGCTCCAGGCTCTCAGTGACCCTGTGTAGGATAAGTGGTACAAAAAAAATGGATGGATGGATGGATGAAGTACTGAGACTACACTATTGAGAATTGAGCAGCTGAATTCTGGAAAATCAGCAAAAGGGACCAAAACACATATTCCAGTTCAGAACTTTTACAAAAGTTCACAATTTGAAGGGTTTCACACATTTTCAAAGTATTTTAGAAATCCGAGTACGAGTATAGTAAAGAACTAGTGTATTGTTGGAGAAATGTGAACAAGATTCTTGGTAGTGGATTCAGGAATTGAAACTCTATTACGGCAGTCATGCCTCACTAGTGACAACGTTTTGTTCGTGGTTTTGAGAGTCGTTCTCACAGTTCCCTTTTCCCAGTAAGCAGCTATAAAACTTCTGTCACAGACCAAGGAAGTAGAGAAAGGAATCTATTTGGAGTGTACAGACACACAAACTGTATCTACCCGACAACTAGCCGTTTTTCTAGCCACGCCTCCCGAATGCCAAACTGTCATTCGCTGTGCCAGAAGCAGAAGGGGGCATGTCCTGGGCTTGAGGAGTAAACATGCACATTTTAGCGTGTTCATAAACATGAACTAATGAGCTCATGCACGCACGTATGGTGCCGTCTCATGATGTTGGCATGCGCAGCGAGGTCAAAGGCAAGAAGCAGAGAGAGAAATGGGGTAATGGAAGAAGACTTTGACAGGATGGCCTAATTCTGGAGGGGATCACAGTCTGGCACGTTCTGTCCCATTACAAAAGCGAAAAAGATCACACACATACATAACTAAGGCCTTGGATAATTAGTATTTACCAAAAAACTAATACGTGTTCACTAAAAACAGTATAACGTGTGTGTTATAATGTATGTAACAGCGCTCTCGATTCTGATTGGCCAGAAGGACAGAGGAGTTTACGCTTTGCGGTATCTCTGTAACATGTCCCACGTAACGCTCCATAACGTTAAACGTAACTATGTCATTTTTCAATAAATATAAAATTGTAATCATTGGTAAATTGCTGTGAGAACAGGAGCTAACTTTCTTTCTTTCTTCTATGATAACAAATGCAACTATTTAAGGCATAAAAGTACGATATGTATATTTGTGTGCACGTGTGTGTGTGTGTGGACATTCTAATGGAGCGTGTGTGTGAGCGTGATTATGTATTCTAACGCATGGATGGGCAAGCACACATCCCACTCAGTGCTAAAGGGAAAGGAAAGAGGTCTGGAGTTGACACCGTATGGGAAATAAATAAATAAACAAACAATTAGACAAACAAACATGTAAATAACGATACGGACAGACAGCGAGACGAGTGATGCCGCTATGTCATGGGGCACAGTGTACCTGCATCATCGTAGATGCAGATGTCCATATACACACACACACCACAGTAACTAAGGACGTGTGCTGCATCTCCAGGTGACAGTAAGGCATGCTGGGAAGCGTGTATGGGCCGTTCAGCTGCCAGAGCTCAGGGTGCATAAATTTGCATAGCTGATGAGCTACAGGCTCCCGCTGCCTCCAGTTTCGACTTGTTTGTTTTATTGTTCGTGTCTGCCTCCTGATCTCTCGTTCTCTCTCACTAAGCCTGCCTGTTTTCTCGTTCGCTCGCACTCCCTGCTCTCTTTTTCCCCATTAATTTGTTGTTCCCCCCCCCTCCCCCCGTACGTTGAACAGGCGCATCGGCACGACCAAAAGGAATACTTGCGAACTCTCAAAGGCCAAAAATCACATAACGCTTCGCTCGTGTGGCATTTTATTCACGGGAAATGTGCAGAGAATAATGGCCTATGAAATGTTTCTGCTTATTTAAGCTACAGTGTATTGTAGAGCTTTGACTGATGAATAATTTAGATTAAACAACACCTAACCTAAGATGTATGTTTATATCAAGACAAATAAACATAAAATATAATTCAGGGTAAAAGTTTTTAAAAAATGCAGATAACTCATACTCCCCAAAATTCCTAAACATTGGCAGGCCTGCATATTTACTTTTTTCCACATTTTTGTGCCTTCCAGGTTCGGAACATTGTTTCCGGAATTTCACAGCACCGACCGGCCTGATCGAGTCACCCGACTTCCCTGACAAGTACCCTCACAACCTGGAATGCTCCTACATCATCATCGCCCCTCCTCAGACAGAGGTTACCCTCACCTTCAAGACCTTCGACCTGGAGAACGACCCCTTGCTGATGACTGAGGCTGAGTGCAAATACGACTGGCTGGAAGTGTGGGATGGACTGCCCCAGGGTGAGCTCCTAAATGAATAGCATAACTTGTGGTGTACAGATGATGATGGATTGGGTTGAGTGGCGCTGAAAATGTTCTCTGCAGTAGGTCACCATGCTTGAAAGGCTTATTCAGAGTCCAGAATAATCCAAAATGTAAGCGTTCGTGGATCCAGAAACTATTACTATATTAGGCAGACCAAGAAAATATCGTCAAATACCCATCTGGATTTTAGAAATTTCATTCAATTGAGGTAAATGTTCTCCGGAAAAGGTCACCATGCTTGAAAGGCTTGTTTTGCCAATGACATTTATGCTCAGAATCATCCAGAATATAAGCATTCACAAACCCAGAAACTATTACTATGGTCAGCTATCCCCAAATACCCAACTGGATATTTAGAACATTTTGAAATCTTGAGGTATTTTCCTGCAGAACCAACATCTCACCACAGATAAATGTCTGTAAAAGGCTGCATTGCTTGAAAGGCTCGTTTTGCCAGTTCTGTTCATGGATCCAGAGACTATTATGGTTAGGTAGATATAAAATTTATCACCAAATACCCTGGATAACTGGATTACCAGGTCACCATGCTTGAAAGGCTTGTTTTACTAAACAAATTTATGTTCAGAATCCAGAATCAAACATTCATAGATCCAGGATCCAAGCTATGGTTAGCTATGCTTTCATAATATTGAAGCATTTTCTGCAGAACCATCTTCTCACCTCTTACACTATATGATCTACAGTCTTCAGAGTGGGTGTCAAGTGTTCGCATTAGCTCAAGGTCTCAGGAATGATGGCTAACTATCAAGTACTGACACCTCCACAGGGCCAGGAACTTCCTCAATGACTTATTTCCTGTTTTCTCCACCTCATGCTGAAGTCACTCCCCTTCGTGTGCTCTCTCCCACCTCAGGCACTTCTTATCTGAGGATGCTTTTCCTTCTTTGGAAGTGAAGAGGAGTGATTTATCTTTTTGTTTACTGTAGAGCGCAGAGATAAGGAGCAGGAGATGTTTGTGCTGGTCTCAAATGAGGCAAGCATGTGGGTGTCAGAACAGTTTGTGAATTTCGCTAGTTTAATTTATGGAGCTCTCACAGATGGATATAATGAGGGTGGGCAGGAAGCTTTGCATTTTATATCAAGGGTGACAGACGAGGCACACCAACTAACAATAAAAATGTTTGGTTTTTACTTAAACCACTGTGGGATCCCAACAAGTCTCAAATATCAAAAATGTAAACTGATGGTGGTCCAAATTCTCATGGACAAGGTACTGAAATTGTATTTTCACCTTACCTTCTACCTGATCTTAAAAAAAAAAAAAAAAAAAAAAAAAGGATTGTGGATAGATTTGAGGTCGAGGAATTAGGAGGAGAACTTAGGGAAGGGAAAATGAACCTAATTCATTGAGAATAGATGACTCCATCACCTATCTTAAAGAAACAGAATAGCAATTCACTGCTGAGGATATTCTGGAATTACGTCTACATTCATAAGTTTGGCTTTGTGTCACTGATCTTAGGTCCAGGTTTATGGCCACATGGGGGCAGCTGTCACCTTTGAAACCTGCCTAGTCATGCTGACTGCCATACTCGGTCACAAGTAACCCTGTTGATTTAAGCCATACAATTCTACTAACGTGGGTCAGATGAAAAGGCTGTGGCCATCCAAGATGTTATCAGGAGATAAGGACTATGGCTACACAAATTCTTCCTCTTACCAGGAATTTGAGTCAGCATTAATGCATTTAACTAGAAAACTCAAATTAACTGCAAAGTACATGTTAGCCTGTACAACCAAAATATGAGACTGGGCAGCACATTGGAGACTTCTCTTGTTCGATGGGCTAACTAATTTATTACTTGTCCATCTTTGCTTGGTCCTTTTAAGGAGAGCTGTAATCAGTCCTCTTGCAGTGTGAAAGCAAATAAGACCTGGCTTTACATCCAAATCAATAAGAAGTAATTTGCTTTTGTATTAGCAGGGTGTTTTGGTCCATATAGGAAAGAGCTTGTAACATTAATTATAAACACCACTGGCTGATTAAGCCTTATTTCTTTCATTTAAAGCCCTAAAGCATTTCCTTCTCCTCAAGACAGGCTAAGATTGAGGACCTAATTGTAGAACTGGATAACTGTTTGCACGCTTTGGTAGAATCTCATGAATGCAAATTGATGGGAATTTATTAGCCTTAAGTTTTAAACAGTTAAGTTTGGGCGTAGGCTTTTCTACATTTTTGAGCAACGTACCGTATTTTGATCCAGTGGACCTATTCCGTTAAATCAGTCGATCTACTGGGACTTGGGAAAATCCTCCTGCTTGTCCTAGAAGATGGGGACAAGTTTTGTTGGGCTTGGAGAAGGTTTGCAGGAACTGGCTCTATGATTCACTTTTTAAAAACTTTTTCCCACAGTTTCGCCACTGATTGGCCGATATTGTGGCATGAAGATCCCCCCGGAGATCGTGTCCTCCACGGGTCTCCTGTCTCTCTCCTTTCACACCGACATGGCGGTGGCCAAAGATGGCTTCTCTGCACGCTACAACATGACTCGTAAAGACGTCACTGACGGTAAGTGTGATGCGTTTGTGTCATTTTCATTTATAGAGTCATTATTATTTAGAAATGCCCCGTTTTAATAGATCTACCCGCAGAATCTGAGAGTCTGAGTAGCACTGTGTATCATTTATCAGTTTCTTCTCTTTATTTTACCATGTCAGCATCGTCCCTTTATCCTGTTTCACGGAATGGCTGTGTAAGCAAATCTTCACTCGCTTCCTCACTCTCTTTCTCCCTTGCTTTACCTGTTGTTCCAACTGTTGATGGCTCCTCATTTCACTGCCTTTTTGTGGGGGGGGGAAAAAAACTTGCCTTACCTGTGTTTCTCTCATCCCCAGGTTTCCACTGCAACACCGTGTTTGGCATGGAGTCAGGAAAGATCTCAGACGAGCAGATTTCCGCTTCGTCCTCATTCTACGATGGCCGCTGGCTTCCTCGCATGGCCCGTCTCAACAACGAGGACAATGCCTGGACACCTGCAGAGGACAGCAACAAGGAGTACATTCAGGTTACTATCACTCGAACACCATTAAACCTCCGCCACACTCCCTGAGCCCCGTGTTTGTTGTCTCTGCCGGGAGCGGTGATGCGTGGAGAACCCTACTATATCTCTAACCGCTGCGTGATGGATGAGGGCACTCTTTCAGAATACATGCTTAAAATTTTCTCCAGCACCACTGATTTTAGATCCCTGCCTTCCCCTATGCTTGGAATGTTTGCCATTGTCCCCTCTGCAGAGTGATGACTGTGCCTGGACCTGGGAATCATGTTTTGTTTTTGGTGGATCAGAATCACCTTGTGCTGAGGTTATTCTCCTGCAGGAGAATGAACAAAAATCAATCACCGAAGCTTCTGTCATTAAAGCTGTAGTGTGTTTGCTCTGCTGTTAACTTGAACATCAGATAAATTAACAAAACAGTAGTTTAAGATACTCAAGATTTAAGAAAGAACGGCTTTCTCTTTTTCACTGATGTTCTTTCTCCCAGGTGGACCTGCACTTCCTGAAGGTTCTAACGGGGATCGCCACACAGGGCGCCATCTCGAAGGAGACGCAGAAGTCCTACTATGTCACCACCTTCAAGCTGGAAGTCAGCACAAACGGAGAAGACTGGATGATGTATCGCCATGGCAAGAACCACAAGGTAAGCAAAGGAAAGAGCCTTTTGATCTTGGCTCCAGAAACCTGCAGGCCGTGTCAGAGCCAGAGGAACCGCTCATCAGTACAACGAGAACCAGACAGGGAGGAAAATCGAAAGCGTGGACGCTTTACTGTTTAGGACTAAAGCAGAAGGAACGTTTAGGGGTTTTATTAAAACCAGAGGTGTGACTTAAATACTTGTCTATCCAGGAAAATGGCTTTCTAAGCTGTATGAATAAATACTATTTTGGTTATGCAATGTTTTTTTTCACCAATCTGAGAAAATATGGGTAACTGTATCTGGCTCAATGACCTAAAGTGGGTATGGAAGAGGAAGTAACAGTTCTGGATTTAACTGACGCGGCCGTTGATGACTGAGCCGTATTGTCCGCTGGGAGCCGTGACCTCAGTCCCAGGTGACCTTTGCATTGATCTGTCGACAGAGAAAGTGACATGGGAACAGGTTGAGGGATGGTTATCTGGCGAACGGGGAACAATAAGCCCCTTTGTGCGCGGTTATCTCTACAGGCCATTCGTCACGCCTGTGCACTAACGGCCATAACCACACCTGCACGACCGGTTGCACACGTGCACCTGGGTTTGCAGGGACCCCAAGCGTGGGAGAGGGTGGTTTGTGTGTGTGTCTGTGTTAGAGTTTAACGTTTTATCACTGGCGTTGGAATGCTGTTTATGAATCATAACCAACAATGTAAAAATCCTGGATCTTTCCAGAATAAATCGTTCCGAGTATTTCACTCCGAGATTTTTATTGAGTAGGAGCATCCGTAGAATAGCACTTGATCCAGCACATCCTAGTACTGTATATCCGGTCATGCTATGATGGATAATTGTACATAAAATTCAGCGTAGCGTTAATGAACTTTAAAAGCGACGATACTATGAATTCATTAATAGTCATTAATAGCCCCAGAGAGACCTGTCCACCATTTCACGTCCGCTATTCTAGTCTAAAGGAAAGAATAGGAAAGTCTGTAAACAGTCTGGTTATTGTGTGTGTTAGCTGCAGCACACTTGTATTCCAAACGAGATACCTCAAGTCCGAATGCTCATCCCTCTCTTATTCCTGAATTCACTCGCCCATCCGACGTTTCCCCAAATGGGAAATTCTCAGGACGGACACAATGCAAGGAAGCAATTCTGGACTTCCTTTTACAGTCAAAGCAGATGATCGGACTTGCAAGAGCCAACGAATCGTTTGCACCTACGAGCTCTCGCATATACATATTTGTCAGCTAGCGTAAACACACATCGATCACGAGTGACCGACTGTCTAATGTATGTACAGTATATACACAAAAGGGTCATGAATGACTCAATCGATCAATCGCGGACGGACAAAAGACTTTCACGTTCTGAAATGGAGTAAATCTCACAGGAACTCGGCTGTTTATTATCGAAAATTCCTCTAAATCCATCTTACAGGGCACGCAATTTATCAGTCACATGCTCCAGGCTGGAGAAAGAAACAGCACACAAAGCAATTTCATCTCTCTCTTCGGTTCCTGTGCCAGAGAGCGGAAGTATGAAGGCGGAGTAATGGAGAGAGTTATTGTCATTTTTTACACTCGGTGACACAAAGCCCGAAGAGAAACGCAGTTCTCTACAGAGTATCTGAATATATGAGATATACGTGTGCGTGTGTGTGTGCGCACACACATATACGCACAGACCCAATTTCTCATCTGCATGACTCTGGCAAACGGCCAACTGAAACCAGCTCGACATCTTCATCTGAGCGGAGATGGAAGGAAGGAGGGAGGGAAAGCGAGGGAAAAGAGAAAGGGGATGAAAAGAAAGTCAGTCCAAAATAATGTCTTGACCAGACCATCTCCCCCAGGTGTCGTTAAATGCAGAGTAAAAGTTGGAGAAAGAGTGAGCGGAAACTCGGACCATCTGCACCGACCCAAGTTAAATTAACTGGGAAAACTATTGCAAGGTCTAATGACTCATCCTGTACTAGCCTTGTGTTCATCCAATGAACTGCTCTCTAGAATGTGCTGTACGCCCCGCCCCCACTGTACTGTGAACATGCTTCGTCCGGGTCTCAAAGACGTACGTAATCGAAGCACGGAAATCAGATTTCATGTCCCGGGTACTCGTTCGTTGCCTGGCAGACAAGCAGCGGGGAAAAACAAACAAACAAACAAACAAAAAAACAAACCCTACTGACTTTCTCAAAACAAAAGTTTTCATTTAACTTAACTAGCTAACCATACATTATATTAGCTACCACTTTTAACCCTCGCAAATAAATCTTTAAAACAGGATTTTTTTTCCTTCTTCCATTTTCAGTCTGCGGGAATCGTGATGCGATATTCTCGCCGTACGTCCGACGAGCTCAGAGCGTGTAAAGACTTATGAAGGGACGTCTCAAGGAAGCACGATGGAGTCGTTATGATTATTTTATGACCCGTCACTAGTTCAGCCACAACACCGCGGCCTGAATTATTCAGCTTTCTCCAGCTAGTTGTTTCCGGTTGAATGGAGAGATGCCAGAGTAGGTGCTGTCGTCAGGCAGATTTTGGGAAATAAATAAATAAATCGACAAAATGTGTCAGACTGACTTGACTAGCATCCACGCTGATGGCATGAAGACATTGAGGACGTTCGAATAACGAACAAAAATGAACGTTTTCGTCATTAATAATTTACTTTCAATCCGTCGTTTGAGTATCGGTGTCGTTTTTTTGTCAGTCAATATCGCAAAATAAAAATAAATAAATAAACACAACTAGCTTTTCTTCTTCTCGCCGTCTTCGGGAAATTCGGGAATATTCCAAATATCTCATAGGGGTGAACGTGTTCAGGTAACAGGGACGAACTAAAACGGATGTAATGGACGGCACGAGCACATTTGAAAGCATTTGAATGATTGTAATGTATTTGTGTAGTTATACAGAGCTCAAACAGTCAAAAAGTATAGTATTATTATTATTATATGTTTATACATAATCTCTCACTCATATATAAAACGTTATACGACTCCCGAACTTCCCAGGGCTTGTTTTTGTAACTAATTAACCTTTGACCTCAGCGATTAGACTTATTGGTGCAGGTCAAAGACCACGATGGAGGTATTGCTGGAATCTGTGAGCTCCAGGGGAAGTAAATGAGAGCTCGAGAGCTTTCGGTAATCCGAGTCTTCTGTGCTTAAGCTGTATTACGTTTCATTTTCCCAAACCGTCAACTTTAACAGCGAGACACCGGTGTGTTCCTTATTTATTTATTTATTTACTTACTTATTAATGCTAAAACTACACCTACATCAATAACATCTAAACACCTAAATGCACTTTCACCATTTCACCTTATTCATGTTGTTCTTATTTACCCCCTCATTATTACACACAATTTTAACTCTTCGTCTTAAATCTTAGTGTTTATTAGTTACATTTTTTTTCATCCATCTTATTAGCGTTCTCATTCCTATTCATTTTAACTTTTTTCCTGTTTTTTTTTTTTTACTCACCATTTAATGTCTTAATAAAGTTAAACTCTTTTTTAAAAAAATTTTTCCCCCCATTATTATACACTATTTTATTCATCCTAATGTTTTTTTTTTTTATTGCAAATCTTAAGAAAAAATTTATTGTTTTTATTTTTCTCACTATTTCATCTTACAGCCTTTTAAATTTTTGCTTCATTTTATTTCTTTTCTTTTGTTCCCTCATTACTCACCATTTTACTCAACTTATTAGTGTTCTTATTTTAAGTCATTTAAAGTTTTTTCTCAACTTCCCCACCAATTATTACACTAGTTAATGCTAACGAATTTACATTAATTCTTTTTTTTTTCTTTTTACTTAATTCAAATCACACACAATTTCTTTAATCTTTAGTGTTCTTATTAAGACAAATAATACAAGTTACTTAATAATAATAATAAGTTTTTTTTCATACTCTTTATCCAGATTATTACACACTATTCCATTTGTCTTGATTGTCCTCCCCCCCCCCCCCCCCCCCCCCATTTTTTCCTTATTTACTTCGTCATTCATTCTTACTTTAATTCATTTTCGTCTCTATCATTACCCACTATTTCATTGGTTCTTATTTCGCCTTTTGCCTGAAGATCTGGATTATGTGACCCTCATCACTTCCTCATTCAGAAGAGTTCATGCTGTAAGATTTAATACCGGTTTAACTGCCTGGCATTTTATTTCTTCATGGGAACGTTCCCCTGATCGGTTTTCGCTTCCCCCTATTCTGCAGTCTTATCTCGGTCTTATCGTTCTTCAGGGTGAAAGTATGAGAGAGATAAAGCGAAGTTTATCTTGCTGGGGTAAATTCACACAAACTTGGAACGCCGTATTCCTTGCTGGGTTTCTCTCAACTTCCGTTAAAACCCTTGAGGAAGTAAGGAAACTTCCGGACCACGTTCCAGAAACCAAATGAGTCGGACCGGGTGTTACGTCGAGCCACTCGGTGACGAGCGTTTTATTAATAAATCTTACTGTATACAAATCAGGATGTGAGTCATGGCGACAGCAAACACAGGATATAATGCGTCCTTAATATGTTTTTATTCCTCATGAATAAGAGGAAGATAAGACAGAGTATTGTTTATTTTGTAAACCTGAGACGTTAACCTATTACAGATATTCCACGCTAACACGGACCCATCGGAAGTGGTGCTGAACCGCATCCCTCAGCCCACCCTGGCCCGCTTTGTCCGCATCAGACCCCAGACGTGGAAGAACGGCATCGCTTTGCGCTTTGAGCTCTACGGCTGCCAGATTACAGGTGTGTGTGTGTGTTTTATGTTCATGTATTTGACCGCGAGTCTAAATCTGCG
>CM042552.1:19934068-19959068 GCA_023630585.1 Cranoglanis bouderius
CGCCTCGGTGTATGAGTTACAGCTCCGGTGTTGT
The DNA here is from genome assembly GCA_023630585.1 of Cranoglanis bouderius. NCBI lineage: Eukaryota > Metazoa > Chordata > Actinopteri > Siluriformes > Cranoglanididae > Cranoglanis > Cranoglanis bouderius. Next base: position 19,934,103 of record CM042552.1, read on the forward strand.
TCCCCTTCAGTGTGTAAAAGTGATTTGTCTCGGTTTGGTGTTTAGGAGATGGAAGGGGCCTCATTTCTCTGGATGTGTGTGTATGCACTTTTTTTTAAGGTCTCTGAAGCATGTCTCGTTTTTCATCTCCAGGGCACGCGCTTTTTCGTCCTGATTCGAGACAGAGGTGTTATGCCGGCTCTCAGACAAAGCCGTGCGACCTTGTATGTGGCTAAACGATAAACTGAGACGGGAAATAAAGTTGTGTTTGCTGGTTGATTCATCAACGTTTACTAGATTTTATATTTCTATAAACAATAGTTATATTTATTGCAGCTTTTCTTTATAATGTTGTTGTTGTTTTGTTTGTTCTATAGAAACATCCACGGTTACCGTGCCAACTTCAACGGTCACGCGTCCTTCCCCTGCGGAGAGCAGCACGGCTCATAAACTCAGCTCCCGTAAGTAGACTTAAGGTTAATTTCATGGTTAGTTGTATTTGTTGAACACAGCAATATGGCGGCATCTATCAAATTTATTGTCCAATAATAAATGTCCTGATTAGACTTGGCATTCGTTAACATTAGCAAACCATAAACCTCGGCAAGAATAAAACGCAACGGAAATAAAACACTTGGCGGTTGGTGTTGTTATAGGAAAATAATCAATGACTCGAAAAAAATAATTCAGAACTCAACAGCACTGTGCTAGAAATCAATAACGTTAGCTAAGGCAAGCTTAACGTAAAGCGCTGCCGGATATTGGTTAAAAGTTTACTGAAGATCTAATAAAAAGAAATGAGTAAGATTACGAGTAAAAGCTTCAGCGATTTATCGATCCAAATATTGTTATACGGCTGGCAATCTGAGGTCAGACTTTCTCGTGTTCGATTGAAGAGTTCAGTCTGGCATTCGTTTCTCCGATTCGCCTCTTCCAACCCTGAAGCATTTTACACACTGCGAAGGCTAAAGCCAGAGGTTAGCGAAGGCCAGTCATGGACTCCCCAGCCCACGCAGTGCATAACCGCCAGATCCAAACTAATATGAATTTATTACATCAATGTTCAAGTGGAGCATTTATTCTCTTTCTCTCTCGTTTTCACGTCCATCCCAGCAACCTCCAGCACATCTCCCCCGTCTTCCATGGTCCTGTGCGATTTTGAGCAAGGTTTGTGCGGATGGACTCATGACCCCAACTCTGACATCATCTGGGCTTTGCACACCTCCAGCAGAATCACCGCTCAAGGCCAAAGTCAGGACCTCTCTTTAGGCTCCAACAGTGAGTTTCTCTCTTTCTCTCTCTCTTTCTCTCACACACAAACTCCTATAATCAACCACCCACAAATGAGCACACACTCCACCCACACTAGCTTGTAAATAAGCATGCCTGTGGGTTCGCATCAACATACTTCTACACACGTGCTTAGAACCTAATACACAATCACTCGATGATGAGAAATGAATAGAGAATTTCCTAAGGTGTCTTTTCTTGCTATGCAGTTGTGCAAGGTCTGGTATGGTGGTGCAGTGAGTAGCATTGTTGCCTCACAACTCCAGGGTTCGATTCTGAGCTCGGGTTAGTGTCTGTGTGGAATTTTGCAAGCTTTCCCCATGTCCGTCTGAGTTTCCCCAGGGTTCTCCCAGTTTCCTTTTAAGAGGTAGTAATGTAATATATTTACAACAGTCGCTGTTGTTGTAGTACGAGTCCAGAGGGAAATCCAATCTATGGATACAAAGAAGGATGAGAACCACTGGAGCAAGGAACTTGAATGAGTAGGTGGTAATAAACAGAAATGCATTTTTATTGGTATTCTGAAAAAGTCAACGGTGAGGTAACCATCTGATCTTACACTATATCTAACCGTGAAACCATGACACTGCAACAACCCTAATGTGCATGGTCCCCATCATTACATCCAGGGTGTACTCCCACTTCACTCCCAGTGTCCCTGGGATAGGCTCCGGATGCATCACCACCCTGACCAGGAGGCAGGGGGTAGGGGGTACAATCAAATTCTTGACAAGTCCCAGACTTTGCTTGCCCCATGTGGAATGCAGAAGAGATAAAGACACAGTGATGGATGCTCGGCATGCTTTTGCTCTCCTTCGAACATTCTTACCCATTCTTTTGCTTCCTAGCACGTGGCAAGACACAAAGCAGAAGTGCCTATCAAGCAAGCATCCTCTTGACAAACACGAAGTTGATGTTTTAGACATATTCATACGAATACGATTAAACCCTTTCTTACATAGTTACAGCCTACCAAGCTTCTCCACTGCTTTGTGAAAGAAAGCGTTAAGACCCAGGAGCCGTACTTGACTTCAAAGCAATCTACTTCTGTGGAAATTCCTATACTTGTGTTTCAACCATTAAACTACCTTGAAGGCATAATTATTCCTTTTGTTTGACTTGTGGTATTATTAAGAGATTCTTTTGACCTGTATTTTTCACTTTTCTTTTCAATTGTATGCTGAAGTTAACCTAGATATTTTTGAAGCACACTCTGTTTTACAGCTCGGGGTGTTAGAGGTGACCTTCGGCGTCTGATCCTGAATCTCCACCCTGTCCCACAGAAATGGCTCACTTACTTTTTTTTAACATTGAAGGGAAAACCATGGATGAATATAAGGACAGATGAAAGAATTCACACCGTCCCTACATTTATTTGGTTACTGTTGGGGATCTTAGGCACAAGTGATGTTAAAAAAAAAAAAAAGAGTATGAAATTGACACTTTGCCACCATTCAACATTGCTGTGATGGTGAAGCAGGAGCTCAGTTTGCAGGCGAAGCTGTTTGTTTAATGATCAATCTACATCTATATCTCTATCCTCAGTTTTGGTCACGAGCAATGGGTAGTGGCCAAAAGAATAAGGTCAGTGGCATAACTGAGGTCTCTCTGTAGGGTTGCTGGGATCCCTCTCAGTGACAGGGTGAGGACCTCGCCAATCCAGAAGAGATTTGGAGTAGATTTAGTCAAGATGCGCCAGTTGAGGTAGTTCGGGGCACCTTGCAAGGATGCCCCCTGGTTGGCTCCCAGTATCAGACGTGTCCCACTGGGCGGAGACCCTGGGAAAGATCCAGAACCCACAGGAGAGCTTATATCTCACAGTTGACTTGGGAATGAGTTCAAATCCCAGCACCACCAAGCTCCCACTGTTGGGCCCTTGAGCAAGGCCCTTAACCCTCAATTGCTCAAATGTATAAATGAAATCAATGTAAGTCGCTCTGGATAAGGGTGTCTGCCAAATGCCATAAATGTAAATGTAATGTAATGTAATGTAATGAATGTCTATGGATCCAGACGACCCAAGAGGAGCTGGAATCTGTGGCAGGGGATACAGAAGTTTGGGCCTAGCTTGTTTTGCAAATGCCCCACCACGTTAAATGTAACTATAAGTGGATAAAATGTACGATGTGTCATTCTCTAATCAACAGATAATTGTTATCGTTGGCAAACTGCTGTGGTGTTTGAGGGATAACACATTTCAGGACATGAGGCTTCAGGAAAATCATTTGTGGCTTCACATCGGGCCACGTCACACCATGTTATCTTTTGATTATTATCCTATAACAGCACTCCTTGTTGTGTTTTATTCCTTTCTTAAATGGTGTCTAAATATATTACACCACAATTACAAAGCATACGCTGGCCCAGAGAGGCTTTCCAGCTCACTAATTCTTAAAACGTTTTGCTCCCATATTGCTGGACTTTAGCCCTTGGCAATCCTTTAATATTTCTTAAATCCATAAAAGATGACAAGTTGTGTGAAGTTTGCATACCACTTGGGAAAAATATTAAAAAGAAATTAATATATCTTTTGCTGTTATTGATCCCCACCTCATTTTTCTCGTGATTGAATATGGCAAATGTGTGCAAAACATCGTCCATAACTGTGTCTCTTTAGTGAGGTAATATTTATACTGAGATTTGTTTGTATGGCCTCACTCTCATGGTTACCGTCTCCAAGTTGGCGCCTGATGGAATTGTTTGGTTTATATCAACTGTTGAAGTGGGATTAATGGCAAGTGTTTGATTTGAAATATTACTTGTGCGTGTTTGCCTAAACTGACGTTGTAGATGGATTTGAAGTTGCGTGTTTACATTCTCGGCTTCTGTTTCGAGTACTCTGTCTTTGACCGGCTGCTGTTATGTCTGCACAGGTCTGGGAAACTACCTATACGTCGAAGCTACTCCCAAGACACAGGGAAAGAAAGCCAGGCTCTTCAGCCCAGAGGTGGGCCCCGACACAGGGCCTCTGTGCTTGAAGTTCTCCTATCAGCTAGAGGACGAAGGAACCCTGCGGGTGCTACTGCGCAACCCGCTTCGAGAGGAAACTCTTCTCTGGGCTCTCCATGGCAGCCAGGGTTCCATGTGGAAGGAGGGACGCACCATCGTACCTCGATCCCCTAAAGAATTCCAGGTAAACTGGGGTGATATATACACAATGGCTAAATTGGACAAGAGTACTATTTCTAGCGATAGCTATAAATTTGAGTTAGAAATACATGTTCATGAATGACTATCTTCATTTGAGCTTTTTGTTTCATTTTCCTGGAAGGTGGTCATTGAAGGCATCTTTGAAAAGGCAACCACAGGCCACATCTGGATTGATAATATCCATATGAGCTCCAGCACGCCACTGGAGGAATGTACACGTAAGAGCTGGTGTTTTACAGATCATTTCCTTTCTACATACTTATCGGCCATGCTTCCATTCGTCTACATAAGGAGTCTTTTTTCGAACGCATTTCTTACTTTATAATCCTTGCTAAATATTGCAAATAAAAACTTACAGGCTTGTGCTCATGACAGCTAAGTGTCACAGCAACAACCGTAGCACTGCTTCTCAAAATAAAACTTTGACAGGAAAGAGGAAGTTGGGGGGGAGCATGAGCGACATGTTACTTGCCATCAAACCCAAAAGAAGAATCAAAACTAGGCCACAAAGCCTCACGGGCCTCCATGCTAATCTATATTTCATTACGTTCTCCTCTCAGTATTTGTAAACAGTATTCTCTGAAACCAAATATACTCAACATCTCCAGTGGTCTTGTCAAGTCCAGGGATTAGCTCTGGTTTCCGATTTATCTTAATTACGAAACCCAGATTTTGAGCTGGTAATATAGGGCCAAATGTGTTTCAGTTTCTAATACATAACCTATATAATGTTATATTCTAGCTGTAAAATTAACTTGTTTCCCTTTCTCTCTCTCAATCTCTTTTTCAGAACCTTTTGCTGCCTTTCCTCCAGATATGACTGGTGAGTTGTTTCAACTATTCATACAAACTGTGTATTGCAGATCCAGGATCAGTTTTAGCTCATGCTACAGATAGCAAAATGGCAGTTCAGATTCTTTGCCATGATGAGAAACACTGATCCTGGATCTGCTACTGGAAGCAGGACATAACTTTTTAGAAGAATTGCCTGTTTGTTGTTGGATTGGTTCTTGCACCACTGACGAGCATAAACCAGCATCCCTAACTTTCCAACACTGGTTCGCATGGATTTGGTAAACACTTGGTTAGCTGGCACATTTCCTAACCTCTTTCAGAGATACAAGTCGACAAGATTACGGAGTCTGATTCCTTTGCCACAACACCCCAGACAAATTAAATCCAGCTTTGCACAACTAATTTCCACTGTCTAGTTACAGAATGTACAAGACACCATCTTATTAACGAGCAGCATTCTCCAGGACACAATATAGCATCACATGCTCGTCTTTTTTTTTTTTTTTTTTAAAAGCATGTTAGAGACAGCGATCACATCTTCTGGTCCCTAGAGTATTGTTCCTTGTGGCTTTTTATTTTTTATTTTTTGGGTTGCCTGTGCTCAGCGCTCTTTTTAGCAAACGTTGCAGATCTGACAGGAAAAAAACAAGTGCAACGTTGTGCCTGAACCATAGCTATTTTGAGTAACAGGACTCAATGAGGCCTGGCTGAATGTTCAGTAATTGGTTTCAGACATTGTGTCAGGTAAATTCTGCTACTCCACAACCTACCTCTTGCTATAATGAAGACGACTCAAATAGTACCAGGCTTCTGGTTGGACTATTGGGCTAATCCACAAGCTAAGGATTAGAAAGATCCATCTTCCCTACACACAGCAACACACCAAATGTGACATCCTCTTACTATAAATTAACACCGCTACCACACAATTCATAACAGGGTTACCTCAAAGTTTAAAAGAAATCTCTACCTTGAAACACATTAAATATGTTTATATTGAAATTTGAGGTCTGTTTATTGATTCTGGTGCTAATTTTCTTATTATTGGTTGGTGTTGTCTTTTCGTTAGCGGTTCTGCAGCACGCTGATGTCACAGGGGGATCATGCTATTGCTAGAATTTGATAGGACAAAATTTCAGTGTCAACAATCATGTTTTGCTCCTAAGAACAAAAGAGTAAGTGTTTCTTTTCAGCTTTTTCCAGTGACGCACACCGTTTTATTAATGAAAAAGCCAGCATAAGAAGTACAGGAGATGTTTGTGCAAACTCAAACTCCCCGAATGCAATGCAGATATACAACAGCAGAGACTCGGATGTACAAGATGACAAGCATTGTGGTGTTGATGCTTTGGAAGCTGATCTGTTTGAGCAGAGCGAATAGCTAAGTCGGTGAAAGTGCTGGAAAGACTAAATTATTAAAGCGCTGCTGCATTGCGCTCTTTAGCAAGGGCGATTTTCCACTGCACTAATATCAGTGGGTGGTTGATTTAGGACACAGTTAACAAAAGCGAAAATAGACCAACATTTCAATGAAAGACGTTTAGGCTAAAAAAAAGTCGTTAATTAAAATATTGGACACCGTTGAAGAGCATAAGTTAATCAGTCCATACAGAATTTCACTGAGTTTTTTTTCCATGATTGTTATGTCCAAAAATGCTTGATTTGGCTCTGGCTTTTTTCCAAAATTTGGTTTTTGTGCTTTTTTTTGCAGAAAACTACTTGAATTGACGAAAATTGCAATTGCAGGAAATTGTCTTTCACAGTGATATTTGTTGGTAAATGAGACCTTTTAGCTGTACTCATGTTCGACGCACTTGAATCGAACAGGGCTTTGGTTGAACGCGCGTTGTGATGACGTCACGACGCGTCTTGGCCCAAATCTGTGGAAAATCTGCGGTAATTTTGAAAAATTACTTAGCTTGATTGTGCATTAATCTCTTAGATTTTTTTCATTTTAGAGAAATCCTGGAAAAACTGGTTAATTTTAGAGATTAATATACAAGTGTTTCAGGGTGGATTTTTCCTTTAAAATACGAAAGATTGCGGCTTTCTTCTGGCATCATGCAAGTATTCCAAATGTGCATGTTGTTCTGCTTGGACCCGTGATTTGAATGCAGCCCTACATATATCCCTGAATGAAGCCATGTAGCTGCCCTGCCTTTAAATAATCCTGAAGAGCTAGTCATTATGGCGACAAATATCTCAGGTTAGTGTATAATTAGATTGCTTAGCCTACTACCTCATTAACCCTTTGATTGTTTTTTTATCAAGGACTAACCTATATAGCAAGGTCATTTAGCCCTACTTACGGCTTGTCGGAGTGCATTTTTACTCTGCTATGCTTGCACAATGAGCCTTGGCAGTAACGTGGGGTGTTGTCACATGTTGTATATCTCTCCACCAGGGGGAGCCCTACCAGGCAGAAGTGAGCCAACAGTAGATACCCTGTCAGTGCCACCTATTTCCCCCAACTGGTATTACTTCATGGCTGGCGGAGGCGCCATCTTGTTCCTGGTCATTGCCGTTGTCATGGCCATTGGCTGTCGCCGCCTGACAGCCAAGAGGAGCCGACCCACCATGGCCTACTATAGTCCCCACAGTGCTTACTACCCAAATGGTGCCATGCCCAGAGCAGGGGGGGGTCCTAAGTTGACTGTTTGGGTCGAAAAGGGGGATGGAAACTCCTACTGGTGAGGGGACTCAGTGTGATTAATGTTGACCTACATTGCAGACGAAGGTCAGAGGAAAAGAAGATGTTGGTTTAGTGTAAGGGATATCTCAAACAAGAAATTTTCCCCCCCCCTGGTACCACCTTGCTACCAACCGCTTGGGAACTGCGCAACTGAAGAGTGGACAGGAACCAGCATCTGCTCTAGACCTGTTGGTTTTCTTTTTTTTTTTTTTTTCCTTTTTTTTTTTTTTGATGCACCTTCACTTGCTGGATTTGGTGAGACACTCTGAGTCTGTTTACTACAGAGTACCAGCCAGTGGTTGTCTGGAAGAGCGCCATATTGGAAAACCTTCCAGTACAGGCTTAACTGTGATGTGAACAGGTTGAAAGCTCCTTGTGCCTGTGCCTGGTGGTAGCTCCTGAACTACCAAACCATCAGAGACTAAGTGGACATGGTGTCCAAGCCAACGACCTTAATCATAGATCCAAGACTGGCATGATGCCTTATTAATATTTCAGATGGGGATTGGTTCCAACTGGCCCCAAATCAGGGCTAGACGATGGAATGGATTACAAGATCAGGACTGAAGGACAGCCTTAAGTTTTTGCAGATCTAGATAATAATAACAATAATAATGTTGTATATCTAAATGTGGTGTCAACCTGTGTGGTTTACAAAATGCAATGAACCTTGGGTAAATTTACATCTGTCAAAATGTTTGCACTTTGAATAGATCCTGGTAGTATTTGTGAGGTGGGTCTGGGAAAATCTGTCCGATGACTCTGTGGCTAAATTCGGCCAAATTGGCGAAAAATTTGGGTTTTGAGTGTTTCTGCCTGGATCATACTTATCATACCATAAATATGTTGCACTGAAATGACATGAAAATGGTTTTGTTTACTTTCTGACCTTACCTTGATGTCTTCCTGCAAAGATTATGTTGGGTAAGCTTAACAAACACGATGGTAAAAACAGCCCACAGTGTGAAAATACGTCTAAAGCCTCCCCTAAGTGTGATTTCCTCAAACAAGAATCCTTTTTCAAACATACTTTTCTCCATTTTTAGACTTTTAAATGCTAGAACTTCACGCGTGGTTGAGGTACAAGCAAAAGAGAAAGATATTTCAGTTAAAATATGTAGTTTTCAGAAAAATAGAATGAAAAGAAGGGGTTTCCCAGGCCGCCACACAATTTACGATTTCTCTGTTTACTATTTAGCCAAAAAAGACAGTCAATGGACCATTTCTAATGAGTGTGTTGAGGCTGGACAACGGGGTATAATACAATTGAGCATGCATGTACAATTTTGTATATATATATTTTTTTTTTACAGGCTCAGGTTCAGTGATCAGCTTGATTTTAATGTGGGACAGTCCAATAAGAACCTTCCAGAACAACAGCAAATCACATTTCATATATATTTTAGGTCACAGTGACACTAGCATCAAAGAGGTTCATATTCAGAGAGTACAACTGGAAGAGCGAGAGAGAACATTTTCACTGCCATATTTCTCCAGCTCAAGACAGGGCTACTAGAGCTTTGCATTTTTTTATGCATGTTCCTCAAATTTCACAGCAGAAATCCCCCCAAATATTGCGTAGGCCCCCTCAGTTTCCAAGCCAGAAGTGAGGAGGCGTGCATTATTCCAACCAAACGGCTGTCAGTGTTTTATTCCCTGCAACAGGCCACATAAACAACGCCAGCTGCTTCCCTTCACAGTCTTGTCTTAATGAGGACCGAGAGAGAGAGAGAGTGTAGTGGTGAAGGAGTGAGCTTTGTGCACTCCCAACAGCTGGTAGACATTTTTGTTAGGCCGCAGGCCTTGGAGTCTTCCAGGACAATGAAGAGCGTGCAGCACCTCCATGTGGTTTGCTAGTTTTCTGAACAGTTTTTCGAAATCCATTTTTTGTTAGTGAGCACTGGTGTTGAAAATTAGAGGAAGAGATCAAGAGAGACTTCCATTAATGCTTGTTCTACTTGTTCCCAGTGAGTTTCCTTGTTTACTCGTTTTGCATGTTTCCTAGATTCAAGTGTGTTTCCTAGTTTCCTCATTGGCTAGTTTTGAGTATTTCCTAGGTCCCTTGTTCCCTAGGTTCCAGTGTGTTTCCTTGTTCCCTAGGTTCAAGTGCATTTCCTAGTTCTCTTGTTCACTAGGATCGACTGTGTTTCCTTGTTCCCTAGGTTCAAGTGCATTTCCTAGTTCTCTTGTTCACTAGGATCGACTGTGTTTCCTTGTTCCCTAGGTTCCAAGTTCCCTAGGTTCAAGTTTGTTTCCTAGTTCCGTAGGTTTGAGTGTGTTTCCTAGATCCCTTGTTCCCTAGGTTCGAGTGAGTTTCCTAGTTCCCTAGGTTCGAGTGTGTTTCCTTGTTCCCTAGGTTCCTAGTTCCCTAGGTTCAAGTTTGTTTCCTAGTTCCCTTGTTTTCTAGGTTCAAGTTTGTTTCCTAGTTCCGTAGGTTTGAGTGTGTTTCCTAGATCCCTTGTTCCCTAGGTTCGAGTGAGTCTCCTAGTTCCCTAGGTTCGAGTGAGTCTCCTAGTTCCCTAGGTTCGAGTGATTCTCCTAGTTCCCTAGGTTCATTTGTATGTCCCTAGTTCCCTAGGTTCCAGTGTGTTTCCTAGTGTCCTTGTTCACTAGTTTTGAGTGTTTCCTAGCTCCTTTGTTATATAGTTTCAAGTGTTTCCTAGTTCCCTTGTTCCCTAGGTTCCAGTGTGTTTCCTAGCTGTCTTGTTCCAAGTGCCTTCCAGAATTTCCTTGTTCACTATTTTCAAGTGCATTTCCTAGTTTCCTTGGTCAGGTTGCAGCATGCTCCCTAGTTCCCAGTGTGTTTCTTAGTTTCCTAGTTCTGTGGATTGAATGTGTTCCCTAGCTTCCTTGTTGTAGTTTCAAGCATGTTTCCTAGTTCCTTTATTTCTTAGTTTGGAGTGTATTTCTTAGTTTCCTTATTTGCTTGTTTCCTTGTTCCCAGTGTCTTTCCTAGTTCCAAGTGTTTCCCCTAGTTTCCTTATTCCATAGTTTTGGGTGACTTTTCTAGTTTCCATGTTTTCCTAGTGCCTTTGATAGTTTCCTTGTTCCCTAGTTTGAGTATTATTCCTAGTTTCCTTGTTCTGCAATGTCCTAGGTCCCAGTGTCCCCTAAGTCTCAGAGTTCTCTAGTTGCTGCTGTTTTAGTTTCTTATGCGTCCACTGTTTGGGGTGCTTTTGATCAAATTTAACACACTGATTTGCCATAGTCATGCACAACGGTTGATTATCCTTCACTGCATTTTTCCCCATGCTGGTACTCAAAGTGTGGTATTCAATATGGCCAACACTGTTTGGCAAATTGTTGTAACAGGAAGTAGAAAGCGATGATCCAGACTCACTAACTATGGTGGCAGGGCTATGAATGACAAATATGTAGCTAATCCAGAGTTAGTACTTTAATACTGGATGGTTTTACCATGTATTTCTATATTATAGAGCATCTCAATTAGAGTTGTTAGGAGTGAAAAATAGAAAGATGGAGAACTTTTGTGAGCTATTCATTGCTATTTCCCTCAGACAGAAGTGGTAAGAGAACTATTGGCATTGGCTTGCAATATGCTTTTAAATGAGTCTCATCTTGCCATGCATTCTTTCAAGCGCTTAATATTTTTAATTAGTTAATGGACCCGATAGCATTTATTACAGCCGCTGGAAGTTTTCCTCCTTCATATCCCTGGAGAACATGGTAATGAGTGAACGCTTTCTCCAGAGACTTATCGTCCAGAGAGACTGGATGTCAGAATCTTTTTACCCCCAAGATGTCTGCACTTTTTTTTGTCCCCCCTATAAAAATGAAATTATGTGTGACACTAAATGATACTCGTCTTTGGACATGGGCATCTCAGGGCTTGTAGAACAGGCAGACGGTCGTTGTCTTCTCAGAGGAGTTGTTATCTTGTCCGTGTAGAACAGATTGCTCACAACGGAGCAAGTCAGCCCACCACCTTCGCATCCGTAGCACGCAGGCTTTCACATCAATTTCTTAGCCTTGTTTAGTTTGGACCCAGCAGGCCTCAGTTCAAACAGTTTCTTAACAAAGGCGGTATTATCCCGATAAACCACCTAACGATGCTTGACGTTCTGGCCATTTTTATCACCCCACACAGCTTATGTAGGTGGTTCTGATGTTCAGACTGTACTTATGTTTAAAAGAATGATGATGATGATGGCAGCTTTCCTGTATGAATGTGGCACTATACCTCAATCTTAAAAGGAATGTGCTGTATGAAAAGAAAAAGAGAAAAAAAAAACAAAAAAAAAACCATGAACGAAATATTTTTTGCTTGATGAATTGGAAATGTCCTTTTAAAGTATGGTAATAAAATCTTATTTTTTCTAACCAGGCGTTTCCTTTCCTTCTTAATAGTTTCTTATTAATTACACATAGTAACCTGTAATTAACTTTGCCATCTCCATGTTTCCGTAACAACACCTAATTTTCATAATCGTTTGGTAATGACTTTTACAGACTGGGCTTTGGGCAATTTTGTATTTCAATTAATAATTTCTCCTCCCCACAGTTAAAAAAATGGACCCCAGAGGTAACCGTCTTCTCAACAGCCGGGACCACATAGACACAGGTAGGTAATTAATGACTTCTTTTTTTTTTTTGTTGTTGTTGTTTAATATTGCAGAAGAAATGTCGCTTCTCGTAATACTTAAAGTTTTCTCGTAAAGACTTATTCGTTTTCTGTCTTTTAAAAGGGGACAGGTTAACTGGAGACCTGTGCATCTTTATACATTGGCAGCTACCCGTCCTACTAATGAAACATACAGTAATTAAGTCTATCCTCAGCCCACATGCCCTCCACTAATTCATCAATCACCTCAGGCTCATTTGTTGATACTAACAGGACAAATGTCTGTATACTAATTGGGGGGGTGGAAGCAGAATAACAGAAATTTTATAGCGCAAAGTTGTGAGGTTTGTTAGATTGGAGAATCTTTACATCTTTGGAAAAGAGATGCAGACAGGCACAAAATGTAATTTTCTTGAAGTCCTATACATATGGTGTAGAATTCAGATTTAACTTTTTCTTCAACCCCCATTCTTAGGTGTCCAGGGTTTTATATATAGTTTACAAGCCATCTACAACCAACCAGCCAACCAAACAACCAACCAAGAGCATTCGTCTATCCCCATTGTCATGCCATTGAACATGCCTATACATATACCATCTTAAAAAAATTAATCAAAAAAAACGACTGGCTTGAATGCTCCCTTTGACCAATCCTATGCCGGGCTGACGTTTCTTCAATTTCTCACTCACATCTTTAGTTACTGTGGCAGGGTTTCCATTGTTTTACCAAATCGTGAGAAGTGGCAAAGAATTTCCCACTATTCAGTAGAACCAACGTGAAGATTGTACTGTGTGTCCAGTATGAAAACTTTAATAAAAACAGTCTCCACATTTCTTTGTTCTAGGTGTACAAATCCCAGAATGGACCACCGTAGAACCTTCCTCAGAGCCTCCGGTAACACGAACGCCGGGCAGGGAGAATCCTTGGCTTTCCACGTTGGACCCCATTCTCCTCACCATCATAGTGATGAGCTCTCTGGGAGTTCTTTTAGGCGCCGTGTGCGCTGGTCTTCTGCTGTACTGCACCTGCTCCTACGGAGGCCTGACCTCGCGCTCCTCCACCACCCTGGAGAACTACAACTTTGAGCTCTACGATGGCATCAAGCACAAGGTGAAGTTCAACCAACAGCGCTGCTGCTCGGAAGCTTGAGGACTACCCGGCTGGCGTTTATCGGACATGCAAGAACTTGGCGCTTTCAAGAGAGACTGGCCCCATCTCTTGGTATGCATGTCACCACCTTGCTGCTTGTTGGTGCAGTCGTTGGAGTCGGCGCTTCCAGCTAGCCTATCTTGCTGAGCTCAGATCTTGCTTGGCTGGATGCGGTTTGATTCAAACCTGGATTATCGAAGGCTGCTTGGAGTTATCTCTAGGGAAACATTTCCCAGCTTAGCCTCAAACTAGATATTAGTACATATCAGTTCTGTCTATTCGAAAAAACAACAAAAGAAAAAAATCTCACGATAAGCTTTGGATTCTTGGATTCGGAATTGAGCCGAACGCTCATCATCCCTGAACGCGGAGCTCTTGTGGCATGTGACTGATGGTGTGGTGATGTTTGTTGACGTTTTTGAGCTTTTTATTTTCGTTCGGTTTTTTTTTCCCCCTTCTCAATTTCCTAACTGTGATGCCTTAATGCTGGTCAATCTGTTGGTTCTCATTCCAAAACTGACCATATTTCATTTTTGAATCTTTACATCCATCCAGTGCTTGTTTAGTTCTGTGGTCTTGCTTCATGGTTCACTCTGGCTTTAGTAGAAAGGCAAGAAACAAAAATGTAACCTTGTTAAGACAAGCCAAGTAGAATTTCACGTGATTATGCTAAGTTTCTTGGTAAGAAAATACAAGACCTTTTTTTGTTTTTTTAAATGGTGTAAAGCAACAGGGAATTTTGTCAGTGCAACCTATGGATTGCTGTAAATGGGACATACTGCTGAGCTCCATGGTATTACAGATCAACAATGCTCCAGGCATTTTAAGAAAGAGTGGTTTTTGTGGTGAACACGGCACCACGAGGAACACCATCATTGAGAATTTGAACGACCAAGGCCAAGCACTCACCTGCTAGTTTTTTCCCCCCCCTCATACGAGGCTGAAGGTTAACAGGAGACAGGTTTAGTGATGAATTGGGTTGGAGCTTACGTCAGCTCCCTAGTGGCTTTCAAAGGCTTCTAGATGAAAAAATAATAGACTAACTGAGATGGAGTAAATCTTTTCCCAATCCCACTGACAGATATCATCCATGACAAGCACGGGAACACGCGTTCATATACGCTCACACGCATTCTGCTGACATATCAACCGTGTTACAGTGTTACACCTCTGCAAAAACAAGACGCAGAGGAGCGTTCCGGAATTACGAGACTCTGAATAGGGAAAATGAACGCATTGCACTCCTGTGCCACTCATCTGAAAGACTGTCACTACTGGAACGGGAACTTTTCCAAGTGCCTTGGAGCTGCTCTGGCACTCATAAGACTCGAAGCTTTCGTCTGTGTCTCAAAACACTCGAAAAGACTTGAGAGAGAGAGAGAAAAATAAAATAAAATTTGATAATCACAGCACTGGGTAGACTTCCAGTTACTCTCTGGAAGGCTTGTACAGGGGGGGAAAAAAAAAAAAAAAAAAAAAAAGTGTGCGCTTTTTATGATAATAATTGTGATTATGTTTATTTAATAAAGGACTGATAAATATCAAGCACTGGAAAGGATCTTTGAAGAGAAGTGGAATGTTGTGTTTGTGGTTTTACTAAAAGTTTCAGGGTTGCACGGTGTTAACCGACCGTTTAAAAACTTTGCGTGCGGTTTCATCTGTGAGCTAACCGTCCGATCATGTACTGCAACTAACCGTGCGACCGTCACACCCTTGCTGTTAATTATTCAGACTGAAATGCCTTGACGTTCTGTTTAGCATGTGTGCTCGCATACACTTTCATTTATCCAACCCCAATCCCAACACACGCACACACACATTTACACCAGTATGTTTTTGCAGCAGTGTGGAATTAGTTTCATCTGGCCACAAAGAGAACAATTGGCATCTACCTATAAAAGCTGATCCATAAAACATCAACACGCACTGCACACACACACACACACACACACACGTGCTTGCACACTACTGTGTCGGCTGCAGGCTCTCTCATCTCCCCATGGGCTCCCATTAGCCAAAACCTTCAGTCTCCTTCATTTAAAAACTCGCAACATCAAAGCTTTGAAGTGCCTTACTGTTCGCCGCAACGTCTCCTTCATCCCTCCGCCTGACCCAGCCACCGAACCCTCCTCGGTTAACTGTTTCACTACGTCCTACCACAAAATAGTACAGTCCTTCAGCCAATATTGCCATTTCATAATAAGTATGATCAAGAACATCAAGAACACATATATCGTAGAAGGCAAGGAATCTACGAGGACTTTGATTGGGATATAAATGAATCACAAAATACAATAAAGTGGGTAGTAGCTCTATCATAGCCTAGTTGAATATAAATGAACGCTACGTTCGGATTTAATACGGGCTAAATAAAACTGATACTGATAATGGTCTCGGGTATTGGTCCAACAATACGAGTAACCCGATATGTCATGATGGCGAACAGTATCTTTAATAGAGAGCATGACCTAAGAGTACAGAGCAAGAGCAGGATCAGCGCAAGGTGTGGAGAGGTATTTATGAGCGAGCACTTCAGTTCTGCGAGCACTGAGACACGGAAACACTTTTTTAATGACCACACTCACTTATACTGCTCCGTGTGCTCGGCTTGGCCGTCCTCACAATGTTTAAATGCCACATCATGAAATACTTGACATGAGGATTTCACTGCTGGCAGCAACCAACATAAGCAGAGCTAAATAAAATGTTTCACAACACCGATGCCCGGATACTCACTTCGGTTTAGACGAGGGCCGAATGCTCTGCTGGGTTCGTACCGCGTTTCCGCCGAAAACCAAACATAGACATGGCGAACACTAGATATCCACCGATAGTGGATTTTACCAATACCGATAACCGAGTTGGGCTGGACCTGCCGATAACCGATTAATCAACACTTAAAGTAAAACACTGCTGAACTTCATTACAAAAATAAACAGTACTGACTGTATTTTCTTAAAAATGATTATATTATATATATTCACTAT
Organism: Cranoglanis bouderius; assembly: GCA_023630585.1. Taxonomy (NCBI): domain Eukaryota; kingdom Metazoa; phylum Chordata; class Actinopteri; order Siluriformes; family Cranoglanididae; genus Cranoglanis; species Cranoglanis bouderius. The sequence goes on from CM042552.1 coordinate 19,950,728, forward strand.
TAATAAATATTAAAAGCAAATAAAATATATACATCCAAACTGAACCAAAAAGTAACACTCCAAATACATAAAAATAGAGACATCTAAAATTAATCAAAAAACACTTCAAATAGCACAACAAAAATTGTCAGTGGCAGTTTTATTTCACCTCTAGAGGCCACTCTTGTACTGTATAATGACAAAACCGATCAATCGGCCGACCTCTAGTGAACACTAAACTTACTCCTTTTACTAACAAGCTTTAAACTATAGTATTTTTTTTTTTTTTACCGATTGCATGGTGTAACATCAGGAGGAACGGCTCTGTCATCACAAGACTCCGTCACCAATTTACTTGGGACTTGAACCAGTAAAAGTGATTTCTAATGAAATGGAGGAAGTAAGTTAATCCCTGCCACCTCCATAAGGAAACACTTAAGACATACCAAATAACCCTCAACAGCAGAACCAGCGCTACACTGAACAAACCACAGGAATTTGCCTTTCCCCGTGTGTCTGTGTGTTCTCTGCATTTCCTCGGCCACTAGTCCAAACACTGATTGCCCCATCAGCTTTCAGACACGAGCTTTGATAGCGAGCGAGCGAGAGAGAGAGAGAGAGGAGTGCTCTGATCTACGGCAGGGTCAGCCCCAGTGGAGAATTAGATTTCAATCTGACAGCAAGGGAAAGCAACATTTACGAAACAAAAGTTTTGAATAATTTGGAAAAAAAAAAAAAAAAACCAGCCCGACGGACTGGCTCCTCTAGGCAATTTCCTAGGTTTCCATGGTTCACGTGTCGATCAAAGCAAGGCGCTGAGCTCTTAATGTCTAAGGCGGCACTCAACAAATACCACATCTACAACAGCAGATGAAAATGGGCATGACTATTTTTGCTACGTTTTAGTGGCCCATTAAAGGTGTAATAGTCTTCTTTTTTTTTTTCTTGCTTGGAAAAATATGTTTGGGAAACTGCGTTACGGTCCGGAATGCTTATCTGTGCTTGCATGGGCCACTTGTCAGTCATTTTATAGACACTCCCCAGTCCCCATTTACTCCGCCCACATCTCGGTCTGAAATCGGCAAACGCCCAGCACAGCATGGTCATTCCCCTACGAGCAAAAAAACATGCTGAAAAAAACTTAAACGCAGTAAAACCGGAATAAACACTGGCAGCGCTTTTCCAAGATGGAGTAATTTATTGCTGGTGAACATGATAAACCTGGGTGCAGAATTGGTGACGTTGGTCCCAGACAGGTATGTAAATGCATAAATCTGAGTGAAGCTTTGAATTGTTTGAATTTGCATAAGGAAATCAAGCAGAGATACGCTTTTTTTTTGTTTGTTTGTTTGTTATTATTAGGTTTCAGGGTCGATATCAAGGGGGAAAAGGGCTTCGATCTTTTGAGTCAAGGCAAACACAACATGTTCTGTTTATAAAGCAGAAGCATCCTGTGGGATAAAACCAAATACCAACACGTTATTCCGACAGAAACTAAAACACATACAGATTTGATAGGAGGAGCTGCACTATTCATTTAGTTTTATTTGCCGGAAAGGTTCACGGGGCGTCAAGATCGGGGTAGAGGTGTCCACCATGGGGGGGGTGGTAAATCAAATATGAAACAGAAAATAAGAAAGAAAGAAAAAGGAAAAAAAGAAAAAGGAAAAAAGAATGAAAGAAAGGAAGACAGACAGACAAAAACACTGGAAGGAAAAAGAAAACGATAAAGAAACTGGGAGGAAAGAAGGAAAAAGAAGAAAGAAAGAAAGAAAGATATTGGAAAGGAAAACAGACAAACAGGAAATGAAGGGCAGAAAGAAGTAAGGAAGGAATGAAGGAAAAAGAAAGAAAGAATTAAAGAAAGAAAGAAAAAAGACTGGGAAGAAAAAAGAGAAAGAAAGATAAAGAAAGACTGGAAAGAAAAAGACTAGGAACAAAAAAAGAAAAGTGAAAGGAAAAAGACAAGAAATGAAATGAAGGACAGAAAAAAAGGAAGGAATGAAGGAAAAAGAAAAAAGAAAGAAAGACTGGGAAGAAAGAAAGACAGAAAAAGAGAGACGAAAAAAAACACTGGAAGGAAAGAAAAAAAGAAAGAAAGAAACACTAGGAACAAACAGAGAAAAAGAAAAAGTGAAAGAAAGAAAAAATGGAAAGGAAAAAAGACAAAAAAAAAGGACATGAAAAGAAGGGCAGAAAAAAAGAAGGAAGGAAAGAAAGAAAAGAGACTGGAAAGCAAGCAAGTACGAAAGAAGCACACTAAAGAAAGCAAGAAAGACAACAAACACAAAGTTGTGGTTTAGGCCACGCCCACTTTGGTGCGACACCGTTACCGTATGCACCGTACATCACATACAGAAAGATTTCTTTTTTCTTTTTTTATTCAGGACATTTGCGGTGTTCCTGCACTGTGAGCTAATGACTAGTGAAAGATTGTGTGTGTGTGTGTGTGTGTGTGTGTGTGTGTGTGTGTGTGTGTGTGTGTGTGTGTGTGTGCGCTCAGTTACTGAATAACGATGTGTGGACTGATGAAAGTCAGACGTTAATTAGTGAGAGTGAAAGTAAAATGCAGTTTATTCCCGCAGCCAGCTGTTCGGGCTCGGAGTTCAGGATCATGTTCCAGCTACAGAGACATCAGTGTGGCATCAGTACAAATCCATTTCCCCCCCTCAGCGCTGCCGAATTCTCCACTCTGATTGGTCAGAAGGTGGAGATTTCTTTTCTATAACAGCAGCTCTGCAGGGTTCAGAGGGTTGCACTCGTTCTAACGCGTTATCGTTTCTATGGTAACGGCTTAGGACTTGTACAGCAAGCGCTCCACGTAAACAGGTGAGTACGTGCTACCACAACATTAAATGTAACTATAAACGGATAAAAAAAATTTTTTTTAAAAGTACAAGGTCTCATTGTTGAATAACTAAATAATGTAATCACTAGCAAACTGTAGAGGTGTAAGAGGAATAAAACACTCCGAGAGCTCGAGATGGTCCCGGTAACTCTGCTTCAGTGATGATTATTTTCCCACAACGGCGTTCCCTGAATGTTTTATTCCCCACAGTGGAGAAGCGTTTTCTCCACACACTTTTTTTTTTAAAAACTCTCCAATGAAAACATCTTGCAGAAGACAAACAAGGCTCACAAAAGAATTTCCTCACACCCACACCCACACCCAGGCCATGTACAACAATAAACAGGAGAATCCTGCAAACATTGTCATCATGCGCTGTTTATTTTGGAAGAACAGATGACGGCGTCAGCGCGGGTCGAGCCCGACTTCCTCGTTTCCTGAGGAGTGTGAGGCGTTGGTGTCGTGTGTGGTTCTGGAACACTCGTGAGAACGAATCGCAGAAATCAGATTTTCTTCCGATATTAAAAATCCGCCGTCAGCCAGTTCTTCCATCCAAAGATCAGGACGGAAACGCAGAGGTCCGGGGTGGCACGGCTCAGATCCTCGCGCCGGTGGCTTTCGGCAGCAGTTGCCATGGAAACAGAGGTGGCTGGCAGGAGCGTCGCCGAGCTATTAAACTGCCATAATGATTATACTGCACACGGGGGGAAGGACCATAAGAGGTCTTTTCTTTTCTGAATGCAAATGACAGCCAAAAAAAAACCCCATGTGTAATGTGTATATATTTAAATATATCGTTTATCTGACTTAAAGGGGGAAAAGGTGAAATAAGGGAAGAACTAGAAAAATGTGAGAAGTGAAGAAGATAAGGTTAAGGCAAAGGGACGAGCTAATGGACTTATTAGGGACTATAACGGACTAATGGATTTATTTATTTGTTTCCTTTGCCCTCTTGGTTAAGTAAGGAATAAACCACCTTGGGGGTGTGCTGTAATAGAAAAAACATCCACGACAGGGTGGCGTGATGAGGCACAGTGACTGCTACACACCTCACAGCTGAAAAACATTTATCTGTTTATAGTTACATTTACATCTACAAATCATGTTAGCTGTGGAGAGGAGGAAAGGAAGGAAGTAAAGAAACAGAAAAAGATCAAACTACACATGAAGGAAGGAAGGAAAGGGTGAAAGAAAGAAAAAGAAAGAAAGACACTAAAGACAGAAAGAAAGACAGACCAATTGACACATGAAAGAAAAAGAAAGAGCAAACTACATGAAGAAAAAGAAAGAAAAAAGAAAGGACAGACAGAAAGAGCAAACTACATGAAAGAAAGCAAGGATAAACTACATGAAAGAAAGAAAGAAAGAAAGAAAGAAAGCGAGCAAACTACATGAAAGAAAGAAAGAAAGAAAGAAAGCGAGCAAACTACATGAAAGAAAGAAAGAAAGAAAGAAAGAAAGCGAGCAAACTACATGAAAGAAAGAAAGAAAGAACAAACTACATGAAAGAAAGAAAGAAAGAAAGAAAGCGAGCAAACTACATGAAAGAAAGAAAGAAAGAAAGCGAGCAAACTACATGAAAGAAAGAAAGAAATCGAGCAAACTACATGAAAGAAAGAAAGAAAGAACAAACTACATGAAAGAAAGAAAGAAAGAACAAACTACATGAAAGAAAGAAAGAAAGAACAAACTACATGAAAGAAAGAAAGAAAGAACAAACTACATGAAAGAAAGAAAGAAAGAACAAACTACATGAAAGAAAGAAAGAAAGAGAACAAACTACATGAAAGAAAGAAAGGAAGAAAGAAAGAAAGAAAGAGAGCAAACGTATGAATAAAGAAAGAAAGAAAGAAAGCAAACTACATGTATGAATAAAGAAAGAAAGAAAGAGAGCAAACTACATGAAAGAAAGAAAAAGAGAGCAAACTACATGAAAGAAAGAAAAAGAGAGCAAACTACATGTATGAATAAAGAAAGAAAGAAAGAGAGCAAACTACATGAAAGAAAGAAAAAGAGAGCAAACTACATGAAAGAAAGAAAAAGAGAGCAAACTACATGAAAGAAAGAAAAAGAGAGCAAACTACATGAAAGAAAGAAAAAGAGAGCAAACTACATGAAAGAAAGAAAAAGAGAGCAAACTACATGAAAGAAAGAAAGAAAGAGAGCAAACTACATGTATGAATAAAGAAAGAAAGAAAGAGCGCAAACTACATGTACGAATAAAGAAAGAAAGAAAGAAAGAAAGAGCGCAAACTACATGTACGAATAAAGAAAGAAAGAAAGAAAGAAAGAGCGCAAACTACATGTACGAATAAAGAAAGAAAGAAAGAAAGAGCGCAAACTACATGTATGAATAAAGAAAGAAAGAAAGAAAGAGCGCAAACTACATGTATGAATAAAGAAAGAAAGAAAGAAAGAGCGCAAACTACATGTATGAATAAAGAAAGAAAGAAAGAAAGCGAGCAAACTACATGTATGAATAAAGAAAGAAAGAAAGAAAGCGAGCAAACTACATGTATGAATAAAGAAAGAAAGAAAGCGAGCAAACTACATGTATGAATAAAGAAAGAAAGAAAGCGAGCAAACTACATGTATGAATAAAGAAAGAAAGAAAGCGAGCAAACTACATGTATGAATAAAGAAAGAAAGAAAGCGAGCAAACTACATGTATGAATAAAGAAAGAAAGAAAGCGAGCAAACTACATGTATGAATAAAGAAAGAAAGAAAGCGAGCAAACTACATGTATGAATAAAGAAAGAAAGAAAGCAAGCAAACTACATGTATGAATAAAGAAAGAAAGAAAGCGAGCAAACTACATGTATGAATAAAGAAAGAAAGAAAGAAAGCGAGCAAACTACATGTATGAATAAAGAAAGAAAGCAAGCAAACTACATGTATGAATAAAGAAAGAAAGAAAGCAAGCAAACTACATGTATGAATAAAGAAAGAAAGAAAGCGAGCAAACTACATGTATGAATAAAGAAAGAAAGAAAGAAAGCGAGCAAACTACATGTATGAATAAAGAAAGAAAGAAAGCGAGCAAACTACATGTATGAATAAAGAAAGAAAGAAAGCGAGCAAACTACATGTATGAATAAAGAAAGAAAGAAAGCGAGCAAACTACATGTATGAATAAAGAAAGAAAGAAAGCAAGCAAACTACATGTATGAATAAAGAAAGAAAGAAAGCGAGCAAACTACATGTATGAATAAAGAAAGAAAGAAAGCGAGCAAACTACATGTATGAATAAAGAAAGAAAGAAAGCGAGCAAACTACATGTATGAATAAAGAAAGAAAGAAAGAGAGCAAACTACATGTATGAATAAAGAAAGAAAGAAAGAAAGCAAACTACATGTATGAATAAAGAAAGAAAGAAAGAGAGCAAACTACATGTATGAATAAAGAAAGAAAGAAAGAGAGCAAACTACATGTATGAATAAAGAAAGAAAGAAAGCAAACTACATGTATGAATAAAGAAAGAAAGAAAGAGAGCAAACTACATGTATGAATAAAGAAAGAAAGAAAGAGAGCAAACTACATGTATGAATAAAGAAAGAAAGAAAGAAAGCAAACTACATGAATGAATAAAGAAAGAAAGAAAGAAAGAAAAAGTAAACTATGAAACTAAGAAAGAAAGAAAGAAAGAAAGAAAAAGCACAAACTACATGAAAGAAATAAAGTGCCCTCAAGGACACGTAAACAATATTTACTACACGTTACCACATGACACCACAACGTGACTCTTTTAAAGGTGTTCACGATAACAATAATAATCATTATTATTAGAAGAAGAATTCAGGGCTCCATCACTCACACATACACTCACCCACAGCTAGCTGCTAACTGCTAATGCATGTAAAACCCTATAGTGACACATTCATGTTGATTAAGTAGCAATGTTGGCAGAGTGTAAAGTTCAGTTTAACTGTACTGAAGGAAGAACGTGTCCCCACCAGATGGAAGTGTGCAGGGAAGAGTACACGTCCCCTCAGTGGGAAGATCACGTTACCCGAGGTCCACACTGCACCACCATGATGGATGGCTCGTACTTGTTCTGTGACACTTAAACATGTTATTCCTCAACGGAGACCTTCTGGGACGGGGGAAAAGTCCACAGCTGAACTCCTGAAGCTGGTGTTTCACGAGAGACGGAGCTTAAGGGGCTGGTGTGGATTTCTCACATGGGGATATGTAATTCCACCACAGCGTGGAATGTGGTTTTGTGGCTTCGAGTCTGTTTTGCGGCTTTAACACCGAAAACGTTACATCGTTACACAATTTAACGTTGTGCAGTAAGTGCAGGTAAATTCCAGAGGTGGCTGTTTGTCTTTTTATTATTTATGTGTTTGTTTTTATACCATGGCGCTGCTGAATTCTCAATTCGGATTGGTCAGAAGTTGTTGACCGGTTCTGGCTGTAGTGCAAACCACAAATTTATTGCGCTCATTCTGATACGTTATCGTTTCTATAGTAACAACAACTTCACACTCTACATTGTTCTTATGGCTGAGAACTGATGGTACTTAATTGCGAATGGAATGTCATGCCATTTCATCTTCACACTTGAGGTTTCATCATCTTTGTCTTTGAGGTTTTATTGCCTTTATCTTTAAAAGCATGAGTGATGGAAGCAGATGCTCGACGGTATGAAAACACGGATGTCTGCTTCCATCTGGTGGTCGAGATGAATTCTGTACACGTCTTAGAGTCTATTCCAGTAAAAAGAGAGCGCAAGATTGACAAATGGATGCTGGGTCACAGAGACTGTACCAGTCTGTGGTGCTCAAGAAGAAGCTTGGTTTGTGTATAAAGTTTGCAGATCTATGTCCAGAACCTCACTGATCATCCTGAGCTGTGCGTAGTAACCGAAAGAATAAGGTTGACAACGGAAATGACGATCCATCCACAGGGTTGCTGGGCTTACAACCCAAGCTCCTTGCTGAGAAGCTTGACAACCTGAGAGAGCCTTGGATCAAGAGGAGCCAGTTGAGGTTGCTCCTTGAAAGGATGCCCCCCCCCCCCGGATTTGCTCCTGGTAGAGCTGTATGAGGTACGTCCCACTGGGTCCCAGGGGGCAAACCCAGGACCTGCTGGAAATATTATATCTCACAGCTGGTTTGGGAACATTTGGGGATCCAAAAAACCCAGTAGGAGCTGGAATTCTGTGGTGCAGGACGGAGAGGTCTGGGCTGAACTTCTCAGCTTGTTGCCACCACAACCCCCATCAAGAAAAGCAGAATGTAAAACGAATAAATGAATGCATTTCTATTCCTGGAGAGTCAGCTTCACAGTGGAGCCCCACCCACCCAGTCCCACCAAACCCTGTCAAGCATTGTGTGTCATTCAAAAGTTTACAAATGAATGAAATGAAAAAAATTATGATAATAATAATAAACGTTATCACTGAACTGCAGGCTTTGTGTTGTGCCAATATATTGGATTTGTGTTTGGACTTGTAGGAACCTTGTTTTGTCAGAGCTGTACTCCATTGAACTGTATGTTGGGATGGAACG
>CM042552.1:19966568-19984068 GCA_023630585.1 Cranoglanis bouderius
CCACTTTTTTTTGCAGAAAGCTCTCAGGTATTTGGGCATTTGCCGCGCGCGGATTGCAGTCAATAATAGCACGCGCAGATGATGATGATGATGAGGAGGAGGATGAGGAGGATGATGATGATGGCCTTCATTTATCATCATCCCTATTTACGTGCAGGACGGGGCGGGGGGGGGGGCGGTTGGGGGGGGGAGAACGAATTAGCCAGGAGTCGTCAATAAAGCCATTTTTTCCCCTCCTTTTTTGTGTGTTGGGGTAAACGGCGCCTCCGGTGTCTTCACGAGCTTTTTATTGAGCTCGCGGCGCGTGATAAAGCGACCTGCCACCGCCGTTATATTCGCCTTTTTTTCACGCGAACAGCGCCGAGCTGATCGGGCCGAATGGGCGCTAATTAAAACCTATAAATTATCTTGCGCGCGCGTGTGCGTGTGCGTGCGGCCTCCGCCTCTCAAAGATGTCGCGTGCGCGCGAGATAAGTACGGAGCCCCAGTGCACTAATTTACCCCCGCCGCGCCTCTCTCTCTCTCTCTCTCTCTCTCTCTCTCTCTCTCTCTCTCTCTCTCTCTCTCTCTGTGTGTGTGTGTGTGTGTGTGTGTGTGTGTGTGTGTGTGTGTGTGTGTGTGTGTGTGTGTGTGCGTGCGTGCATCCTCTATAGCATCCTCTTAAACAGCGCGCTGATGGAGTACTAATGAGGAAAGAATGAAGTGATGGAGCTTCTCCACAATAAAGATTTCACCCGGCGGTGTTTATAGCAGAATAAACCCGCGCGCTCGCGTTATTTCTTTACAATGAGGCCCTAATTATGTTCCTTCACGCGGCCTTGTGGACTGATCATGTTTTAATGCTTTAATGTTTTAATAATAGTTCGTCTAATCTAACTGCTTGCAACCAGAAGGCATTAAAATATATATTTCCTTTTTTTGGAATGACAAAAAGACATGTGTAAGAAAAACGACGACATGACAAGCGCTAAAATGAGGATTAGGGGTTTTTTTGTTCGTTATCTTTAGTAGCCCAGAGATACACATTTAGCAAGGTAGCAAGTGCAGTAAAAACAATAGTGCTCAATGGCAAGGTAATAATAATAATAATAATAATAATAATAATAATAATAATAATAATAATAATAATAAGAGGAAGAAGAAGAAGAAGAGGAAGAAGAAGAACAACAACAACAACAAGAACAACAACAGCAATACTACTACTATTATTATTCATTATTATTATTATTATTATTATTATTATTGTAAACAATTATATAATACATAATTATAAATAATTATAATTGTTTGTTTTTGTTTTTGTGATGTTTAGTGTTGTAATAAATTATGTTATTATTATTATTATTATTATTATTATTATTATTATTATTATTATTACTAATAATAATAATAATTCTCTCTCTCTCTCTCTCTCTCTCTCTCTCTCTCTCTCTCTCTCTCTCAGCGTCACCGTAGCACCGGGAGCGCGTGCTGAAGTGTTCGCGCGCGCGCCGGTTGTATCTTACATTAAGCCGCCTCCACTCTTTTGTTGTTTAAAAACGTCGTAAAACTCGATTGGACTCCCTTTCCTGTGACAGCGACGACGCTTTCATCCTATTGGCCCATCGCACGTGTGACTCGCTCACGTGCTTCCGGTCGAAGAGGAAAAGGGGAGGGGGGCGCGGGTAAAAAAAAAAAAAAAAAAAAAAAAAAAGATTTTTAGAAAGAGTTTACTAAGCGCGAGCTGTCATACGTGGGGGCGCGAGGCACGGGCCGCGGAGCATCACAGAGCGCCATGTGTGTGAGTGTGTTTTGATATCCTCGAGACGCGTTAAGGGGGAAAAAAAAACAAAACAAATATATATGTATAGAATAAATGAATAAATAAGTAAAAAGGTGCACGAGGCATTCCGATGGTGCAGCGTCTTCAAGGTGTATCTAGAGATTGAAGATAATCTGCAGGGTTTTTTTACTCCAGGATAAATATTTTGGTGGCAACAAGTGGGATTTTTGTTGTTGTTGTTGAAACAAAAATAAATAAATGGAGGAGCGGAAGGATCCGTCCGAGCGCGAGAGCGCGTCCCCTCCGGTTCTAGCGCGCGAGGCGGCGCCGCAGGTCCACCGCACCACGAACTTCTTCATCGACAACATCCTGCGGCCCGACTTCGGCTGCAAGCGCGAGCTCCTCTCGAGCAGGGAAAACGTCAGCCCGCTGGTCGCGAGGCCGTCGTCGCGCGGGGACTCCACCGACCACCGCACTTCATCGTCGTCGTCGTCTTCTTCATCTTCTTCTTCATCTTCTTCCTCGTCTCCGTCGTCTTCGTCGTCTTCCTCGTCGTCGTCGTCGTCCAAGGTGCTGCTCGAGGGAAGCACGAAGTGCGGAGACGGCTCGAATCTCACGGCGGTGAACGGCGCGAGCGGCGGCGGTGGAGGTGAAGGCGCAGCAGCAACAACAACAACAACCACGACAACCACGGCGGCGGCCAAAGACTCCAGCCAACCTCTTCTCTGGCCCGCGTGGGTCTACTGCACGCGCTACTCGGACAGACCCTCATCCGGTGAGGCTTCTTCATCCTAGTGTTGGATTTTTTTGATGCACGCGGAGCTTCGGTACAGTTTGGGAGCGCGCGCGTGGGGAAAAAAATTCTGTATAGGGTCTAATTTAGATTTTTTCAGGCACAAAAAAATTTATTGTACGGTTCTGAAATTAATCCTAGCACTAATAATAATAATAATAATAATAATGATAATAATAATAATAATTATTATTATTATAATTATTACTATTGCTTTGCAACCATAATCCTATTAATATTATATTAATAACTATATATTTTTTAAATTGAGATTTTTAAAATGTTTGTCATGTCATGGGCCATGGTGCATAAATTTATGCACCCTTGCCTTAATAAGCGTCTATATATAATATTCTTAAATTTAATTCTAATCTAGATATACAAGCTGGATATTTATCTGTAGAGTTGTTGTTTTTTTTTCTTTTGCTAATAGTATTACGGTAAAGCAAGTTAAAATAGTCAGTCAGGTTATTATTTTATATTAAATACAATCTTAACCCGGAAGTTGTGTGTAATATATAGTCTATATGTTTAACTCTAATAAAGATAGGAATGTGGATTGGTTAGAAGTGTAGCTTTTGCAGTGACAGTATTGAGTGTTGAATGTTGAGTGTTGCAAAAAATTTCACTAATTCACTCATTAAAGTCACTGATCGTCTCATTAGAGTCTCGTGCACAAATGCAGCTCTTGCATGCACGCAAGCTCTTGCATAATGCTAAATAACGGAAGCAACAACCCTTTGCGCGTGCTCGGGGAGTTCACAAAATGGAAAATGCGCGAGGCTGAATTTATTTCCGAATTATGGAAAGCGACGTCAAATGACAAAGCTGTCAGAAACTTTAACTTTGATCATTCAGTCACGTGCACATCCCAGAAGTCTGAAACAGGCCTCTGAGTGGAAACTAGCAGGCTGTTATTTAACCGCGAGTTTAATAATGATGTATAAATGCGTTATATATTAGTGTATATGCGCGTAGGAGTATTGTCGGGAAAAATAATACCCAAGTGCAGTGTACAAAAGTTAACACACACACACACACACACACACACACACGTTAAATAAAGATTAACATTATTAATAAGCAAGAGACTCACAGCGTTATAGCTCAAAAATAATAATAAAAATAATAATGACCAAATTTCGGAATAATCTAGTATTCTTCTATTGTCGGTCAGGACAGGAAGTGATTTTTAATTTTTATTTTTTTAAAAAATTTTTGAGGGGGGAAAAAGGAAATGACTTTTGCAGTGTAATCTAAAAGCTGGGGTGTGTGTGCTGAACCGAGAACTGTGGATTGAGGCCTAACATGTAGCATACATCTAAGAAGGAAAAAGAAGGAAAGAAAAAGTAATAATAATAATAATAATAATAATAATAATAATAATAATAATAATAATAAGTCGGCTGTATTTATTTATTGGTGAGATTTACTTTAAAAAGGAGTCCTAAAGAGTGAAAGAGAAATAACTAATTGATTATTGATTAACCTTAAGTGCAGCATTATTGTCGTGATGATGATGATTAGTATTATTATTACAGAGATTAGTGAGATTTAGCCTATACTGTGTATTATATGTAATGGACATTAAGATTTCTCTAGACATGTTCCCACAGCACCACTATAGCCTCCTGCAGTCTAGGATTTTATAAAGTTAACTCTTTGATTGGAGTCTTAAAATCCAACCTCACCTTTTAAATTTCCGTTTGACGTGATTTCCAAACACTAAATATAGGAACGATCTGTCCCAAAGGATTTGGCCTTTGCATACTGTTCAGTAAATCAGTAGCCTATTAGCATTAGCTAAAATAGACTAATATCGCGGTAATAGTGAAATCATGTGTTGTTTATGCTGTGGCTCACTATTCCTGTCTCACTTTAGCGTTCAATCATTTCAGCTAGCAAAAAAAATAATAATAATAAAAATAAATCAGTGCACACATATATGGTTAGCTAAGTGGAAAATTTGCTTTGGCACTGGGATATATTTGAATATTATTATATAATTATGTGTCTGACTTAAAGTTTTATCCTGTATAACATGCTGCAGCTTTCTTAGTAATGCACGTGCAAAAAAAACAAAAAACAAAAATACACAAATAAGAAAGCAATACTCTGCATTACTAGGCCTACATTTTTTCCGGGATGAATAAAACCCCCACAGTGATAGGACTGTATGCATAACACTCACACTTGAGATATAAAGGTACTAAAAGTACTTGTCTCTGGTAGTGTAGTAGTGAGTATCTTTTACCTGGTGCCTTTAATTAGCGGAGGTTCAATAAAGTAGCTTAAATTATGTTTCAAGGTGAAAGATGTATGTTAATGGAAACAAGAGAAAAGTACGGGTTTGGTACCTTGTTTTCTCAGAGTGTACTAAAGGTACTTTTTATGCGTTAAGGAAACAAAATTATTACCGATGTTGCATATTTTAGGTTTTTTCGGCTCCCGGCATGTAATAAAAACATGATTACTCACACACACTCAGACAGAAAGGTACCAAAATGTACTTTTTCCTCATTGCTGGAGGGGTACCAGCATCTTCTGTACTCTTCAGTATGGATATTTTACCCTTAAAAACAATTTACGGAATACCGATGTACCTTTAAAGCTTAATTTATCAGTTTAAAAGCTGATTAAAGGTACCACATGAACCTCCCCAGGTAAAAGGTACACACTAAAGGTACTGAAGATGTCCCCATGATGTTACCTTATAGCGGACATTTAAAAAAATAAATAAATAAAAACTTTATGTCATCTATCTACAGCACACGCGCTTGATGCGACGCGACAACAAAAATACAAAAAACAAAAAAATATATGTTTTAAAAACGATAGATTGTGAAAGTACAACAGGAACACTCATGGGCATCTTTTATTATGCATATTTTACCTTTGAAAATAATTTTAAGTACTTCTAGGAGCACATAAAGCTAAAAAGCTCGAGGGTTCATTTCATCTGCATAGCCTGCTACAGCATTCGGAGCGCCGCACGTGCCAAGAACAATACAAAATAAAATAATAATAATGAAAAAATATATAGTGTAGTCCAGGTTGTGCGTGCAACGTTTCCGTTTGCGATGTTCGATGTGTGTGTGTGTGTGTGTGTGTGTGTGTGTGTGTGTGTGTTTTAACAAATCACCCATAATGCTTAAAGCAGGGAATACAATAGGATTGGTGCATAATGCACATTACAGCCCGTCGCTCACACTCTCACACTGAGAAAGGAAAGGTACTTTCACTTGTCACTGGGGGTTATAGCTTTAGTGTGTACCTTTAGTGTCCACATTATACCTTAAAGGAGCACTGATGTAACTTCAAAAACATACTACAGCATTCTGAGTATCGCACCAATAAAAATACTAATGAAAAATAGTATCTGTAAAGGCAGGCTGTAATGAAGTCAGCCGTGATGCTCAAAGCTCTCTAAGGGTACCAAGGGTACTTTTCCTCGTCACTGGAGTACTATGTAGCTTTAGTATGTATATTTTACTTTTAAAAATGATTCAAGTAGAACTGAAAGCTATATTTAAGGCGTAAGGATCGAGAGAATTGCACGTGCCATGCAAAATAAATAAATAAATAAATAAATACACAAAATCAGCCATGATGCTCAAACGTGATCGGTGCATTAGTTTATTGCTCATACTCTGAGATATAAAGGTACTAAAGGTAGTTTTCCTTGTGTGTACTTTTAGTGTGGATATCATACCTTTAGAAATAATTTAGGACCACGAGGGATCACTTGCATAGCATATGCTGCAGCATTCTGAGTATGGCACGTGCCCAAATAAAAAAATAAATGAATAAAGAGTACAAATAGTATAGGATAAGGCTGTGCATGCAAAATGTTTAGGAAGTTGGATGTATTTCATAAAATCACTCATGATGCTCAAATGTTGGTGCAGTAAACAAACAAACAAACAAACAAATAATAGGATTGTTATGCATGATGATGGTGATATAGGGCCTACTGTTTACGATATTTACGTGCTGTCTTTGTTTCCCTTTTCCACCGTTGTTCTTGGACCAGGACCGAGGACCCGGAAGCTGAAGAAGAAGAAGAGCGACAAGGAGGACAAGCGGCCGCGCACCGCCTTCACGGCCGAGCAGCTGCAGCGGCTCAAGGCGGAGTTCCAGGCGAGTCGCTACATCACGGAGCAGCGGCGGCAGTCCCTCGCGCAGGAGCTCAACCTCAACGAGTCTCAGATCAAAATCTGGTTCCAGAACAAGAGAGCCAAGATCAAGAAGGCGACCGGCTACAAGAACGGACTGGCACTGCAGCTCATGGCGCAGGGACTCTACAACCACTCCACCACCACCATCCAGGAGGACAAGGAGGACAGCGAGTAGCAACGTGCACGAACCAGCTGAGGATGGGGATTAATCCTGTTTTAACAACAACAGCAACAACAACAACAACAACAACAACAATAAACCCATTCATAATTGTCTTCTTCTCCGTGAATTTTATTTAAAAAAAAACAACAAAAAAACAAAAACAAACAAACAAAAAAAAAACGATTGGCGCAATTATTAGGGGTCCAAGCACCAAATATGCTGGAAACCACTTATTATTATTATTATTATTATTATTATTATTATTATTATTATTTGGAGAAGAAAATCATTATCACTGATCTCCTCCTCCTCCTCATCTCCTCATTTCATCACTCAATGACATAAAAAAAGACGCTGAGGACGCTGTTTTTTTTTTTGTTTTTTTTTTAAAGGAGATTCATATAAAACGCGGAGTTTCATGGACGCTTCACCCAAAGCGACCCTCTGACATGAAGAAGAGGACAAGAATTCCTTATTTAATTCTGTACAAATATATGGACTCTATGAAGATTTCTATAAATATAAATATAAATATATATAATAGCCAAAATTGTAAGATGTATATATTTAAAATTCAGGTAAGGTTTGAGACGTGTGTTTCTCCTTACTTGCTGGCATTTTTTGTTGTTGTTTTTTTTTTTAAAGAAATCGTTTCCCTTCCCGTGTCATACTTTTTTAGATCTTTTTTTTTTTTTTTTTTTGTGATTGCACTGTCCTACATCATTTTTTTTTTTTTTTTAAAAAAAAAGAAAACCTCGCACAGATTCTACACAAGGACGTAAACTGAACCGATGCTTCAAACCAAAGATTTTCACCTGTTTAGGCATTATGTTGTCTGAAATAATAATAATAAAAAAAAAAAAAAAGAAGAAGAACATTTAGAATCAAAGTGTGATCAAATTTGGTAAACAAACGCGTGCTTTATTTCATGCAAGATATTTCTTTCTCTTCTTTTATTTTTAATTTTTTTTTTTTTAGATAAAATGAAAGTAAGATCAAAGCCTCACAGTGATTTAAAAAAACAAAAAAAAACAAAACGTAAATAATATAAAACATTTTTTTTTGTTTGTTTCTTCAGTGTGGTCAAGGTCTTAATTTAAATTTAACATTGATACTAATTGTAAATTTTAGACTTCAAATTCTATCTATCTATCTATCTATCTATCTATCTATCTATCTATCTATCTATCTATCTATCTATCTATCTATCTATCTATCTATCTATCTATCTAATTGAAAAAAAGTGCTGAATTTCACCATCACATCATTGTATTTATCGACCAATCATATATGGCGATGACAACATTGACATTTAGCAATCATGGTGTCATTTCATGTATCAGAGATTTATTGCTTTCTAATATTTTTTTTTTCTCCCCAAAAATCCCCTCAGATGGACCCCGTGTGTCTCCCGACAACTGATAAATTCACTGCAGTTAATTCACACTAAAATGATTTCCCTTTTATTTATAATCTTTTTTCCCCTTCTTTGTTGTTCAGTCCTCTCAGATTCACCGCTGGACTTTACTGACTTAATAATCTGTGTGTGTGTGTGTGTGTGTGTGTGTGTGTGTGTGTGTGTGTGTGTGTGTGTGTGTGTGTGTGTGTGTGTGTGTGTGTGTGTGTGTGTGTTAAACTTATAAATTTAACCGTAGGCTATTTACGGATTTTGTTTTCTTTCTAAAAAAAAAAAGATAATAATAATAATAATAATAATAATAATAATAATAATAATAATAATAATAATAAATCTCTCACCGATAATGTCGGGCACAATCACAGCGAGACACAGACTAGGAAACCCTAAAGGTCAAAGTTCAAAGTGTGCCGTCAAAACAGACTCCCGTGGGCCTTCAGTTTCTAAAAAAAAGAAGAAGAAGAGGAAGGAAAAAAAAAACATCACAACCTCGAGGGATTGCGGAGAAAATCTGCTGAAAGTCAAAAGAGTTTTAAAAGCGTGTACACGAGATTAACGAGTTCAACAAAAGGGAAGATTGTGTACAGTTCTAACGCTTTTGTAACTTTAGTATCGTAAAGTTAATCAACTTTTATAATAAAAAGGCAAAGGTAAATAAACTATAATTAATTAAATGCGCAATTGAGAATCAAGAATTATCCGGCTTTTGGTTCAATTTCAATTGAGCGTTAGGCTAATAGTATTGACGTGTTTTACACACACACACACACACACACACACACACACACACACACACACTCTCTCTCTCTCTCTCTCTCTCTCTCTCTCTCTCTCTCTCTCTCTCTCTCTCTCTCTCTCTAATTTCATTTTAAAAAATGTATTTATTTCAGTTTTCCTGTGTGTCGCCTCACGACATCCAATCGAGGAAACAATTGGAACTAAAGCGACTTTACATGTAGATTTATTTTACACGTGCATTCATGTAGCTTTTAAATGTTTGTCTTTTTAAAATCTAAAATCTAAAATATGTTCCTTAATGTGATATGATTTCTGTTATTAATTTTATTCTCTAAGGTTTCGTTTATCTGAATTTTGTGAATCTGGACACGACCTAACAACGCCTCCTTACATTTACTAGTGCATTTAATTCTGGTGTGTGTGTGTGTGTGTGTGTGTGTGTGTGTGTGTGTGTGTGTGTGTGTGTGTGTGTGTGTGTGTGTGTGTGTGTGTTAACATAGAATCACTTTAAAAATACTACTACTAATAATAATAACATAAAATACGGAAGAATCCCAGTTCGTTAAGCCTTTAACACTCCATAGATCATCATTTCCTCATGTTGCTTGACCACACTGGCTGACTTTGAGGATTTCCCCGGCCAGCTACATCATAAATCGTGCGGATAAGTCGGCCATTAATACACTTTGGTTACAATTTTTCAAAAATAATAATAACAGCTCATATACTATATAATTAGCCTACCGAAATCATAGCTTCTATGAAGGTTCTGATGTGATGCTCATCATGTTGCTCAACACTAAAGAATAGTCGAGGCTGTGGTATGATCTTATGATATGGATTGTCAGAAGTCAGAAGAATAATTTCCACACCTCAGTCATTTTTAAAAAATTGATTATTATTTATTTATTTTTTTAAAGCACAAGCTCAGCATCAGGAGTGGATTTGAGCTGTTTGGTTTTTCATAGATTTTCTAATAAGCTTTAATCCGTTACAATTAACTCGCACTGACGTTAATCTAGTCAGTGAGGAGGACGATGACGTCAGCATGGAGCGGGATCAATGCACACACACACACACACACACACACTGACGAGTACCTACAGCTTCTAATAACATGTACAATTCGCAGACAGATTAGCTTCTCATTCATTTAAAGTGGCATCTTACTACCAAACTAAACACCTTAAGTTCAGCTCTTTATTTGTGAAATTATTCATTCGCGCCACAAATTCCTCCTCTTCCTTTTCTTATTTGTTTTTTTATTATATTATTTTTTTAATAACCGGCGGAAAAACCGCAAATTCAATTCGACTCCGTTTTTTAAAAAATTTTTTTTAACACAATTACACATTATTTCTATTTTGTTCTTGCTGTTGAAGAATGAAGCCACTTCATTGTACATATTTTTTTTTACAGATCATTTATTCCCTGGTGTTTTCAACTAGGCTACAATTTAATAATAAATAAATAAAATAACAAAGAAAATAAATACAATTGAAATAAATCGCGACGATAGAAATCGCTTGTTCAGCCGAATATCTATCTATCTATCTATCTATCTATCTATCTATCTATCTATCTATCTATCTATCTATCTGTCTGTCTGTCTGTCTATCTGTCTGTCTGTCTGTCTGTCTGTTTGGCATAAACGGATGCGCCAGAAAAGGCGTTTTTTTTATTTAATTAATTTAATTAATTATTATTATTATTATTATTTAAAAAAAAAAAAAAAAGTTTTAAAGATTTTTAGAATCTAAAAAATTGTAATTAATTTTGTTATTCAATATATCAAAATGGAAAATCAGTTACAGATCATATACATAAGCTATCAGTTTCATTTTTATTTATTTATGTAACTATTTAATTACACTACAGCATTTTTTTAAACAAAAAAAAAACAACAAAACCTCGATAAATCTTATTATTTATCGGAATTTATTATTTCTCTTTATTATTTCAAATGAACACAGAATAAGATGTATAAGCATCTATACTTTCATTTGGATCTTTTGCCATTAAAAAAGAAATTATTTAGCCGCATATAAAAAACTTAAACAAACAAACAAACAAACAACTAAATAAATAAATACATAAAGCACTTAAATCACCTATAAAGCCTCGTGTTTCTCTAAGGTGTTTATCCTTGATTTTCTTTCTGTTTTCCCTTAATTATTAATGCTAAAAAGAAATAAATATCAATAATTAATACATATAAAATAAATGCGCCCATTTGTCTCCTCTGATTTTTATAAAAAAAAAATTAAATAAATAAAAATAAAAAAATAAATAACAGTGCATGCTCTATACACTCTACCCTAAAGAAGGCAATACTTCTTTAATGTATATGCAAATGCAAATGCAAACAACAACAACAACAGCAATAATAATAATAATAATAATAATAATAATAATAATAATAATAATAATAATAATAATACTAGCAGGAGACAATATGGAAATGTGTCTTTGATCATTGATAATTCTGCACTGTAGGTTTTGGACACAGGTATGGAGAGAGGAGAAGGCGATGGAGAAATGTGTGTATGTGTGTGTGTGTGTGTGTGTGTGCGTGTGTGTGTGTGTGTGTGTCTGTGTGTGTGTGTTGAGGATGGGGCTCTGTTTTCATTTCCCATGTGGTGCACTTGAGAGGGCACACCAGGAGTCTCAGACAGTGAGAAGCTCCTCCTGATCCAGGACAAAATTTCACAGCTTTGTGCTTTTGACCTCCTCCATGTGTGTGCGAGCCAAAGTGATCATGGCTCGGCGATCAAAACGAAAAGGGAGCTAACGGAAGAGATCAGCCAGCCTGAATGTGTGTGTGTGTGTGTGTGTGTGTGTGTGTGTGTGTGTAGTGGGGAGACTAAAGGATGCAAATACAATAAGTCTCAGACAACACCCACACACACTCACACACTCACACACACACACACACACACACACACACACACACACACACACACACACACACACACACACACACACGTTCTTTAGATCTCTCTCCTGGAACTGCCCTCACGGCTTCGCTGACAACTTCGCCATTTAATCCACTTCTCTCTGGGAGGGTTGAAAGTTTACAACAACAACAATTTCTATTCATTCGGATTTTTCAGCTTCGCCTCACAATTTTCTCCGAGCATCAACGACACAGCAAATTTTTATTCAAGAAAGAAAGAGAGAGAGAGAGAGAGAGAGAGAGAGAGAGAGAGGTGAGGGAACAACTGTTAACATTAAACTGACAACATTAAATGTAACTATAAATGGATAAAAAGTACAAATTGATGCTCTTTAATGAATAAAAAAATGTAATTGTTGGCACATTGCTTTAGTATAAGAGCAATAAAACACTTCAGGACATGCTGTTATAGGAAAATAATCAACAACACACCGTAGCAGGTTTTATTTACGTGCAACAAACCTGCTTCACGGACATTCCACAATGTTAAACGTAACTATAAAGGGATAAAAAGTATGACCTGATGTTCGTTAACACACACGACTAACTTGTTTTGTGGACATTCAGCAACATTAAATGTAACTATAAATGGATAAAAAGTCTCCAGTTTCAGTGCCAGGGTTTCTCAGTAACATGACAAGCTTTTTCAATTAAGAAGAAAAGAGAGGCTATAGTGAGGGAACAACTTATTTCATGGACATTCCACAACATTAAACGTAGCTATAAATGGATAAAAAGTATGACATGATGTTCTTTAATGATAATAAAAAAAAAGAACCGTGGCCGAACTGCTATGGAAGGAGTCTCCAGTTTCAACATTAACTATAATAATGTAAAAAGTATGACGTGATCTCTTTTAATAAATGTAAAAAACGATGAGTTGCTGTGGTGTAAAAGGAATAAAACACTTCAGGACGCGCTGTTATAGGAAAACAATCAACAGTATAACACGTCTCATGGGCCGGGAATGAAGGAGCCAACTTGTATTTTTTTTGTTTTTAACACATGCTTTAAAAAAAAGAAAAAAGAAAAAAAAAAGACCTCCACATGAGAGTTCGGAACAGCGCCAGACGTTGAGAAGATCCCACAAACTGATCCTAAATCCATCATTATCTGACGATCTATCACCGCTGTCGTTTCGCCCACATGAGAAAGATGAGGTCAGGTTCTCTGCATGTTCTTCTCAACTCTACCACACATGTGCTCGTCTCGTCGCTGCCTCTTCCCTGGGTTGTTGTTTTTTTAAATTCCCAGCAGGAGCAGCGTTCGGGAAAAAAAAAAGTTTAGAGCTCAAAAAATGACATTTTTCACGCTTCCTACCACAGCGCTCTTGAATTCTCGATTCTGATTGGTCAGAAGGCGGTGATTCAAAACGTCTATAGTAAGAAATGGTTCACAGGGACTTGCACTGTGGAACGTTTCTGTAAGGAGATGTTCATCTAACGTTTCTGGAAGGAGTCTCCAGTGTCGGGGACGTTGCACTTTATCCCAGGTTTATATTAATACTCTAGCGTTCGCATTAGTAACACATGGAACCGTCGACACGGTGAAGTCTTCTGTAAGGATTTATGGAAGGAGTCTCCAGTGTCAGGTGAAGTTTAATATGACTGTAACCTCCAGGACAGAGGAGTTTACTGTAGTGAACTAACTGTAGTGATCAGAGGAACCAGTTTATTGGGCGACGTTAACTGTAGCTAGAAACGGATACAAATTACGACGTGTCATTCTTTATTCGGTCCCTTCAGGATTTCGAGATTTCCACGATCACAGAAACGAACGCAAAATCAAACGAACGCCGCGATATCCGGAGGAGCTTTGTACCATTTTTTAAATTTTACGCAGATTTGGGCCGAGACGCGTCATGTGACCTCATAAAAGGTCTCATTTAACAACAAACATCACTGTGAAAGACCGTGCGAAAGTATTTCATGCGACTGCGATTTCGCCAATTCAAATAGTTTTCCGCCAAAAAAGGCACCAAAAAAAATTCTGTACAGACTGATTAGTAAAGATATAATTGTTTAGAAGTAACTGTAATTGTTGTCAGTTGAATAAAGCATTTTAGAACAATGCTGATTGTTTTCCTAAAACAGTCCTTACCTACTGCAGCTAATTAATAATTAATTAATGAAGTACTAATGTTAATAGTATTATCAGCAATAATACATTTTTTTTTTTTTTTTAAGGATAACCAAGATGGCACTGGCAGAAACCGATGTTGTTGTTGTTGTTAAACATCATGTTGCTCCTTTCTAACCCTAGGGATTTTCATCTTCTGTCGAGCAGGCCAAGACCGCGCTGGCAGAAGCTTTTCGAAACAGCAACTCAGACCTTGTTCAAGTCATTTTTATGGCCTGTCAGTCTCACCACTCTATCTGTCTGGCGGGTGAGGCAACAAAGGGTGGCATTGAGTGAGAACCCCCCACTACGCAAGAACCCTCCGACTACGGCAGGCTGAGTGTGGAGGACTGGGTGGGGGGGGGTTGGGGGCGGAATGGGGTGGGGTGGGGTTTTGTGGGGTGGCACGGGGGTTAGCTAAGCAGCTCCAAATGCGAGAAGCCGATGAACAAATATTACATGGTGGATGCGGCCTCTCAGCTCTGTGACAGAAACCCTTCGCTTCTTCTTCTGTCAGCCAGCTGTGCAGAGCCAGAAACACACACACACACACACACACACACACACACACACACACACACACACACACACTGCTGCAGCGACAAGGGCCTTGTTGGAAGGAAAACAGACGGGGAAAACTAGAGCAGCTGCTTTGACCGTCTGTGAACTTGGAAGGGAAAGCCAGAGTTACACTTTCTACAACAATCACTGAATTCTCCGTTCTGATTGGCCACAAGGTGTCGATTCATTTTCTCGGACAGCAACTCCGTTTCTATAGTAACAACATATGCAATGAGAATTTATGTTGAAGCGTGTTAAAAGACCAGGTGATTCCCCCCCCCCCAACTCTTCAGCTGTCCAGTTTGGGTGAGTCTGTGAGGCTCATGATAGCCTCAAATTCTTGTTGTTGGCTGACAGGAATGGAACCCAACGTGGTCTTCTGCTGTTGTAGCCCATCCACCTCGAGGTCTGATGTTTTGTGTGTTCCGAGATGCTTTTCTGCTCACCACGGCTGTAAAGAGTGATTATTTGAGTTACTGTATCTCTTTCCTGGCAGCTCGAGCCAATCTGTCCATTTCCACACCATTCTGTTTAAACGCCAGAGACTGTTGTGTGTGAAAATCCCAGGAGATTTCTGAAATGCTCAAACCAGCCCATCTGGGAACAGCATCCATGCCACGGTTAAAGTCACAGAGACCAGACTTGACATTTGATAAGAACATCAACGGAACCTGCATGATTTTATGCTTATGTGCTGCTTGGCTGATTGGATAACTGCATAAAAGAGCAGGTGTACAGGTGTTCCTATTAAAGTGGACGGTGAGTGTATATTATACTTTATTTTTTATTGTCTAATAAATGTAATATTTGTATACAAACCTGTACTACTGTACGGTGAATATTCTGAATCAAGCTCAACAAGATGATTTAATCAAAAGAGCATTTCTTTCTTTCTATTTTTTTTTTTTTAAACCACATAAAAGCGATATTTATAAAGAAGAAAGAGGGAGTTGTCAAGAATTATAATTATAACCAGAAGAGGTCCGTTATCATGGGACAGCAGTGGGATGTTCAGTCTGATCTCACGGACATTCTCACGGATTGTTTTTCCAGACACACGCAGTAATGTGGGGCGAAATGATGCACCTAGAATTGAATAAAGCATAGAAGGGTGTGCTGTTCTAGGAAAATAATCAACAGTAGGGTGGAGCGATGCGGCGCAGTTAGGATAGCAGTTCCCACAGTCTCACATTCTCACTTCCCACAGCCGTTCCATCACCAGGCCCTTATTTATTGTTATTTTTTCCCTCTCAGTGCTGTGTTATAAATATACACACAATAGACAGTATTGTCATCATCATATGCTATCATCATTAGATGCAACGGGTGGTCGAGACGGTTCTCGGTTTTTTTTTTCCCCTCGCGCCTCTCACACGTGGTATCGCTTTACCGCTCCGAGAGTGCGCAGGATGAACGTTAAACTCTCACCGCTGTACACATCAAACAGACAAATTTCAGAAACCCCCTCTACACACACACACACACACACACACACACACACACACAAACGTCTCATCGCTGGATGGTCAAGTCCCGAGGTGATGAGAGGTGAGAGCAGGGAACACTTCGTCATATTCAATTAGCACACGGCTGTCTGTCACCGAGCCGTGACATCATCTCCTGCCAGAGAGGAAGGTCTTATAGGGAACATTTGTAAGGACAGACGGTTCGGTTACCTCAGGATTGGATGGAGAAATGAACGTATATATAAACTACATGCTAACAAATTAAACGGTCGTTCCCTCACTAGCATTGTTAGCATTGGCAGACTGCTGTGGTAGAAAAGGATTAAAACACAAACACAAATTAGCAACTTCACTCGGTGGAATGTTTTCCGATAACAACGTCTTTTAATCCTTGCTCAGGTAACAATTTGTACTTTATTCCTATATATATATATATATATATATATATGTAGTGCTCTGCCTTCATATATATCCCTATTACATGGGATAATTTTCCATATGACGAGGTGTGAACGCTTAAAAAACGCTTGCTTTGCACCAACGGTTGTTTTATTGTTTGTGGTATTTTCTCTGTCTATCTTTAGCTACAGGTGCTCCAGCGAACGTATACACACGTATTATACACACGTACTGACGTGATGTACAGAAGAAATAATCTTCCCATTTTACAAATCCAGCGAAGTGGTCAATAACCCCCTCCGGACTGTGTGAAGGTCGTGGAAATGGGAACGGCGTGAAGGAGGAGCATGAAGGAGCCCTTTCACACAGTCTGCAAGATGTGTGGTCCCAGGAATGCTATGCTAAGCTTCTCCTGCTGTGTGTGTGTGTGTGTGTGTGTGTGTGTGTGTGTGTGTGTGTGTGTGTGTGTGTGTGTGTTCACGACACAACAGGCTGAGAAAACAGACACGCACGGAGCAACAACTGCTGCTCGAGAGTAAATCATTTCATGGATGTGCAAGAAATTTGTGTCGGAATCAGAGAGCCGGGTAAAGCGTGTGCGTGTGTGCGTGTGTGTGTTTGTGTGTATGTATGTGTGTGTGTGTGTGTGTGCGTGTATACGGAGGCGAATGCAAAGGAATGTCTCAGTGGAACAGGTGCGAGGAGAAAATACGCCTGTAGTCGCGATACACGAACTCCTTATCAAGCTTAGAGATGAAATGCGCTTTTTACATCTTCTAGATTTCTCTATTTTCTATTTGTATTCTTGCTCGACAAATATTATTTTTATTAAGTCACCAAATGTCAATGTTTGACAGATATTTCATCGATTTGCTCACCTTTCTAGATGCTGCGCGCTCGTGGTGCGGCGTGCTCACTGCCCTACTTAGCTACATAGAGTTAATATCGC
>CM042552.1:19986568-20086568 GCA_023630585.1 Cranoglanis bouderius
AAAGAGAGGCTGGTGAGGTTCTATAATGTAAGTACCTTGTTTCGTAGACTTTGTAACTATAAATGGATAAAACATATGCCGTGTCACTCTTTAATAAATAAAAGATTGCAATCTTTGGCAAATTGTTGTGGTGTAAAAAAGAATAAAATACTTCAGGAGGTGCCGTTATAGGAAAAAGGATCAGCCTTAGCGCCCACAGCCTCCCTCTTTTCCCGCTTTTCCTCCCTTGTGTTTTCTTTTCCCAAACTTGCCCGGATCTATACGGATCGATTAATGAAGCACGCTCCACATTCCTTCAGTAATGAGCTGATCATATAGCGGCGGGTTTATTTATGAGCTCCGCACGCTCTAATGCGCCGTTTTTCCATTAGCGTACACATTAGGCAACAGGTCGATCGTCCACTCATTAACCGCCGCCTCCGAGTCGAGTCATTAACGCTGAGAGAGAGAGAGAGAGAGAGAGAGAGAGAGAGAGAGAGAGAGAGAGAGAGAGAGAGACCTTGCTAATCTGCTGAACACTGACTCCTGGCTTCTGATCACTCGCTATTAAAGTCTTAATCTGTTTGGAGATTAACTGTGGAGGATCAATCTGTACAAAATGACTGCTCTTTATTGTTAGATTGGAGAATGACGAGTTTCTGATATCTCTCTGTAACACTGAAATCTACAGCAGAGCTCAGCTGGCTGATTCCACTCAGTTTATTTATTTATTTATTTATTTATTGGTGCACCTGTTGAACCACCTGAAACACAATTAATAATAATTATGTAAAAATTTATAACAATACTGTGTGTATATATATATATATATATATATATATATTCTTTCTTTTTTCTTTCTTTATTTCTCACATATCTTTCTTTCTATCTCTTCCTTTGTTTCTTTCATTCTTTCTATCTATCTATTTATCTTTCTTTCATTCTTTCTTTCTTTCCTTTATCACTTTGTTTGTTTGTTTCTTATCTTTGTTTCTTTCTTTGTTTCTTCACTCACTTGTCTCTTTGTTTGTTTCTATCTATCTATCTATCTATCTATCTTACTCACTTATCTCTTTGTTTGATTGTTTTTCTTTCTTTCTCATTCATTTATTGTTTTGTTTGTTTGTTTCTTATCTTTGTTTGTTTGTTTGCTTCTTTCTTTCTCACTCACTCACTCACTCAGTTTTTGTTTGTTTCTTTCTCTCTTTCTTTCTCATTCATTTATCACTCTGTTTGTTTGTTCATTTCTTTATTATCTTTGTTTGTTTCATTCTCACTCACTCACTCCTCTTTGTTTGGTCTTTCTTTCTGTCCATCTATCATTTCTAATGTGTTTTTAAAAAAAAATTTTTTTTTACAAAGTGTGTGTGTGTGTGTGTGTGTGTGTGTGTGTGTGTGTGTGTGTGTGTGTGTCTTAAAGTATATTTATTCCTGGTTGTGTTTGGAGACAGATGCAGGTAGCCAGTCCCGGATTCTCCCGGCTGAAACATTTCGGTTGTGAATAAGTGCACGCGAAGCTGAATGTAAATCTATACGTCTGTTTAATAAGAAGATTATAAAGTGCGGCGTCCTGAGAGTTGATTAGGAGGTGCTCACACTTCCCTGAGAATCTCTCTACAGATAATCCCGGAGGGATCAAAGCGCAGACGTGGGAAATGGTGAGAGGGGAAAAAGAAAAAAAAAAGAGAAAAAAAAATCAATGCAAAGCAAGAAAACAACGTGGGGTCTGGAAACACAGCTGTTCAGAGACACTGGCTCGGGCTCGGAGGCGTTCCTAAACTCCCCGCCAGATGTGAACGCAGCTCGCATCATTTCACAAAAAAAACAACTTTACCCAGTCATGATGAACTAAAGAGTGTGTGTTTGCTCATAACGCCTGCAGAGCTCTACACAGGAAACATCCAATAAAGAAGTGTGTAGCGTTGTCACAAGTCTGAGACGAAAAAAACTTTCTTATGCTACTGTTTCTCCCAGAAGAACTGATTCCTGAAAGTTCTCCAGTGACCGAGTCTCTTCATCACACTGTAACTGAAACACCATCTTCACTCTCTACACCGCACAACATCACCGCACAACACCGCACAACACCGCACAACACCACCGCACAACATCACCACACAACATCATCACACATCACTGCACAGCATCACCGCACAACATCACCACACAACATCATCACACAACATCACCGCACAACACCGCACAACACCACCGCACAGCATCATCGCACAGCATCACCGCACATCACCGCACAACATCACCACACAACACCACACAGCATCACCGCACATCACCGCACAACATCACCGCACAACATCACCACACAACACCACACAACATCACCGCACAACAACACCGCACAACATCACAGCACAACATCACAGCACAACATCACAGCACAACATAATCACACAACATCACCGCACAACATAATCACACAACATCACCGCACAACATAATCGCACAACATCACCGCACAACATCATTGCACAACATCACCACACAACATCACCGCACAACATCACCGCACAACATCACCGCACAACATCAACGCACAACATCAACGCACAACATCATGGCACAGCATCATTGTAGAACATCACTGCACACCATCACAGCACAACATCACAGCACAACATAATCATACAACATGATCGCACATCATCACACATTTGAATTTCCACTACGGGGGATCAATAAAAGGTACATCTTATCTTATCATCACACAACATCACCACACAACATCATCACACATCACCGCACAACATCACCTCACATCACCACACAACATCATCACACATCACCGCACAACATCACCGCACAACATCACCTCACATCATCACACAGCATCACCACACAACATCATCACACATCACCGCACAACATCACCTCACATCACCACACAACATCATCACACATCACCGCACAACATCACTGCACATCACCACACAACATCATCACACATCACCGCACAACATCACCGCACAACATCATCACACAACATCATCACACATCACCGCACAACATAACTGCACATCACCACACAACATCATCACACATCACCGCACAACATCACCGCACAACATCACCTCACATCATCACACAACATCACCACACAACATCATCACACAACATCATCACACGTCACCGCACAACATCATCACACAACATCATCACACATCACCGCACAACATCACCACACAACATCACCACACAACATCATCACACATCACCGCACAACATCACCTCACATCACCACACAACATCATCACACATCACCGCACAACATCACCGCACAACATCACCTCACATCATCACACAACATCACCACACAACATCATCACACATCACCGCACAACTTCATCACACAACATCATCACACATCACCGCACAACATCACCGCACAACATCACCTCACATCATCACACAACATCACCGCACAACATCACCTCACATTATCACACAACATCACCACACAACATCATCACACATCACCGCACAACTTCACCACACAACATCATCACACATCACCGCACAACATCACCACACAACATCACCTCACATCATCACACAACATCACCACACAACATCATCACACAACATCATCACACGTCACCGCACAACATCATCACACAACATCATCACACATCACCGCACAACATCACTGCACATCACCACACAACATAATCACACATCATCACACAACATCACCACACAACATCACCGCACAACATCACCGCACAACATCACCTCACATCACCACACAACATCATCACACATCACCGGACAACATCACCGCACAACATCACCTCACATCATCACACAACATCACACATCACCGCACAACATCACTGCACATCACCACACAACATCATCACACATCACCGCACAACATCACCACACAACATCATCACACAACATCATCACACATCACCGCACATCATCACACAACATCACCACATCACCGCACAACATCACTGCACAACATCACCACACAACATCATCACACATCACCGCACATCATCACCAAAAACTCACAAAACTCAACTTCATACTGATAAGTGTGTGTTTGCAAAAAATAGGAGTATGAAGGACTAAAGTCTGTGTAAAGTGTGTGAAAAGGTGTGTAAAGAACACTTTGTCCATGTGTGTGTGTGTGTGTGTGTGTGTGTGTGTGTGTGTGTGTGTGTGTGTGTGTGTGTGTGTGTGTGGCATGAAGAAACATCTGCATCGGTTTAACCTATAGGGAGCATTTCTCAGCCAGTAGCCTTGCTTTCAGTCGCGGCTCGGCCCAAATCATCTGGATTGCGGGAAGTGTGAAATTTTTCCATTCTTAGACACAGAGTTTCCACATTTTCCGCTTTTTCCATATATGGAGTGATCCTCGTACCTGGTCGTGTAATAAAATCAACCACCTGAGAAGTAATGAGAGGCAGGTGCAGATAAGGGAATTAAGTCGTAATTCATTAAACATGTGTTATTTATTACAGACATGGCAGCTGGTCGGTGCGATGATCAACCATCGAAGTTAGCGTAGTAGAAAAGATTTAGCATTGCGTTTAGCAGATTAGCATCCCACGGATTAGCATCCTTGAGTGGAACCCTCCTGTTGTAACTTATCTGAGTTGTAAAGAGTGGTTATTTGACTTACTGTAGCCCTTCCTTTCAGCTCGAAGCAGTCTCCTCTGACTCGCTGGATGTTTTTTGTTTTTTTGCACCATTCTGTGTGAGAACGTTGTGCATGAAAATCCTAGGAGATTAGCTAGTTTCTGAAACCAACCACCCTGCCACGGTCACGGAGATCACCGAGATGTTTTTCTTCATTCTGATGTTCCATGAACGTTGACTGAAGCTCATGATTTTATTCGTCGTGTTCCTGCCACATGATTGGCTGACAGGATAACTGTATTGGGGAAACAATATTTCCGAATACCGCTCTCACAGCGTTTACAAGCCGAGAGATTCCACTCGACTGTTCTTTCACTACACAAGTAAACTTGAAATGAACATTTTTTGTCCCAAAAGTCCAGATTACATGGACCAATTGGTAACCCGAAGCCAATTTCACCTTCCCAATAGCGTCAATTACTCAAAAGAACTTAATCCCGTGATAAGCCGTAACACTCGCCTCAGACCGGGACTGAAAGCCCCTGATCCTCTGACTCTGACTGACCCCTCTCTAAGAGCAGTAGGAAAATTTACCTAGGACCCAGAGTGCGGCCTTGTGGGACCTCTCAGGGGTCATCAGGGTCAAGTGGGGATGAAGCATGAAGCAGCACTACAAATGATGATGGTCCTGCTGTGATTGACACAACTAGGGGAGGAAGACGGGGGACGGGAGCAAAAAAACAGCTGAGGGTTCAGTGAAAGTGTTTTGGCATGGAAAGTGTTTCGGGGTGGTTTTAGTGATCAGCAACTAACTACTTCTCAAAAGCTCCTACATTACTATTATATACAATATATAAAACATCTGCCTTGCAAAGAGTCAGGTTTCCCCTGCTTTGTGTTTTAATAGTTTTATTATTAAATACTAATAAAGAATATATATATATATTTAATTATTTAACTTCATAATCAAAAGAGTGATACATTGACACAAAATCTATAACAATAATAATCATTAATTGACCGTTAATTAATCATTAATTCCTCATGTAAAGAATAAAACACTTCCTGTCATGCTGTTCTAGGAGAAAAACCAATGACGTTGTCGTACTTTTTATCCGTTTATAGTTATATTTAAAGTCTTCAGAACAAGTTACTTTCCAGCAGGTACGAACAGCCGTTTCATCGATTAAAGATATTAAGATCGAGAAAAACCGCAAAGAGCGACGTTGGCCATCTTAAAGACTATTACATGGTGACAATGTGTGTTTTTTTTAATTTTTATTTTTTTAAAGCTACAGCTTTAACTCGCTGGTACCGGAGACTCCTTCCAGAAATGCTAAAGAAAATCTTACCATATCAATAGTTACTTTGTTAAATAACACATTTTTAATTATGGCATCACACTATTACTTATATGTGTAAATATTTACACAAGTATGCCGACTACCTTTTTCATTCTACTCAATACTCAATATTAAACAGTGTTGTACTCTTTAAGTGTAAAGTCAGCTTTTTAGTAAAAAAAAAAAGAAGAAGAAGAAGAATTTAAGTTAGAATATAGCAGACTAGGAACAACGAAAGCCGTCTAGACGCAGTGCCGTTTGCAGTGAAACGTCTCTTCAAATAAAACATCGTATCTACATATTTACATGGCATGATACCACAACGGGCATCAGGCTAACGCTTTAAATCCTGAACTAAGCTCTGCTGCAGCGTTAGCGCTCAACACGAAGCTGCTGCTTTCGTCTGGTTTTTGCGGTACGCACTCGGAATTCTCTCTTTCAAAAGGAGCCTTGTGTGTTTACTCTCCGGCTACCAGTGTTTCGGCTGATTGAGATAGTCCTATCTTGCACTACTGCGATGGATGGCTTAGTGTAGTAATGAAACCCAGGTGTGTGTGTGTGTGTGTGTGTATGTGTGTGTGTTAGCATTCAGGCCCCACAGAAGAGAGGGTGCAAAGTTGAACCATATGTATAAAGCTGATAACTAGCAGGGAGTAAGGACACACTCTGTCCTATAGAGTAACATATGGAAAATTATGGCGAGTTATATAACCGTATATTTTGTCTCTAAAAGGTCTTATAATTACATTACTAGTTACACGGTTGTAAATCTTTTTTTTTTTTTTTTTTTTTTTTTTTGAGCCGTAATACCGATGAGCAATAAATGATGTGCAATGTCACTGAGAAAGTGTTTACGTCAGAAACGGAGACGCGAGCGTAAAAAACGCTACGTTATGGAAATTTATGATTTTCATTTGGAATCCACATTCTGCTTACCAGACACGAGATGACGTTCAGCCTCATTGATAGTGAAAATATGAGCCTTTCAGTTTTTAATAGCGGGCCCGTACATCCAGCCGTGCTCACTGCTTCGAGCAACACATCCATTATCAGAATTCCACCGAGGCACATCTATATAAATAATAATAATAATAATAATAATAATAATAATAATAATAATAATAATAAACAACCTGAAAGGTCAACAGTTTCTTTGCTTCATCATTTAGGAGTCATGACTTCCTTAGAGAGAGAGAGAGAGAGAGAGAGAGAGAGAGAGAGAGAGAGAGAGAGAGAGAGATAACGGCGGTCTCAACTTACTCAAGTGAAGTAAAAAAACATTTGAATAGAAGCTCTGCTACAGAATTAACTGCAGGGCGTCTGAGACGATACAATTTCAACTTCTGGATATTTGATGATATCAATGAATCTGCTATGATATAATATGACAGTGTAATATCTAACCTTGTTCAGAATCTGTGGTTCATTTGCGAATCACAATGACCTAGAGAAGGGCTATTTAAGAAGTTACGAAGCAAATTACCCTGCTAGCCTGTTTACATAGTTTTAATAGTAATAATAATAATAATAATAATAATAATAATAATAATAATAATAATTTTTACACACCAGTTGCTTGTCCTTTTGCGATAATAACCAATTTAGGATTCTTGGCCTGGCTTCATTTCAGTCATCGCCATTTCAATCCACCCTGATCGTTACAATTCTTACTATTCCAAAAAGTAGTTCAAGACTACTGTTAATGAGTCGACTAGACTCATCTTTTCCACAGTTAACGCAAGAACTGTTTCAGGACATTGCTACAGGGTATTTAGGCTGTTTTATTTTATTACAAGCTTACAAGGTTAAAAGCTGAAAGCAGCGAAGAATGCGTCAAACCACGTTTAATTCAATTTATACTGCGTATCAACAAAAGTAAACAAATCACTGCTAAAATAATAAATCTGCGTAACATACTATACTATTTAAAAACGTACCGGTTCGTAACATGCATTTAAAACGCACTGAAATCGCCGTTCCTGCTGAAGCCGAGAGCGCGCAGCATGGAAGCTCGTGTCCGACTCCTTACTACTCAAAGAGCGGCTGATATCAAGGTACATTTAACTGCTTTCTTTACACATATTTACCTCAATTGTAGTCGACATCCCTACAGCAACGATGTAGTAACGTATTAACCGACTAGTCCATGCGACATCCAATCAAAATGACTTTATTTTGTGTGCGATCAGGTTGGAAGCTTAAACATCCAACAAGCTCGACTCAAGACTCGAGTTCTAAACTTTAATTTCGAATCGATCATCAGGGTTACAACTTTCGACATCCGAGGCTATAATCGCTTGAACTGCCGTACACAACGTTATTTGTTTTTTTTTGTTTTTTTCAGTGTGATGACAGTGCGATATCTGCTTACAGACTGGCCTGAAACTCTCACCGTCTGTACGGAGCTCTGGCCAAATTCGAAATCAGGCCCGTGGAATTTTTTTTGGCTTGTTAACCAATCTGTCCCAAATTGCTTAACATAGCAGAACAGACAAAACCGTTTTATAGTGCTGTACGGAAAAGACCTTGATGATATCATGACTGAGAACACAGATGTCAATTTTTGTCATACACACACGCACACACATACACACACACACACACACACACACACACACAGTTGCAGGAAGTAATGAACTAAAGAAAGAGTATGGGTTTTGCCATTTTGTAAAGTATTTTTAAAACTCTGATGTGTTATTTGGTGGAATTACTGGTTGGTATTTCAGACCGGACTGCCAAGAGTGCCGTATTGTTCAGTGTCTTCTGAAATATTTATTGCCTGTAGTGTAATTCCCAGGCAGAGAGTCTCAGAGACAGAGGAACTGTGCAGGGTACTACCACACAGCATTCATCAGGGCAGATTATCAACACTACACACATAGACACACACACATACACACACCTTGCTAATGATCTGGTGAGGGATGTTTATGAGGAATCGCTTACCAACCACATAGATCAGTAACAGATGCCTTCTAGCATACAAGCGTGTGCTGGAGCCGATTTGACCACTGCACTGATTCCAGCCTATGAAAGCCTGGAATGTCATGGTGTTTCATGATCTCTTCACCAGATTGCCCCGTTCCACTACACACTACACCTCCGTATGAACTTATCTTAAAGGCATGGTATGCCCTAACAATGTACTTCTGCCTTTGTGAAAGTTTGGTCTAATGCGGCTAGTCACTGAGATTTTGCACATCACTGTCCATTTTATCTCACGAGTTTCACCTCTTAAACTGCCTTCAACACATTCTGCTTTTTTTTTTTTTTTTTTAAATTCTAGGGGACGGCTGTTCCTGGTTTTACAACTTACTAGAGCAAACATTCCCACCATCCGAACATACCCGAACAAGGTGCTGAAGAGACACCAGCCATTCACCAGAGCTAGCGCATCAAGATCCATTTGGCCAAGTGTGAGATTAACTGTCAACTGCAGCCACGGGATGTGTACACATATGTAACCACGGGTTTTTGTTTGCATCTGGTCTCCTTATGCATGTTTTTAGAGAGCCTTCAGAGGAGGACGATGAGCATGAAAGGAAATTGCGATGAGCTCTCTTCTGCAAATCTGCTCCGCATTACACTGTGAGCAATATCAATCCGAACAAGCTGCCTCAACCTGCATGGGGTTCACTGCTGGCTCTCGAACACAGCCGAGCTAGGAGAAAGGGGGTGAGCAGAAATCATTAAAGTCCTCCTCTGATGAATAGAACATGGCAGTTATGCTAATTTTCAGTCATTTGCAAAACCGCTCTTGCCTTGTTGTCCTTCCTAGGGATGTTGGGTTTTTGGATTGAGTGGAATCATATTTGGTTCTGGTTATGGAATCAGTGTAGCCTGAAAGGTCCTCACTAATCCATTTCAGCAGACCATTTAACTATTCTAATCTTTGAAATTATGCAACTGTTTTCTTTTTTTCTTATAACACGCATAACCTTGGAATTGTTCTGGACAACCAACTATCCTTTGTCCATTGTCATCTCAAGACTGGAATACCGCACCGTGCTCCTGGCAGATCTTCCCCTGCACATCAACTGGACAGCTTCCCAGGTTCTCACACCACTCCACTGCTGTGCTCCCTTCACTGGCTTCCTGTAGCTGCCTGAATCAGATTTCAAACACTGATGATTACATACAGTGTCAAAAGTGGAACACTTCTGGGGTCTACCTGAAAGTACTAATCAAACTCCATCCTGAACTATGCTTCCTTTGAGCCCTAGCATGGCTCGAGTTAGCCCAGGGTCAGTGAAGATACAAGGATACAAGGATCGGTGCCAACCCATCGCGGGGCACAATCACGCACACATTCACACACTACGGACAATTTGGAAAAGCCAATCAGCTTCTAGTCTTTGGAATGGAGAGAAAAATGGAGCACCTGGAGAAAAACCCCTGAAGCACGGGGAGAATATGCAAACTCCGCGCATACAGGGCGGAGGCGGGATTCAAACCCCCCGACCCAGAAGGTGTGAGGCAAACGTGCAAACCATTAAGCCACTGTTCCCCCTAACTCATACTAACTGCTGTTAAACAAGGTTTTAGCTTGATAGTAATTTTAGACCCTGACCTATTTCTACTAGCTTGAGCATACAGTATGTTATGAAACTTGTGACTGACTCATTTTTACTAATTACAGTTAGCTATTCCTGCCCAGTACAGAAAAGATCAGCCCTTCTATCTCATTACCTCAGGACCTTTAGTTCAAATTTTGGATGCACTGTTGGGTGTAGCATTGCCACAACAGCTCCATATTCCTTGGTTCGATCCTGTGCTTGGGTTAGGAGAAGGGTCTGTGAAGAGGCTCACATGTTCTCCCTGTGAGTTTCCTCAGGGTTTCTCCTCAGGTTTTCTCCCAGAAACATGCAGGTAGATTGATTGGTGTCCCACTTGTGCCTAGTGTTCCTGGGCTAGGCTCCAGATTCACCGTTATTCTGACCAGGATAAAGTAGTGACTGAGGGACTGGTGTACCATACAGGGAGTTTTCCAGCCTTGTGCCCAGTGTTCCTGGCATAGCCTTTGGCTCCACCACAACAACCCTGACTGGGATAAAGCGGTAACTGAAAATGAATTAGTATCAATGATACACCAGGAAGAAGACAAGAACTGTTGCCAATGTGAATGTTGTGTACAGCTTGAGTAACTCTATATTAGACTGACGTTTTTTTTTTAAACTATAAACCCTCATGTACACATGCTTTATATTTCAGATTGACAGATTCAATTGCATACACATGTTTACGAGTCCTTTTTGCTTAATTTGACGACTCTGGAGTGTCAAACATCCCTTCAGACTCCCCTTCCCAGAACATCTTCATTCACCCCATCAGGATAAACAAATTATCCAAATGAAAAGCAAAAGCCATCCTTGCCCACATCTGCTTATGGAGTGCCTCCATTCCACAGCACAACTCCTTTTTTTGCGGCCATGAGAGAATAATAATGGGGTGGAATTTGTGTCAGCCCGGCTCAGGAAAATAAGATATCATGTCTTTCCATCGGCCTGATGTCAGCCGCTCAGATTTGAACCCAAACGCATCATCCCCGTGCAGCATCCTAAAAGGGGTTCAGCCAAAGTTCAGATGTCTGCAACCACCAAACAGCTTTCACTTTCTCTCTTCTTTTCTTTCTGTGAAGGGGCAAAACGATGCCTCCTTGCACATTCGATTAGTCAACAAGCCAGTGATTTCTTTTAAAACATCAGCCACATGTGTAGTAGGACATTCATCTCCAGGATTTCATCATGCACCATGTAAATAACCTCATCCATAACTGCAAGAAGGAGTCTGTCAAACAGTCACATCCTGGTATTAATCTAATCTTGAGGGATGCTGGGAGAAGTTTGGTTACCTAACAGGATCCTCTGTCTACAGATACAATGAAGGAACCATTAATAAAATGATATTACTTTGGTCTGTGATGTCATTCTTTTGTTATCCAGTGCAGAATTTCATACTTTGGACCCATGAGAGGATTGGATATTATGAGATATATTTTTTTAATACCTGCTTGTCATGTCAAATGATGACATGACAATGGGAATGAAATGGTTTTCGAGATCAAATCCATAATTTAATATGCTTCTTAGCCAAATGGAATTCATGCCATAATCAGGGGTGTGGCCAGACCTTTTACAGTGGGATGGCCAGGTTAGACCAAATGACTTTATTTGGGTGGCAATCAAGGGTGTGGCTAAATATTAATCTGTATCCATAGAAAATGACAATTGTTACCCCTACCTCTGTGTGGCCTGAGAAGGTCCCCATTGGACATAAACTACACACAGTAAAGCAACATCTGCTTATCATCTAGCAAGCTACAAAAAGCCATAGTTAACATAACATTAGGATTTTAGGATCAGGCTACATCTTATGAAGCCTGTTAAGCTTCCAAATGATCGATGTTTGCTCACCTGTTTATTTATTGTAGCTAAACTTGCTTGTTCAGACACAACGTTACACTTATTAACAATCCTCGGCATTGAAACAAACGTTTCTCAGAAATAGGAAGGAAGATGTAGTGGGCATTCTGTGAGTTTTCAAGCTAATAGCGACGAACTAAGCAAGATTTACCAAGTCTTGCAAAACTTGCATAACGTCACATAGAAACAATGAGTTAATTTATAACCACATAAATTATACAACCTCATTCTAAAATGTTCTAAAATGTACCAACAATAGAATTTGAACTTTATTTTATGTTTGTGCACGGATATTTAGTATATTGATGCAATACAAACTAAACACTGTATCCAGCGGGGGAAAAAAAAAAAAAAAAACTAGCTACAAGTGGATGTTTCGGGGTGAATTCATGATTGAGTCTCAAAATGATAAAAATGTTTATTTATTTCAATGTTTTTCCAACATTGATTCTAGGAAAACATTCATTCGACTAATAAAAATGAACGTGTTTCACATTTCAAAGGCAACAATATGTCGTTTTTACAAGGTTTCTTCGCTGACATTTTGCACTTCAATGGGTTGAAAGTTACAATGTTGAATTCTTTTCAGAATAGAATTAGCAAGATTAAAAAATGAACCATACTTTCGGTCTATAATTCGGGTAAGGGTCTGGGTGGTACTTTTGACGTGACCTTGTGAGTTAAATACGTACATAACATAATTTTAAAGAAAAAAGAAGCAGAGAACTTACTTTTCTTCTTCTCGTGATCTTCGGGAAATTCGGATGGTGCCACTTGTGGAACATTTCAAATAGGGGTTGAGTGAGTTCGTAACGTTTTATACATGTTCATAACGACTTGTGGAAAAGGAGGTTTTGAGCCTGAGATTCACACATTAATGCAAAACTAGTATTTTTGACGTATTTGAACGATTATATTTCACTGTAGTTGTAGTTATAGTGGGCCGAAATGCTGTAAGTGCTGTAGGTTTTATTGATCTGAAACATAGGTTGTTGTGAAGGACATGTTTAAAATGTAAATATCTTTACTTACATTACATGGATATCCTGTAAATGGAATATTGGTGAAACAGAAACGGCTAAAAACGAGAGTTTACACGATGGAGTAAAGCCGCAGCAGTGAGAACTCCCCGCCTGGAATCGCAGTTGCTCAATCCCTGGAACATGCTTTCAGTTTTCTTAAATCAAACACATCAACAAAAACAACATATCAGCATCCATATTGATACTGTTATTGCGAAAGGATGAGAACGGCTTTAATATTTGTTGAGGTCGGTGAACGGGTAGATCAGGTTCTCCGTTTTGCGCAGTGCAGAGGTAGGCCTGGTATGTTTAATGTCAGATCAAATAAACCACGGTAATACCTTCGCATACTGTTCAGTGACATCTGTACACTCGCGATGTTTTCTTTTTTTCCAGCCAGTTTGTTCAAAGTGCAGGCGAAATTCCACAGCAGAGCTGGTTTTTATAGAAAGCTTGTCAGTTTGTCCTAGGGCAAGTAGCACGGTGCATTCACGGGGCCATTGGGGTTAACACAAAGTCAAATTCAATCAAACTCCTATCCTGGAATTCTCTCTATTCACGGTACCGTTCTCCGAACATCAAGATTTACTTGTCAGTTATGATGCTGCTCTGCCAAATCCCGTTTCCCGTATATTGTATATATTAATTGCTTTGCAAACTTTTTTTTAGAAAGATCATCCCCATTAACAACAGGATTAAATAACCAGGTGACTATATTACCGTAAGTGACACATTTACCACCAGGATTCGATTGATTTGATTTACAGACTCATGGGAAATGTGTGACTGTTTACTAAAGTGCCATCTGAGGTTAACCGCACTTTTGTAATAACATCATAAGAGTCTGCAAGTCTGGAAACAAAAAAAAACAACAAAAAAAACATAGTATATTATATTGTATTTCTCAATAAAGATAAAAAAAATCGATTAATTGTTCAGAATTAGCAATTTAAGTCCAAAATTCATGTATGCAGGGAAGGTTATGCGTATTCAGAGTCTGTATAATTACATTTTCTGAGCTCCTCATTCTGATACATGTTCCACTTTAAAAACACAAGTCGCTATAAACCCAAAAACATTCCTTACATGTTCCCGTAGATTAGCCGTTACCATACAAGTGATCATCGGTACCTTGTGACCAATCAGAATCCAGAATTCAACAGCGCTGTGAAATTGTTTTTTGTCCTTAACCTAAGAGTGCACTCAGAAAGTAGACAGACAGATACTCTTCCAATCCCCCGCCAAAAAAAAAAAAAAAAATCTTCTGAGTCATACCTCACGACATGGAAGATCTGGCTTCTATAAAGACATTGTCTAATATTACAGCTTAAATCTTGTGGCTTTTCCTGGGAAAGACTTATGAAGTCCTAAAAGTCACTTGGTTATGAGTGGGCACAGCAGGTCCAGGGCTTCGGAACACGGAGTGAAACCCAATCTGCGAGCCGACTATCCTCCGAATAATAACGTACTGTCAGTATGGAATGATAACACCATAACTCTCTCAAGCTTCCCGAGGAGCGTTCTCCCAGAAATGATTTTTGCCAATGTGCGCATCTTTTTTAATTTGCCCGGGATTCGTTTCATGATGAAAAATGAAACCTTTCGGTGCAACATCTGGTTTGGGACCCTTCAGCTTCTCGATGGACGGAGCATACTTCGCTGTACACGACAGAAGATGGAAAGAATTATTTGGTGTAATGAAGAACTTCGCCACCACTGTTGGTTTAAGCGAAATCAATTTTGCGGCTAGCGGGGTTCCAATTGGCTGCGAGGGCTATCGATCACCCTGCCGCTGGATTTTAAATTCATTCGAGGACTGAAGAGAAAACCGAAATGATGAGAAAATGTATATATTTAGTCTAGTGCCTGAGGACCTTCAGAGAAATGGATCAAAAGCTGCACCGAGGAGCCAAAAGCAACAATTAAACATTCTCTTGATCAGCGTGTCATCCGTGTTTATTGAGTTTGAGAGTCAGCTCTGGGTCAGACTGAATCTGGCATAAGATTGAAAGCGTGAATTTGTTGGACAGCTGTTTAAGGGTACTGCGGTGGCCTGCGTGCAATATGTGACCATCTTTGGCCCTGGGGAATGAAAGGGGAAGAAAAGAGAAATTTGAAACATCTCTCTCAGAGATGTGGCCTGTTAGGGTCGGTTTAAATGGAACCCTGGTGTGTTTTTCGCCCGTGGTGAGGTCCTTCAGGCAGGTGAGAACAAAGCAATCGGAATCGAGCGCCGAACAAAACGTGAGCGGCGTGATCTCGGTCCGCTTCCATGTGAGTCGACTCTGAATCGACTCACCTGGAGGAAGTGAATCAAACACGACGTGTGTTTTTTGTGTAGACGTAGTATCTCATTATCCAAGCATTTAGATAAAATTAGCGCCATCTCCACGTTCTCTGTGCGGCAGTTTTGGTGATTCCTACAAGCAAAACGTTTGTTTAGCCATATTTCCGAGTTTTACGACTATGTTTTCTAAACGCCCCTCATTCAACGTTTTTACTGCACCCTTTTCACACTTACTGGTTTTTTGCTTTTTAGCCTTTGCGACGTCACTTTACTCCTGCTACAACAAAAACAATGCGACCAAAACAATTCGTAGAAAAACATGTTATGGAAAAACAGAGAAGTGCAATAGATGGGATTTTGGGAAGAAAACCCAAAACAAAACAACCCCAAAACCCCACAAATAACCCCCAAATCAAACAGCAAACAAACCAACAATGCATGACTAGTGCTACATCATTTGCAAGAAGTAAACTATCCAATAAATAATTAATATTTACCATTAGCTATAGTTTGGCTTGCTGCATAGCTAATTGATGTCAGCTACTAGAATCGATGCTAGTCTAACCTGACATTAGCAACGAAAACATGCTAGTTTGGTTAAATATAGCCAGTGTGCAGCCAATGTTAGAAAATTAGCGAAACTTACCTCAGCTTTTTCATATTAGATGGACGTCACGGCTTCTAGGGAGGCAAAGATTTTATTCGGGTCTTTTCTTAATGAAATATTTTACTAAGGTTGGGCTAGGGGTTAGGTTCCACCCCGCAGACTAGTGGAGCTACAGTGCTAACTACATTGCGGAGATTTGTCTCTAAACAAAAGTGTGACGACTTAAAGCCGTACGTTTTTCTT
Source organism: Cranoglanis bouderius (assembly GCA_023630585.1). Taxonomy (NCBI): domain Eukaryota; kingdom Metazoa; phylum Chordata; class Actinopteri; order Siluriformes; family Cranoglanididae; genus Cranoglanis; species Cranoglanis bouderius. The sequence continues at coordinate 20,003,080 of CM042552.1, forward strand.
TCTTGGAAATGTAATTAAGTAAGAGTGCAAGTATTCAATTTTAATAACACTCAAGTAAAGTATAGCTACACCAAAATGATACTCAAGTATAGTAACAAAGTACAGCTATGCAGATTTGAGCTAGCTTAGCTTTGCCGTTATTCGTTAACTTAGCAATCTCCGAGTTGCGAGAGGTTTCAAAACATTTCTAATTTTTTAAGAAAGAGGAACTAAATGTATCAACAGATGTAATGCTAGCCGGACATGGCTCAAAAGAATCTGGATAAATGATAACAATGTGATTAGCAAGCGTGTACGTACGTTCGAGCTAGCAAAAAATTCTTCTCATTGTGCTTTGTGCTTTTGTGGCTTACTGCATTACTTCTTCTTTGTTTTTTGTTGAGTATTCTCTGAGGGACGTAACGTCGAAGCTGGAAGAGGATCTTCCCCGTGCCAAGCTAGCCAGGGTTTTAGCCTTACCTGCTCGCAGAGATATTCATTAAAGCAGGACGTGGGGGTTCGCATCGCTTCGAGAGTCATTAATCACAGCTCTTAGTGCGCCGCAGCTGGTAATAATCATAATGCAGCCGACTCTGAAAGACGCCGGTGATACCAGATATCTTCTCTTTCACCTGCTCGCCAGTGGCAGAGTTCATCATGTTCCTCTTTCAGATGCCAAACTCTCTCTCTCTCTCACACACACACACACACACACACACACACACACACACACACACACACACACACAGACTTTGTTCTTTTATACTACCGATGTAGTAGTCAATGGTCTTGCATGCTTTTAAGGCCCTTATTTCTGTTGGTTATTTATCTTCGCCTCACACCGTGATTAGCTCTCTTTAGTGTGTGTGTGTGTGTGTGTGTGTGTGTGTGAGAGAGAGAGAAAGAGAGAGAGAGACAGCAGGGTGAGAGAGAAAGATTTTCCAGCGCTTGTCATGTCAGATCAGAGGAACATCTTCTCTGATGCTTCGCTAATGACGAGTCTCTACGTCTCCGGTGTTCGTAGCTGTCATTCCTTAATAAGCGGCGAGGCTGGACCGACCCGGCTCATCTGCTTAGCGATATAAGGTCAGGCTGTCATCGCTGTTCCTATCCGAAGCTCTATTATTCTGAGAATAACCTCAAAGATACACAATTCAAAAAAAATAACATGGAGAATGCTCTGTTCTGATTGGTCAGGCAGAATTAATCGTCAACACTGTCGTTTCTATAGTAACATCTTACGCACTGACGGTTCAAATAAATGGATCGGAAATAGTTGATATGGTGAAGAGAGGTTTATTTAGTCTCTAGTGTCGGTGCGTTAAAGTTTTCCGACATGATTCAGGACAGTTTACGTTTTAACGGTAACGTGACAAGCCGCGTTTTTTTTTTTTTCCCCGTCGTTTTTCTGTTTATTTTATTAACTTAGGAAGAAAAAATGTTGGAGGTCGATGAACAAACGATTGCGTATAAACGTGACTAGAAACGTCTCGTTCGTTAAAAAAGCGGAAGTCACCCGGAAGACGGAGGTCAGGATGTGGGAAGTGTTTCAAAAGATCGAAACCTGCGCTCGGAAAAAAACAAAAAAAAAAACAACCTATAAACCGATAAACGTGTTTAAAAAAAAATGGCTGACGTGAAGCAGCTCGGTGAAAGCGTGCGTTTGTTTTCCGCTTCAGTTTCGAAACGTCATCTTGTTCGGCGTCCGTGGCGCCAGTCAGTGGAAAGTGGCAACGTGAAGCGCAACTGCAAAACAAATCATTACGCTATGGATTGTTTTATTTAAAGTTGGGACACTAATCATTAATAGCTATTCAGTCCATCCGGGATTTTGCGATTGCAGAAATTAACGCAAAATCAAGCGAACTCCGCAGATCCGGGCGCGTCATGTGACGTCATCGCAACGCGCATTCGGCCAAAGACCTCTTCGATTCATGTGCGTCGAACGTGAGTACAGCTGAAAGGTCTCATTTACCAACAAACATCAATGGGAAAGACCGTGCGAAACAATTTCGTGCGATTGCGATTTCGCAAATTCGAGTAGTTTTCCGCAAAAAAAAAAAAAAAACCCACAAGAAACTCAGCGAAATCCTGTACGGACTGATTAAGTAATAAAATGTAATTATTATCGCAATTTAGTCAGGTTAGTCAATTTTATACAGAATTATTCTGAATAGCCTTGTCGTTGTTATTTGAACAAATAAAAAAATCTGTAAGCAGACGTTTATGTAACACTTCTGTAAGGAGTCTCCAGTGCCAGTGTTCAGAGTCAGAGGTGAAGCCGTAATGGGAAAGCCTTCAACGATCTTTGTGGAATTTTGTGTATGTAGTATAATCAGCGTAGCTAATGTGCAGTGACACGTTTCTGAAGCGGACGATACGAAATATTAAAGCAAAAGCGAGCAGTTTAATACGCTATGACGTTACATAACAAGATCTGCCAATTTCCGCTGTCCGGCCCATCAAGCGCACCAAAGCGTACACGGATAATGACAAAGAGCACTTCTGATTTTCAATTTCTCCTGTGTACGACGTACGCCGAAGGAATCAGTGTTGAAATTTAATTTGAGGCGAGGAAGCGTTTCTGCTTAAATGAATTACGCCAATTGGTCGTGCTCACACTTTACTTCGGGCCTTTCGCCGTAGCGCTGTCTCGATGATTGTCATGGAAACAAAGGCCGTGAACGCTGGTGGCAGGTCATGACGTCTATCATAACACCGACACGTCTGTTTGATTTTGACCCTGCAGAACAAAGCGCCTGATCTTTTCAAGCATTTGGAGCTGTTCCAATAAATTTTGGTTTCTGGTAAAGAGAGATATTTGAGACGAGACGCAAAGAATGGCTTATTTCTGGACATCCGTCGTTCTCGTCTGAATGTTTTAGTGCGTTTGAAGGGAACCCTGGTGTGTTCTCTGCCTCGATGTGGAACACAATCAGGTCCACTTCCATGTGAACTCTGACGAGAAAACGATTCGACTCTGAATCGACTCACCTAAAGGAACTCAATCGAACACGGGGCTCTTTCACACGTTCCCCGAGTCTGAATCAGATTCAGATCGATTCATCTGGTTCGTTTGGTATTTTGTTCGGGTTTGAAAACATTGGCTTAGGGGCCAGTCTTTCATCGTTCATCTTTTCGACTCTGAATCGACTCAGCTGCAGGGAGTGAATCAAACACGCTGCGTGTCTTCGGGTCACAACGTTGATTTTCGTGAACCAGGTACTCAAGTACTCTAACACGACTGCCTGTAGTTCATTACTTTCCAAACAGCTGTAATAAAAAAATTAAAAAATAAATAAATACCGCTGATCCGTTAAACTTTAAACCGTAATGCAAGAAAAGACACCGGTCCTCACTTTGCATCGTCCAATCAAGTTTTTCCGTATGTTAATAAAAAACGGCGGTCCCAAGATTCTCTTCTTATTCGAAAGTCTCCGAAAGGATAATCCCGGGAACGTCAAAGCAATAATTAAAGAAACCGGAGGAGAGAAGATGGATGGCTCGACTATCTCATCCGTGCCTGTCTGTATCTTCAGGGAGACGAATAATCTGTTCCCAAGCTCATTTCAGGAGCTCTGCTACCTCGGCATAAAAGTCAATAATAAAATAAAATGTAATTATGCCATTGTAACACATCTCTCTCTCTCTCTCTCTCTCTCTCTCTCTGTCTCTCTCGTATCTCTCTGGTATTTGAGTAATGAATTATGCTCACATTAATGCACCAGGAAGAGCGAAATGTCATTACAGAGCTGTCAGGTGTTCAAAACACGGCACACTCTTTAACAGATACAGTACGTAAGCGCATAAGCTCACACCTGTATACAGCGCAAGCGTTAACGTTAAAGTATCCGAAAAAGATAAGGTGTGGAACGTGATCTCTGTCTTAGCCTCGTTTCCAGTTCATAGAGTTTACAGACTGATAAATATTATCCTAGTTTTAAAACGTATGTTTTTTTTTTTTGGTACTTGATAATAAAACGATGAACTAGTTAGCATTAATCTATCAGGAACTTCACGGAACATTTCATTTCACTCTGTTTAATGTTTCCTCGTGTTCAGGTACTTACGCTACTAGACGTGTTCTTTATAATGTTAGCGACATTATTTACCTCAGATTTACCTCAGGTGTGGTTTAGGGTCGCGTCTTTGGTGCTTAAATTAGCTCCTCTTTCACTGAGGAAGGCAGCAATGGATGTAGGACAACATTAGCTACAGCTAACTAACAAAAAAAAAATGAAGCTACTTTTTCATTGTAACTTGTCACGGTCATAATATAAATCACATATATAAGTCACAGCTAAACTACTGTTTTGCTAAAGTAGCCAGCAACAAAAGTAGCTAACTACACTGCAGTTACATGGTCAGTTCGTTTCTGGAAATATCTAGCTAGCTAGTTATCGTTATTAGCTATAATCCATATAGCGTTGAATTAAACATCTACATCTGGTCGTTTGTTGCACTATGAATACTAACACTCATATCAGCCGACGCTAACTGTTAGGCTAAATCCTACTGTCAGGCTCTGTGAAACGGTTACGGATATTTTGACAAAGCTAGCTAGCCAATCAGCAAAGATAACAAAAAGGATAGCAAGCTACAGTATACGAAAAGGCGGTGTAGCAGTTTGTCATTTGCTAGTTACTGGAAAAAGTGGGAAAAAAACCCCTCACTTACTGTCGCACCCGTACTACAAAGACACGCAGCTAAGCTCGTAGCGTCGTTATTTGAAGCTAGCTACTTTCCAACACTGCTAACAACAGCTTTATTTCTAATCTCTAGCATGCAGCTAGAGGTATATTCTTAATGCTAATCGCATGTGTTAAATTTTAGATTTCGATCCTTGAAGCTGCCTTGCGCCAAAAAGAGAGAAATGTTTGAAAATGTAGGAAGTAAAAGCATGAAATATTAGCTGGGGGAAAAAAATCATTACAGATATTTTAAAAAAAACAGACACTCACGTCTGATTATTAATTATTAGTTAAACAGTGCAGGAATTTTTCACTCGTGTCCTCACTTAATATGAAATATTAGACATGTTCCTCGTAAAGAGTTTATTATCAGGCTAAAGACGAGTGCGCTAATTTAGCACCGCGCTGATTCAGTGCCAGTAAAGTCTATTCGGAGCGTACAGACAGCTATATAATCCGCGCTCGGCTGCTCGGCGTCTCGGCGGACTGCGCAGGCTGTGATTGTGGGATGGAAACGAAACGATACACAGCGCTTTTCCTCCTAGTGAAAAGTATATTTAATGCTCTGAAGCCCTTCAGCACACCACGTCAAACTGCTGGCCCAGTTCAGTCAAGTCATATTTAGATCCAGCTAAAAATGTTATCTACAGTACAGACGAGAAAAATAACCTTACAGCCGAGCTAAAGCTAAGAGAGGGTGACACTGTCATTTTACAATAGTCTGTTCATCTCTCTTTGTAATTTTTTTTTCTCTCTTTTTATTTTTTTATCTCGGGTGTTAGCTAATGTTTCGCAATCAAAGGCACATGTGCATAATATTTTTTTTTCTCTTTCCTTTTTTATTTTCTTATTTAATTAAAAAAAAAATCTTCTACCTTTCTTTGTTTACATATTTACTTTTCCTTCTCTTCCTTTCACTTTTCCTCCTCTCCCTCTCTCATTGCTAATAAAGTCCTTAATGTCCTCTGAATAGGGGAGGGGGGCTAATAAATAACAAACAAACAAATAAACAATATTGTCTGTTGAGTAAATGGGGTGTGGTGGGTCAGAAACAAAGAAATACAGTCTGTTGATGTAACGGAGTGGTGGGTAATAAACAGACAAACAAGCAAACAAACAAACAAACAAACAAACATATACTGTCTATTGACTTAATGAGGTGTGGTGGGTAACAAGCAAACAAACAAAACAAAAACAAATACGGTTTGTTGCTGTAATGCGGTGGTGGGTAATAAATAAACACACAAATACATATTATCTGTTGATTTAATGAGAAGTGGTGGGTAAAAAGCAAACAAACAAACAAACAAACATGTTGACTTAATGAGGTGTGGTGGTCAATAAACAAAGAACAAATAAACAAATTTTGTCTGTTGATTTAATTAGAGGTGTAGGTAATAAACAAACAAACAAATGCATATTATCTACTGAAAATGAAGTGTGGTGGGTAACAAGCAAACAAACAAATAAAAATAAGCAAACAAACAAACAAACAAATACATATTATCTACTGGAAATGAAGTGTGGTGGGTAACAAGCAAACAAACAAATAAAAATAAACAAACAAACAAACAAATGCAGTCTGTTGATGTAATTGAGTGGTGGGTACAAAACAAACAAACAAACAAACAAACAAACAAACACATATTGTCTATTGACTTAATGAAGTGTGGTGGGTAACAAGCAGGCAAGCAAACAAACAAACAACAAACAAATATTGTCTGATGATGTAATGGAGTGGTTTGTAACAAACAAACAAACAAACACAGTATGTATTGACTTAATTGTGGTGGGAAACAAGCAAGCAAACAAACAAGCAAAAAAAAAACAAAAAACAAATATTGTCTGTTGATGTAATGAGAAGTAGTGAGTAACAAGCAAACAAACAAACATAAATAAATGCAATAAGCTCTTGATTTAATGAGATGTGGTGGGTAATAAACAAACAAACAAACAAACAAACAAACAAATATTGTCTGTTGATGTAATGAGGTGGTGGGTAATAAACAAACCAATTAATACATAACTAGTCTGTTGATGTAACAGGGTGCTGGGTAATAAACAAACAAACAAACAAACAAACAAATATTGTCTGTTGATGTAATGAGGTGGTGGGTAATAAACAAACTAATTAATACATAACTAGTCTGTTGATGTAACAGGGTGACGGGTAATAAACAAACAAACAAACAAACAAATATTGTCTGTTGATGTAATGAGGTGGTGGGTAATAAACAAACCAATTAATACAATACTAGTCTGTTGATGTAACAGGGTGATGGGTAATAAACAAACAAACAAACAAATAAGTTTGTTGACTTGATGATAGGTGGTGGGCAATAAACAAAAGAATAAACAAACAAATAAACAAACAGGAAAATATTATCTGTTGATTTAATGAGAGACTGGATCATCCTGTATTCAATTCAAGATTTCCTACAAAGTTGAGGACTTAAAAAAAAAAGGAAAGTATAACCATGTAAAAAATGCTGCAGTTTTCAAGATATTTTTCTTGAAAAAATGATGTCAAAAGGTTGGTGTCCTCACAATATGGCTGTGTGTGTTAGCAATCTGTTCAAACACACGTGTCTTCTCCTCTCAGAGACACCTGGGCGGCATGCCAGCGTCTCTCCTCGGTGCTCAACGTCCCAATCTGCTTGGCCAACTGTTACTCAGAAAAGCACTACAGATCAATAAGCTGTGCACGGCGACACACTCCGCACCTGTTCTCCACAAAACACGCAAAGTTACGAGTCCCGGAACAAAGCATGAGGATGTTGATGATGTTCCATTATGTGCCACTGGCTTTAATGTATTCGCTTTGACCAGCAGAATAATTAGTAAAGATAATAAAATATTAGACCAGTACGTGATACAGTCATTGCATTTTAAATATAAAAAGAGATACAGACAGACAGAAAATAAACAAATATGCATTTGTACAAAAAATTACTTTGAAACTTGAATTAATTTTTATATTAATTGGTCACCAACGACAAAATCACTCACATTTATCAGACAACCTGTCATGGCGTGTGATTTTATCGAGACCATTATTTATTTTATGCACACTTTTATTCACGTCTCATTTCGACCACTAGCCACTAGCTGTCTCACTAATGGAAACACTGAGATGCTAAATTCATTTTGATTGCTGTGTTTGTACAAGGTGAATCATTTTCGGTGTGGGAAATCAACTCCAAATCTTCGGGGCTGACACTTAGGTTTCAATGTCTGGAATTACAGAAACAGAGAGGCAGAGAATCAAGGAATCAGGGAATCAGTGAGTCAGGGAACCAGAGAGTCAGAGAATCAGGGAAATAAAGAGTCAGGGAATCAGTGAGTCAGGGAATCAGAGAGTCAGGGAACCAGAGAGTCAGAGAATCAGAGAGTCAGGGAATCAGTGAGTCAGGGAACCAGAGAGTCTGAGAATCAGAGAGTCAGGGAATCAGTGAGTCAGGGAACCAGAGAGTCAGAGAATCAGGGAAATAAAGAGTCAGGGAATCAGTGAGTCAGGGAATCAGAGAATCAGAGAGTCAGAGAGTCAGGGAATCAGTGAGTCAGGGAACCAGAGAGTCAGAGAATCAGAGAGTCAGGGAATCAGTGAGTCAGGGAACCAGAGAGTCAGAGAATCAGGGAAATAAAGAGTCAGGGAATCAGTGAGTCAGGGAATCAGAGAATCAGAGAGTCAGGGAATCAGAGAGTCAGAGAATCAGAGAGTCAGGAAATCAGAGAGTCAGAGAATCAGAGAGTCAGGAAATCAGAGAATCAGAGAATCGGGGAATCAGAGAGTCAGTGAATCAGGGAATTAAAGAGTCCGGGAATCAGAGAATCAGAGAGTCAGGGAATCAGAGAGTCAGGGAATCAGAGAGTCAGGGAATCAGGTAATCAGAGAGGCATAGAATCAGAGAGTCAGAGAATCGGGGAATCAGAGAGTCAGGGAATCAGAGAGTCAGAGAATCAGGGAATCAGAGAGTCATAGAATCAGAGAGTTAGTGAATCAGGGAATCAGAGAGTCAAGGAATCAGGGAATTAGAGAGTCATAGAATCAGAGAATCAGGGAATCAGAGAGTCAGGCGATCAGGGAACTAGAGAGTCATAGAATCAGAGAGTCAGGGAATCAGAGAGTCATAGAATCAGGGAATTAGAGAGTCAGGGAATCAGAGACTCAGGGAATCAGAGAATCTGAGAGTCAGAGAATCAGAGAATTGACACTGTTTTGGATCGATTCCCAGCAACTTTGACATGCATGCAGGATAGCGACTTAATGTGTACATTAATTTAATTAAACGATGTAGCCTACAATGTAGCTGATTCTACTAGGTTAAAAGTGAAAGTACTAAGTATTTTACTTGCTTACAAGCTAATTGATTCAAATAGATTCACTATCTGTGGCAACGATACTGACAAGTAGGGTATAATGTCCCTCTGAGCCACATAAACACAGGCAAAAACCAAATAAAACCAAATAAATCTTGAGAAACTTAACAAGTAACCACCAAAAAAGTCACTTCAGCATAAATGATTATGAGTTGGTTTCCATTTTATTGTATCGTTCTCCGCCATTTTACATTGTTAATGTTATGCCATAGACTCCCATTGTAGAAGTATACTACTACTACTACTACTACCACTAATAATAATAATAATAATAATAATCATCATCATCATCATGAGAAAAACTTTGGTGCTTGGCCCCCTAATTACCACGTAATAATAAATGCTAATATAATCTTAGTGTATCTACGTGCTATTAAGAATGCACACATTCTCTGGACTTCGCATATCACTTCGCATTGTGCTGTTGAATCACTGTTGAGCGAATGAATTATTATTGCAAAAGCTGGCCTGATGATATGCAGCAGCTTTCAGAGAATATAATAATAATAATAATAATAATAATAATAAAAAGAGAGAACATAAAAATGCGTCTCATTACCAAACACTGCCTATCTGGCACTCGGCGAGATCCAATTACAGCATGCAAATGATGCTGGACTGCATGAAAAGGGGAGTGCATGGCTGCTGATAGCCCTAGCGTTATCAGGCAACACACACACACACACACACACACACACACACACACACACACACACACACACACACACACAGAGCGCCAAGAACTCATCCATGAGCACATACATACATAGATATCCAAAAAAACACAAACACTCGATGTCAATACTCCATTCTCTGTCTCTCTCTCACGCACACACACCTCTCACACATACACACATTTCTGGCTCTGGCTGACACACAGGTTGGGTCAGCCAGGTGGTAGGGACAGGTGTTGAGTGTGTGAGTGTGTGTTTGCCGTTTGAGCGTCAGCGTGTACTTGGCCTGCTTCCAGTCAGCTGGATCGTTTGTTTTTTTCCGCTTTCTCTCTTCCTTTCACGCACCTCTTCACCTGATTGGCTTATTATGTGCGGAAGTATGGGACTTCTTTTGTTTCTTGCTCTCCAAATACGTTCTTGCGCTACCGTACACACTCACCGGCCACTTTATTAGGAGCATCATACAGATACCGGGTACGACCCCGCTTTGATCTCAGTTATTCGTGGCGTGGATTCCACAAGGTGTTGGAAAGCTGATCTATTCACCTTCGATTCGGATCCACTGAAGGACACCGAACTCGTGTTCATGGATCCGGTTTGAGACGACTTGTGCATAAATGTGCAGGTTCCTAATAAAGTGACCAGTGTGTGTAAAGTGGTAGACCTGGTGCTACGTGGACAAACAGAGACGGAGAGAGAAAGAAACAAACCAGAGATGGAGTGTGAGAAAGACAGAAATCGAACCCCCTGCTGATGACATTTCCTCAGCTCGGGCAGATAGCGGAATAAATGAATAAAATTAGACAGCGAGCAAAAAAGAGAAAGAAAAAAGAAAGGCAATAATTTGAGCAGCTTGTCTTGCGTGTGCCGTCCTCCTGTTTATGAACGCACCGTAATTGCTCCTCGCAGCCTCAGGTTATCATAAACAAAGATTTGCATTGGGACCGCAGCCCTATCAGCGCAGACGAAGAGACGGGTGTTTTCTCATTTTTTAATGAAACGAAATATTAACTCGTCCTGCGAAGGTACAAATCTGAATATTCATAAGTCTGTAAACGCTTGCGATCTAATGGATCTAATTATTAATACATGTTTATGCTAACCGACAGTGTGCTCAAAGGCATTTTAATAAAAGTCTCGCGTGGAAAAAAAAAAAGTTGGACGGAAGTGGAGATTTTGTCCACCGAGGAACTGGGAAACACGTCACGCTCAATTAACTCAATTAATACGAAAACTTGCAAAGGATTATGGGTTTTTAGGTTTCATTACAACTTCTGCCGTGTGAAAAATAAACAAAATCCAACCACATCGTCCCCGTTGGTTTGAATTTGGACACGTTTTTTCGTGACACGATGCCGGGAATCCATTTCAAGGTAGGGATATGCTGGAATTCTGTCAAACATCCACATATTTCACCAAAACAAAGCGTGGCTTGTTTGTTTCACCATTTTAACAAACGTCTCAAAAAAGTTTTGTCCGGGTTCTTCTTATGGGTTTTGTTGTGAGCCAAAGTTTCTTAATGATAGGAGAAAAACTGTAACGGAACAGTAAAAAAAATAAATAAATAAATAAAAATGGCGGAAAATTCATAATGGTGGAAATCAGAATCATGGTGTGCAATGACCCTAAGAATCAGAGGAATGTGGAAACGTATGTACAACTTTGCCACTGGTGCTAGGGGGCGTACGACAAAATAAAAAAAGACATTCTGTGACCAAAGACTCCTAATTGTGCATCGTTTGGTGCTTGGCCCCCTAATTACGACATTATAATAAATGCTAGTGTAATCTACTGGCTATTAAGAATGCGCAGATTCTCTAGACTTATTAGTATTATTATTGCAAAATCCAGCTTGATGATATGAGGAAGTTACAGTTTAAAAGGGTTCAGTTTAATAAACACAGCTGTAAAACCAGTCAGTCTGCTTTAAAGATGCTGGCTAGCTAGCTAAGAGTGATTTCCTCATACGGTGAATGTTATGTTATGCTTCGATCACGTTGTTGGTTACGGGGCATACAGAAACAGACCTAAGCCTAATAGGTTTAGTTAATGCTAATCAAAAAAGGTGAAATTTAGCCAACGGAATAAAACTCACTGAATGAATCAGAGATTATTTCAACACTAACGTTAGCATGACTCGAGATCGTTCAAGTGAGGAGCGATAACAGGGCACTGGTTTGTCCAGTTCCGTTTTACCTCAGGAGATGAGACTAGCTTCACACTAGCGAGCGACCTGTACGATTCTAGCATGTGGATGTAGCCTGCCAAGTGTTTTTTTTTTTTTAGTTCTGATGAGATATGGCACTAGTAGCTATATATAGCTTCTAAAGCTAACTAAAGCTAAAAACAAATGAAATGACACGGCAATCAGTGTGAAAACTGGTTCTTTGATTTACGTGTTAAGTTCTCGGCTTTGTACTAGCCTCGTTCTCAGGTTAGCGAGCTAACTGTACTAGCTACGTACTAGCTAACTGTACTAGCACTCACCAGAGGCACTAGCGATCTCTAGTACTTCCTGTCAAACTTTATTTCTCCTCATCATGTCTCTATAAACATTTAACGAGAGTTTGTATATGACAAAATAAGATGAAACAACATTTAAATGACTACAGTAAAGTCTGTAGCTCTCAGAACTATTTATATGTCGAAGATTTGACCGTCTGAAGGGTTTTCCCAGGACTCCACACAACCAGCGCACTCTGTATTCAGTACGCTGTGCTTTCTGACAGACTGATGGCTCCTTTCCCGCGGTGATGAATAGCCTCGTAGCGCTAAACTGCTAGCCTTCCTCCATTCCCCACCCCCTGCATTAACAAGGCCGGCCCAGGCTTATCTGCATATTCATCCCCACCCCTGCAAATGGTTCCCTCGTTCACTTAATGAGGGCATTAATTTGATACGAGCCTCTTAAACGCCGAGTGGGTTTATTGTCAAAAAGGGCCGAAGTGGAGGGAGAAGAGCGAGGAGCAATGTGCACGTCAGGACCTACGCTATAACAGTGATATATAAATTACACTATTAGTGATTTAGCCACATGCTAGGCATTTTCCTGATGAAAAAAATCAACTATAACAATAACATATAATCAATAACTCTGGATCACACGCAAAAAAGAAGAGATTTTAAGCCTGGAAAAAGAAATCACATGCCTTACATGTGAAAAACAAATGCGACAGTACAGTAAATGAATAGTTTAAAAAATAAAAAAATAAAAATCACAAGAGAAAATAAAGGAATCATGTAAAAATCATGTGAAAATAAATGACCACACGTGGAAATAAATGAATCAAATAAATGACCCACGTGTAAAAAGAAATCACTGAATGTAAAATAAACAACAACATGCAAATAAAATGAATATTGCGTTCTGAATCAAATCAAATGTGAAAAAAAATGAATCATAAAAATCATATGTAAATGAAGCATGTAAAATGATAGGATGTGAAATGAAATATTAAATAAATGGATCATGTTTAAGAATCATATGAGAATTAATGAGTCATTTGTAAAAAAAAAAAAACAATCATATTAAATAAATGAATCATATGTACAAATCATAAGAAAATGAATGAAACGTGTAAAAATCATCAAATAAATGTCATTTGTAAAAAACAAATAATATGAAATAAACAAATCATGTTTAAGAATCGTATGAGAATAAATGAATCATGTGTAAAAATCATCAAATAAATGAGTCATTTGTAAAAAAGAAAAATCAGATGAAATAAATGAATCATGTTTTAGAATCAAACGAGAATAAATGAATCATGTGTGAATATAATTAAATAAATGAGTCATTTGTAAAAACAAATCATATGAAATAAATGAATCATGTTTAAGAATCATACGAGGAATAAATGAATCATGTGTGAATATAATAAAATAAATGAATCATGTGTGAATATAATTAAATAAATGAGTCATTTGTAAAAAAAAATCATATGAAATAAATGAATCATGTTTAAGAATCATACGAGGAATAAATGAATCATGTATAAATATAATTAAATAAATGAATCATTTGTAAAAACAAATCACATGAAATGAATGAATCATGTTTAAGAATCATACGAGGAATAAATGAATCATGTGTGAATATAATAAAATAAATGAATCATGTGTAAAAATCATATGAAATGAATTAATCGCGTATAAAAATCGTGTTAAATAAATGAATTTTGAAAATGAATGAAAATTAAAATGAAATAAATGAATCATGTAAAAAAAAAAAAAAAAAAAATCAGTTGTGAAAAAGCTACGACATTCCAGTTCCTATTTTGAGTTTTTCTGAATGTTAAATGGACAACAATCCATCAGTCTTAGCTCCGTCATTCATTGCTTATTAGCGGCTAATATCCACGAGCTCATCTGTCAGGAGGAGTAATTGAGTAATTGAAATACACGCGAGGGGCGAGCGACGTGGACGTATTCGAGGCGAGTGGGCCAAACAACGCTGAATGAATTGGCAAATTGGCATTTGATTAATATGATACTTGACCCCCATAATCCTGTTCCTCACAATGGAGTGGTGACACCTATTAAGCGCTAGTAATCACTTTTTCCTGGTGTCTTGTGTTGCAGGACCATGACATATGGCTACCTTATTGAAATAGATGCTCAAAGTGGGAGGCAAGAACCCTAATCCTAACAGGCCCCGCGTTTATGGCGTCCCACGGGAGAAATATCCGACAATGTGTACGATTATTTAGCCTTCTCTGGGATCCATGGGAAACGCTTCCCGGTCTTTGAATCCTATTTGTAGTAATAATGGGATTCCCAAATTGCATGGCTTTTTAAAAAGGCAGGAAATGACATGGCTAACCTTGGAACGAGCTTGAAAGGGAGTTTTTATTTCCCTGTTTTTTTTTTAAAGCGGTTCAGAGATAGTTCATAGTCGAGCTAATTTGGTTCGGAGTAGACTAGTCAGTTAGTAGTAGCGTGTAGTAGTTGATCATGTTGAAGAAATCTGGAGTCTTCCTCAGCTAGAGGCTTGAGGTCTTTGATAGACCTGGTCACAGTGGCCAATCTCTGGCCATTCATTTGCGGCTAATGATTTTGGAACAGGGACGCTAATAGGGCATTATGGGAGTCCCCGGCTCCCATGACAGCTGATTAATGTCGGCCATGATGACATCAGCTCCGAGAGGGACTAGATAAAAGAAGGCCTGTATTGGAGCGAGCAGGATGATGAACGACCGGCCACACCAGCGACTCATCTCATTACAGGCTACAGCCTGCTGGCCATTTAGCTAATGTAGCGAGTCATTGTGTGCCTAGGGACCCCAGGCCGCAGGTTTGGAAATTAATGATACGCTAAACGCACGATATGGAGTTTGACCCCGCATAATACGCCGGCGTATTGGATTAACCTTGCCTTGTCAGGTGCCGCCATTGTCATGCCGGCGCACCACGAGCAGGTGAAAAGAGATATTCAGACGTACCTGGATTTGAGTTTCGTCTCACTGGTCGCGGCTAAGCTCTAGAGAAGGATTAGGCAAAGACGGCACGCTTTGGGAGCCGGAATACACACGGAAGGAATTGTAAAGAGATATTATTAACGGTTCTGAAAAACCAAATTCCTGGAAACATCTTGCAAGCTGAATGGAACCAATGGATAAAAAAAAACACACACACACACACACACACACACACACACACACACACACACACACACACAGTCTATAATAGTATTCATACCGCTAGAAGTCATGACCGTCTGTATTGTGGTTTCCACTCACACGTTTTTATGCAAGACTGACATTTCAGCAGAACAACTGAATAAAAAAAGCCACAAACTTCTTAATATTGCGACATAACCGAAACCAAGTGAAAACACGGCATACCACGAGGTACCTTCAGTGTGCTCCACATAGAGAAATGTGGTTAGAGTTTGTAGGTTACACTTATTAAACGTGATTTTTTGCTTAAAATTGTGATGTAATTAACATCAAGAAGTACTAAAATCAAGTTATTCCATTGTTGACTAATGAATGACATAGAAATAGTATAGTAAGTAATATAATAAAACACTCATTGGTGGGGGTTTGGGGTGGGTGTGGGGGTGGGTGTGGGGGTGGGGGGGGGGGTTTATAGGCAAATAATCAACAACAAGGTGTCTGTTACCAATCCGAACTGGATTATTTCCTAGAAAAGTGTTTTATTCCTCTTACATGACAGCAATTTACCAATGATTACCATTTTTCCCATTTATTTTTTGTCCTTTTATAGTTAAATGAAAAACATTTAGATCCTAACGTCAGTCATTCCCTCACCAGTCTCTCTTTTCTCTCTCTCTCTCTCTCGAAAACAAAAAAACCCCCCAAAAAACAAACAAAACAAGGACCATAGTATCAAAGTAATTTATTTATTTATTTTACAACTCATGCTTTTACAATACAAAGTCTGACACTGGAGACTCCTTCCACAACTGTTAAATAACCATCTCCTTACACAAAGTTTCAGCATATCAGCGATTACAACCAAAATGCATTCAAATTATTTTCTGACCAATCAGAATTGAGAATTCGACAGCGCTGTGGTGTCATGTGATATAATCCCAAAATTATATCACATGACAGCCGAAGAGGTATGAGATTAATGATTCGCTGTTAATAACGGATCCGATATATATTCACCGAGTCCGACTTCACCTCCACCTCCAATAAAACCGCTCTGTCTTTCGTTCTACACCTTCGCCAAGGTTAAGGGCCAATTCCGCTCGTCCCGAAGGGCGGATCTTCATTAAGAGATGAATGAAAGTCTGCGCGAATGAATCGTAAGAACTTGAAACGGGAACAAAGACACCAGATTGAATCTGGGCCATGAATGAGACTTTAATCACCTTCATCTTGAGGGAAAATGACCAGTGCTGGCTGGATTTCTGTGAGACCGGTGACACAAGCGAGAGCAATTTTGTTCATAGGAAAAGCCACCAGAGTATCATTAGCGAATAGCAAACACAGGATTAGAATGCTAACCGATAAAACGAGATGCTACGGAGTAAACGTGGTCATTTTTAACTAGCGAGAAGTAACATTAATTAACTGTTAATTATTATTAGATGTAAATATAACCTCTAAAAACGTTCTCACAAAAGATACTTATTTGTCTTATTTATCACAAAAAAGCTACCTTCAGTCATATTTCCTCTCCAATTAGCAACGCTAGCTAGCATGCTTTTTGTCTAACATCGGCTATGAAAAGTTATCGCCTACATAATGCAGAAACACACAGGACATTCAAAACTGAATTATAATTATAATTAAGTTAAAGTTACAACTAAGTTAAAGAAAGAAAAAAAAAAAAGTACATTTCTTTCTTACAGTTTCATCAGATGACTTTTACATCAGACTTTTCAACTCCTGAACCGGACACCCTGTGGAACTTTCTGGCAAACTTCCTGTTTCTATGTTTCACAACGAAGTCTTTCCTAACTCAGGGACCTGTTGTTTACAGCAACACCCGCCTAATAACATCTGATCAGATTTACTTTAGGTTTTGGGTTTTCCGGAAAGATCGGAAAAGTTTGCAGTGCTGCTACGAATCAGAACGGAGTCGGATTTGTCATAAAGCCTGCATGAGTTTTTTTTGGGAAGACGTTCTTTTAATGATGTTTATTCAAGATGTTTACTGAAGACGAACGGAGAACATGTTCGATGAGTAAAAACGTTCATATTTTAAAAATAATAATAATAATAATAATAATAATAATAATAATAATAATAATAATAATAATAATAATAATAATTTACACCCCTATGCTGGCAGTATGGAGCAATGGATCTGTAAATAAATCAGAAATGCGTGCGCACCACGGTTAACTCATTTTCCACATAAAGACTGAGAAAAAGCATCTCTTTTGTCCAAATGCCTGAAATTTTTGAGCAGGTTTCGGGTTTTTCTGTGGTTTTTGAGACACTATGTGCTTACAACACATTATCTGTTCAATCCGTATAAGGTGCTCGTATTCGTGCGGAAAATTCCAGAAATCGGCTCTTGACCCGTAAGCGTCAACCCGACTACCTGACTCAACACGCTGAGTTGTAAAAATAATCCGGGTTTAATTTCCCACAACCATCCTGAGCCAGTCATGACCTTCAAAGAACCAAGAGCTGTCCATTTACGGTCTTCTTCAAAGTACTAAACAGTTCGGCAGGGTTTCGTTTCACACACACACACACACACACACACACACACACAAAAAGCGAGTCGAGGCTGTGCACTAGGCCACCGGTCCCTCTTAATGGCTTCAAACCATGCAGAAAATTATTCGCTGACCCCTTGCGCACCTCGGCGTGTGGGGCAGCTGTAAAACAACCCCGGCTTTTTGTCGGAGGATTAGACCAGGCGGAAATCTGGCCTTATTATGAAAGAGCCTTCCCATTTTCCTTTCTTTTCACTCGTCCAATATTCATTAAAGTGGGATTTCGGCACATTAGCACGGGGGAGCGAAGTAGTCCCTGGAGACGGTGTTTGCGTTTCAGCGGCGGCCCTGTAATTCTGTCCGACACTCGTGTGAAGAGGAGAGCAGGGGTGGGGTGGGGGGGGAGAAGAAAGGATGGAGGGGGTGCCACTTACAGGGCGATTTATTACCTCTACCAGCTGCCCTCTCTGTAAAAAGGTAATTGCATCCAGTTGTAACAAGCTAATTGATTGCTAATTAGATAAATCAGCACTCGAAGAGCTGTCAGGGGCGCTGACGGATGGCGGACGGAGTCACGTGGTGCCGGCGAGAGGACTCGGATTGGGTGTTGGCGTGTGTGATGTCGTCGAACACGAGGTGTACTAAAAAGCGGTTAAGGATGAGAAGGAAAAGGAGGAGGGAAGGAAACCGGGGCTGGGTAAACATGATTGATTCTAGCCCAGGCTGCCGCAGAAAAGAAAAAAAAAAGGGAGGGGGGGGGGGGAAATGGGACTGAATGGACAGCTGGATGTCTGTTGTGGCTCCCCGGCCACCAGGCAGGACCAAACACTTTCTTATGCTAATGTGCACTGGGATCACATGGAGCCACTGAAAAGGCGTGAACTGATCCAAACAGGAACTAAGATGGCGGGGGTATTGTTGGCCCAATACACCAGGGCGGTATCTACTTTCAAAGCACAAGACCACAAATAATAATAATAATAATAATAAAAGAAAAAAAAACACAACACAACTGGTCTTAAATATTCTTCTAGGAGTTTTGTTAGAGAAAAGTCTTTCGATAATACATTTCAGGTTACAAATAAAAAACTAAATCTTGTTTTTTATTGTATCCAACCCCCCCCCCCCCACCACCACTACCACCACCACAGAGCTCGGTAGGACTCCGGAGTCAAGGGTGTTTGGGAATTTGGGATGAAAGCACTACCAGAAAGTCGGGAATAAAACACACCGGGACGTGGTGTTACAGGAAAATAATCAGCGACGTGTTTGTGGGATGCAGCCCGAGCTACTCTAAAAATTCAACATGAATTTTTAATCAATTCTTTTTATCCGTTTATAGTTACATTTCATTTAAATGGTGTTTGGTGGTTTTCTTCTTCACTACATCATTGCTGTACATGGTGTTTTGTTTTTTGTTTTTTTGCCTTATGGTTGAAATGAAAGGCCAGAATAATAATATTTCCACTAAAAGAAAAGTCCGTGTGTGTGTGTGTGTGTGTGTGTGTGTGTGTGTGTGTGTGTATGGAAGTGGGAGGTTAAATTGGTGTTTTAAAGGATTTTGAACGTCAGAATGTAAATACGGCCCTCTGGCTGTCCAATAAGAGTCAGGGCATGCCTCTGCAACCGTTTAACCTCCCTAATTATGCAGGCATCACTTAGGCGTTGCCATGGCCACGGAGACCCCCCGTTGGCAAGCGAAGCCGCTCCGCTTTCGGTCTGGTAGGGAAGCGGCAAGTGGAGCGTTTCGTGACACTACCTTCGTTTTTGCTATCATCAAGCGTTATTAATCTTTTTCAAGTTTTCGGCTAACGAATTCAAAATGGCGTCCAGTGACACCAAATGTACTAGCGGTTGGAAGCCAATATCGGGTTACCGTGGTGAAGCAGTGGCCTCTGAAACTGCGGGGGGGTGGGGGGGGGTTTGACTATGATTCCTTCCAGTATCATCCCTCAAACACACACACACACACACACACACACACACACACACACACACACACACACACACAGCTGACCTGCTGAGACGAGGGAAGGGGGGGGTGTAAGGGTTGAAACATACAGGCCTATTGAGTTCCAGCCCCGCTGGCATGCGACATGCCCATTCTCTGCATGCTGCGGCAGCACAGTGGGTGGCATCGAGTCCAGCACAGTTGCTGCGTGATTTACAGCCCGGCGCTGCAGAGGGGTTTGCTACAGAGGACTAGTTAGCATAAATACGAGAAATTCTAGCCCTCTGCTGTTAAGTATGGAATAAAACACGACGGGGTGTCGATGTGTGTGATGAAGCCGAGTTACTGTTACCACCCCGAAAGTGCATTGTTTTCCACGACACCGCGGCGCTGTCGACTTCTCGTCTGCTTTCTGTTCCAGCAGCTCTGACAGCAGTTCCACCTGTAACACCAATTCACTGCTTGATGGAATACGTTATCGTTTCTATAGCAACAGCGCATTCACGTGGCCTGTTGTAATTTAAAAAAAGAAAACAAAAAAACATTTGTTGAAGGAGTCTCCAGTGTCAGCGGCGCTTTGTAAGAGGAGTTTACGTTTTACGGTTTCTCGGTAAGCTGCGTTGTTTATTTTATTATACTGATTAACGTCAAAAAAACATTAAACGTAGCTATTAATGGTTAAAAAGCGTGACACGTCATTAAATAATAAATTAAACATGCAATTATTGTTGAATCTCTCTGGTTATTGGAGAGTCGTCAACATGGTGTGGATTATTTGTCTATAACTGCGCTTCCTGAAGCGTTTTATTCCTCTTCGCACCGATTACAGTCCTTCCTTCGTTTTTATCCGTTTATTGTTTATAGATGTTGTGGGACGTCCGCGAAACAAGTTGTTCTCAAGTTATCACGACAAAGAAACGCAGCTTGTCACGTTAGTGAGAAACCGAGAAAAGTTTCAACTCCTCCGCCCTGAAGACTTTCCAACGGTGGAGTGGAGACTCCTTACCGTAAATGTTAGATAAACGTCTCCTTACAGAAAACTTCGCCATAGCAACGGTTTTAAACCCGTTCATGTCGAGCGCCCGTCATACAGCCAACCAGATTCGAGACTCCAGCTGCTGAGACGTGTGAAGTAGCTTTAAAAGCTCTTCTCACGTTACACTCGGCTATACGCGTAGACGTCCGTACCAGGGGGCGAAATGCCTCCCAGTGCCAGACATGGTGTAATGTGATGTAAATCAAGCTGCCGTACCCCATGTAGGTCCCATGTAAAACTTCCGGAGCGCTTCCTTCGTTCCGGGGTGTGAAGTTTTTGCTCTTTCACGCCTGGCTCCGTATGAGCGAGTGTACATGTGTGTGCTTTAGCGTGCACTGTCAGGCCTCCTGCTGGTTTCCTTCTCTCTCGCTTGTCGGACCACCTGTCCTTCACTACGACAAAGCCTTTCTTTACAGACGGGAAATTGGCGAGACTTGGGAATGAACGTTGAAATGCACGTCAATATGAGAATTCATTAACGCTGATTACTGATCAGCCGGATGCCACCATTTTGACCTTTAGCATGGATCATTCCTTCATTTGTTTTGTAGTAAGGTTTTTATTATATATATATATATATATATATATATATATGATAAAAACCTTTTGGTGTGGAACATCACTGTCTAGACGGTCTGCAGCATAAAAGAGGCAGCAAGCGTTCATGCATGTCTCTTCCTCCGCCATTGTTCCTCATCCCCCCCTCCTCAGATCTCGTCCGCCGTCTTTGTTGGAGGACAATGTGCTGTCACCGATGCTTCCTAAACTTGTAAGGCCATGGCGCTTCCCCCTGGCGCTAGCACCGGCCGTGCCAATCAAGCCGAGGTCAAACGTCAAAAAAAGCCAGGGAGGGACTATAGGGGGCATCGCCACGGAAGAGTACCATGAGTACCATACAAGGCTTATCATGATGATGCGTGTAACACACGCTGTTGCTACTTCCTGTCCGTGTAGCTAGCATGAATGGCACGAGCAAGGACTCGCTAGCTAGCAAAGACTCTTTGCACTGAAAGAAATGTTTTTATGGGATTTTTTTCCCCCCAAGTACAGATTCATTAAAAAACAAAAAATAAATTCATAAATTAAACATAAACAACTAAACATGTTTCTTAAATGTGGGATCACGTGAAAAGAAATCAAAAAGGAAATGGAAATAAAGAACGTGTGAATAAACGAATCAAGTAAAATCGACGTGAAAATGAGTGAAAATACACGAGTTGCGTGAAAATATAAAAATGAAGGAATCCTGTAAACATCACATGCGGAAAGAAATGAACCGTGCGATAATGAATAAATGAATCATGTGAACATCAACGAATCCTATGTAAAAAAAATAAATAAATAAATGAGAAACGTCTCAAAGAATCACGTGAAAATAAACGAATCATGTGAACATGAATGAATCGTGTAAAAAAACAAAAAAAAACAATCACGTCTGAACAGAACTGACTCATGTAAACTGAGTGACCTGTTAGGATAAATGAATCATATGATCAGATGTTAAAATGAATCATGTGAAAGATGAGTCACGTGAAAAGAAATGAATCATGTGTAAAAATCATGTCAAGATAAGTGAATCATGTGAAAACAAACGAATCATGTGAAAGAATCATGTCTCAAAGAATCATGTGAAAATAAATGAATCGTGTAAAAATCACGTGAACATAAATCATGTGAAAGATTAGTGTGCCAAAATAAATGAATCACATGGACATGAATGAATCATCTGAAAACTCACATCTGAAAACGAATCAACTGAAAGATTGACGTCATGATAAAAGAATCGTGTGAAGATGGTCATGAGTCGTGTGTAAAAAAATAAAAAATAAAAAAAAGAATCGTATAATCAGATATCAGAATGAATCATGTGAAAGATGAATCATGTCACAAGAGATGAATCATGTGAATGTCAAAATAAAAGAATCGAGTGAAAAAGAAATGATTCAGGTGTCAAAATCACCAAATGAGTCGGTCGTAAAAATCAAGTGTGGAGATTAAAAGCGTGTGCTACATGTGAGAAATGTATGAAGCGTGACACGTGAAGGTCACGTGACTTTTCTGATAGATCTTTTCGCTGGATGGAAGCTGCTCCTCTTTGGCAAAGATTTGCGCAGGATATTTGTTTTTCGTCTTTTTTTTTTTTTTTTTGGCTCCCTGTGGACCAAATCGTTTCATCTGCGACCTCGGCTTCCAATATTTCCTCCTGAATGAGAGAGAGAGAGAGAGAGAGAGAGAGAGAGAGAGAGAGTGGAAGCCTTCTCTCCTTTTCTCTGTCACCTTATCAGCGCCCCTAATGACTACATCTTTTCTTTGCGTAATTTATTCCCCGGCTCGCCTAAGAGGCTCCGTCACAATGAGTCCTGCGCAAAAAGAAAAATATAAAAAATAAAAAAAAAAACCCAAACGCACACAAAGCCCATGTTAATTTCCTTATTATCGGACGCTTTAATTATTTGTCGCACGTGATAAGTGCTTTCAGAGCGCTCCGTATCAGCAATAACCTTCTGGCAGAGGCGTCAAGGGGGCCATGTTGAGCTCGCCGCGTTTTTATTAAGACAATGCAGTGCGGAGCGACAAAAAAACCCCTCACACACCCTTTATTACACTGCCTCCTCTTCCAAACAGAGGAATAAATATTATAGATTAATTAATCCGTGCTGATTATAATTTAATTAGGTTACCTCCAGAGGGTTCCCCCCCCCCTCCTTTTGTTTTTAGGAATATTCCTGACACGTTCATTTGCACTGAGGTTGTAATACACACTCTGCTGTTGTTGTGTTCACACTCCGCTATAGTTTCAACACAAACTGTCAAAACAGGATACAACGCCTCACCGCTTCCTGTTCGCACGCCGCCATTTCCTTTTTCTTAATTGTGTTTAAAATAAAAAATAAAAAAATTCGTGTAAAAACAAAAAAAACAAAACGCCCTTCTGTTCTAATCATGCGGTTCTGTGCAATCGTGCGTCTTTAAGACACTTTACATGTTCATTTTTTTTATATGATTCATTTATTTTCACATTTGATTCTTTAACGATTCATTTTCCCGTGTGATCATTTCAGACGATTCGTTCATTTCCACACGACTCATTCACTTTAGAAATGATTCCGTTTTGTCACCTGATCTTTCGTCTGATTTTTTTTTTGTCACGATTCATTTATTTCCACGTGTTTTTCCTCACGATTATTTTCTTTTGCAGGTGATTTTTTTCTTGATGACTCCTTTATTTTTCACGTATGATTCTTTTTCCACGATTCATTTTATTCTCACGTGATTTCTAAACTTTTTATTTTCCAAGTGATTTTTAGTTTATTTTCAGATTAGATTTTTGAACACAATTAATTTTTTTTTCCCCCACATGTAATAATTTTTCACGATTCATTTATTTTCCAAGTGACTCATTTGTTTTCAAATGCTAAGTGACACTGATTCTGATTTTGTGATTCATGCGATTCGTTTCTTTTCACATGGGATTTATTTTTTATTGCAAAAATCAAATTTTTTTTTTCCATGAACCATTCAAATTTTTTTTTTTTAAAGAAGGATTCATTTATTTTCATCATCATTTTATTAAGATTTATTTTTTTTTAAACAAAAATGATTCATCTACACATGATTCGTTATGTTTAACGTAATTTTCCTTCCATCATTTTTCCAAAGTATTTTTTTTTTTAATACAAATGATTCATTTACTTTAGGGTTGGATTTTTGCAAACGATTCACTTATTTTTATTCTATATTTTATTTATTTATTTGTATTTATCAAAAAGTTAAATTGTTTTCACGTAATTATTTTTTACATGATACATTTCATTTTATTTTATTTATTTATTTATTTATTTATTTTTACAAAATACATTTATTTACACATATTCAGTGCATGCAGCTTCACTTTTTTTATTTTTATTTTTTAGTAAAGTTCTTTTCACACGTGGTCGCATGTTTTTTCGCATGAAGAATTTCAGGTCACATGATCACACTTTTTCAGATATAACCAGAGAATGGAC
Organism: Cranoglanis bouderius; assembly: GCA_023630585.1. Lineage (NCBI taxonomy): Eukaryota > Metazoa > Chordata > Actinopteri > Siluriformes > Cranoglanididae > Cranoglanis > Cranoglanis bouderius. Next base: position 20,027,941 of record CM042552.1, read on the forward strand.
TGAAAGAATTCCCCGAGTGATCCGGGAGGAGCTGGAGTACCCAAGTTTGGTGTATTTGACATTTATTAGCGTTGAGAGTGTGTGTGTGTGTGTGTGTGTGTGTGTGTGTGTGTGTGTGTGTGTGTGTTTATGGCTAACACATGAACACACTTCACCTGCACAGCATCCGAACTTGAAGACATGTGAGCAGGTGGTCGAGTGTGCCCGTAAAAGTGTATGCAAATATCCACGGCTATAAGTGCACACACACACACACACACACACACACACACACACATGCCTCTGTTTGTGAGTGAGTGTGTGTGTGTGTGTGTGTGTGGGAGTGTGTCTAATTTAAGCCAGGCCTGCGCGGCCCATCTGCCGTCGTCCACTAGTGTGGGCTCTCTTCAGAAGCTCGGCACACATTCCTCGCTTTCCTCGTGCTCGTAACGTGAGCCGTCGCTACAGGTGCAACGCGCAAGGTGTCTTGTCTAACCTTCTCCCATACATCATCATCATCACGTCCAGAATTCCCAGAATTCCACTTCTCCATGCTATGAACGTGTCCCGTGGGTCTTCTTTCCCCTACCTCCCACATGCGGAACAGGTGCTCGCGCCCATGGGAACGACGAAGCCCACCGTGGGAGAGCGTGAGTCATGCGCTGGATGGTGACCTTTGACCGATGCGTGGCACCTGCACAGTGGAAAAAAAAAAACAAAAACCCAGACGATCATCTGGATCAGCGGTGGAGGAACTGATGAGGTTCTCTAAGGTTCTGAGCGTGAATGTATAAAATGTATAAATTTGCCATAAATGCAATTAACACGAACCCTCGAGAGATCTATAAATTTCCGAAGACATCTCGCGTTGCAGTGGAACATTCCAGGCTTTGGAGTCATGTGGGTTCCAGTGCAGCTGATTTAGACGTCATTATGAAAAGCAGGCTCGAGTTACCAGCACGCTCTTTTCATTTTGTTTGTCTGGAGTTCGTCCACACTTCCTTTTTCCGAGACCAAAGAATGCCAAACCTTCCCCACACGCTGAGAAGAAAATGAAAATAAACTGGCGTATTGGTATGTTTGGTTTTATAGCCCAGGCTCTGCTTCTGCTTGAGGAGGATTAGCGGGTGCGGTTCCGTGTCGGTTCCTGTGAGGAACCCGATTATTTAAGATCGAACTGCAGAGGTCACGACTCGTGCCTCGGCTCGGGGAGGAATGAGGACGTCTCCGTCACTCGAATGCGACGGCTGTGAGTTGGGACACTTCTGAGGTTTTTCTCGCTCGCTATTTTTCGGGAAGAAGACTCGAGGAGGAACGCGAGTGTGAGGACGACACTCGACTAGAGAAGATGGAAAAGCAGAACGGAGAAGTCTGAGTGAAGTGGGACGAAATGGGAACATTCAATAATAATAATAATAATAATAATAATAATAATAATAATTAAAGCTGCAAGCAGCATTTTTGGGGGCCAAGCACCCAGACTCGGTGAGCTACACATTCACAGACATGTGACAATTATTGTCTAAGCAATCATATTTACTTCATGTATATATATATATATATATATATAATATACGGCTGCCTGATTTGTTCATTACTTTTCTTTAACAGCACACCCTGAACGTGTTGATGTTTAACTTCTAGAACAGCTCAAAAAACCCGACAACTGCTATGGCGCTGTGTTCACTGCTGGCCTGCGTGGCCTCCTGCGTGCCTTTCATTGTTAGCGTGATAGTATTTAGCGTCGTGTCAGGGAAAGAAAATGTCTGTAATGTCATGTATGCAGGAACAAAACTGGTAGCCACACACTCGGCCCCGCTAGTGTAAACATACACCGGTTTTCAAGTGTGGACTGAAATGATGGTGGACCAGTTTTGTCCTATAAAGCGACATGCTAGATGCGAGTACGGACGTGACAACAACTTGCGACTTATATCATAAACGATCGATAGTTACGTAAGGAATAAAACACTTCGGAGCATGCTGTTATGGGAAAATAATCAACAAAGCGGAGCAACAGCGACCACCACTTTTGCACCACAGAAATTTGCAAATTTTTATTCATTAAAGAACAATACATGTGACTTTTTATCCGTTTATAGTTACATTTAATGTCTGTGAAACAAGTTAGTTCCTGTTATAGCAGCTATAAACATTTCTTCCCTCACCAGCGTCTCTTTTTTCTCTGTGTCGCGTGTTCTGCCATGCTTTTCAGCTCGCCACGGTTGTAAAGAGTGATTATTTGTCAGATTCGTAGCTTTATCGTAGGATGACATGTACGTTTTTGTTCTCAGGTTTTCTCGCTGCTGCAATCCGAGATTTGACCTCGCCACTGCGTGAACTTCTCGCTAATCCTAGGCAGATGTTCATTATTTAAGGAGGGAAGTGCATCTGAGAGAAAATAAATAAATAAATAAATTTTTAAAAAAGGTTCAACCCCCAGCGTGAGGCAGTGACACGAGGGCTCGTCTGACAGGTGTGTCGTGTCGTGTCGTGTCGTGATCGGGACAAAGTTTCGCCTCTCCGCTCTCTCCATTCAGCCCATGAAGTAAATACACTCATTAGCCGAGGACCCGTCCCACTAGAGAGAGCATGTTTGACATTATTAATTGGCTTTTCTGCACAAGGAGTCAAGTGGATGAAAAGGTTTATCAAGCTGAAATAATTAATTTTTGCTACGGAATTTGCTGACAGTTCACTTATTCTGGTTCGAGATCGGCAGGGTTGGGCGGTGGTGGGGAGGGGGGGTGGGGGGGTACTTAGGGGTTAGTTGAGGGGGGGGGGGGGGTGTTCATATAACGTTAGGGCTTCTTTCAGTCTTTCAACAGCGCTTATTTTCGCAATAAAGTGAAGTGAACGAGGAAAGGAGGGGAAAAATAATGAAATGAAACGTAATTAACCTGAATAAAGGAAAGGGTCGGTTTTATCTCCCTCCTTTTTTTTTTTTTCTTCCCCGAGCGCAAAGATTACTCGCCTGTATTGAGACCAGTGTAGCATACAATTAATTCCAATTAATTCAAATTAGAGGGGAAATTATGTACTTTGATAAAGGTAAAAAAAACCAAGACATAATACCCCTTATCTCCTTAGTTATCTATGCCCTCCGTGGTCTCGTAATTACTTTTAATTAACGCCGGGGAACGCTTACGCAAAGCGAAACGCACCTGAAACTCGAACAATTTCGGACGAAAAAGGAATTCCACACAATGCGCGTACCGCAGCCTGAATACATAACGAGGTTAAAGTCTATCCTTCAATTCACAAAAAAGCGCAAACTTCCTGCTAATCTCGAACCGTCTTCGCTCTGTGAACGCACTCTTTAAATATTTAGCATCCCGGAGAATTGTTAAGCAAAATAAATAGCGAATTGTAGTTAAAGTTCCGGATTCTTAACATCGAAGGCTAATAATTTACCACAATAGAAAAAAAGCGCTATTGTTTAACAAAGGAAAAACGTATGATCGGTGACGTGATGAAGCTTTTTGTTAGGTACCTGTTTATGTTTTTATGGAAGGAGTCTCCACTTCCGCACTTTGGAACAGTCAGTGTGTTTCCCAACACTTTTCACAACAGAGGCGCTTCTGATTTTTGTGGTTTCTCGGTGACGTTCAGACTTTCAGACTAACAAAGACGCTAATGACGAGCTCTGTTCTTATGTCTTGATTTCTCTTTACATGTACCACTTGTATTGCATTTTGTTTTGAATTTTGAGTCATGTCTCCGCCCCCCAGTCCTGTCATTGGTTTGTTTCCTGAACGTGTCCAGGTGTTCTGTGTTCGGTCCTTTATTTGTGTTCTGGTGTCGTGCCGAAGTCTCGTCACTGTTAACGTGCGTTACTGGGCCTTGCTTTAGCTTGTTTTCGGTGTTTTCTTCCTGGTTCGTCATCTGATCACCGGATTTGCTCGGTTTGTTTTTGCCTGCCTGCGTTCTAACCCTTGCTACCCCCCTGGACTACGACTACATCTTAATACACACCAAGCTCGAGTCCTGCCTCAACTAACCGCACGTTATTCCACACACAGCAAACCAAACACAGTGGTACGTGCATTAAATAACACTCAGTGTTGAAGCCTGGACAAGTTCGAGCTAGCAGGATTAGCTGGAGATTTCATTGTATTTATTTCACTGTATAAAAACGATAGTTAATGTTACATACTTAAGCCAAAATTGATGATTAGTCATGAGCTACAGAAGGCGAGGGGGGTACATAGCTAACTTCTGTTGATGTGATATATTGAAACATATTATTAACGTCATATGAGCTTCAGATAGATTTTAACAGATGAAAAGTTCAATTCAAGCAATGTCTTTTTTTTTTTTTTTTTTTTGCCGTGTGTGTGTTGGCAGGTTGAAAGCATTACAGCTAGGACACACAAATCCAGGGGGTGTCTGTCGGTGGAATATCAGCACCATCTCGACCCACTGCTGCTCTGCCAATCTGTCTGGGCTTCACGCTTGTTTCCAGGTCGCAACCCGCCGCGGCGCCGGATTTATTAGGTCACGGCGTGGCACCAGCTTGGCATCGGCCTGGCAACAATTTGCCTTTTGTCGTCTCGGTGCCTGGCGGGCGCGCCGTGACACCGCAAACCTCGAAAAACTGCCAAGGTGACAAATACATAGGCGGCGGGAGGATCAGGCGTGTGAGGAAGAGCTGCTGAAAGGCCACACTTTTTATTTGCTTCTATACAAATGACTGATATTTGCGTATTATAACGATTACATTTACCTTTGCTAAGCCGTGCGAAGCATTGTGTAATGACAATCGACAATTTACTGTTCATTTTTTTGTGTACATCTTGTTTATTTACTTTTGTTGTTGTTGTGAAGATAAGAAGTATGGGCCAACCATTTTGTTTTGATAGCTTTACGTTTAAAAATGGCACCACTTTAGGACACGCACAGCAACTTTGCTATTGTTTACGTCGCTGAAACGGTCTAAATGTGTGTAGTATTAGAATAATATTAGAAAATACCTGAACGCTGTGACGTAATTGTGGTAGTAGTTGCCACACATCCAGTAACAACGAAGGAAATGATATTGAAGCGAATCAGTCCGAACATTACTACAGCGTTGATCTCCATTCAGCCGTGGATGTATATTTATATATTTATTTATTTAGTTTATTTTTATGTAATAGATCCTGCTAATTGTGTAAATGTTGATACACGGCACTTCCTTTACGAAATAAAATGTTTTGAGTAGCACTTCATATCAAAGAACGTTTAAGTATCTACTAGTTAATAGCTAAATATTTAGTAGTTACTAGCACATAAGTTGAAACAGGAAGTACGACGAGACATCCGGATTAGGGTGGGTGCGGTTGTAGATTTTGTAGCTTGTGATTTGACGAGTCACTGCTGGCACAAGTCTTAACCCCCGACTGCTCAACTTCCTGCAAGACCATCCTATCTCAATTGGAAGTTAAATGAACAAACATAAATATTCTTATCACTTTTCACCGATACGAAATCCATCAAAACGGCATTCATGAGAAACGAAACCTGATAATAAAAGCTTACCTTATCAGCGAGGTCACATTTAAAAATCCGAATTCGCTCTCCACGACCCCCGACCTCTGGCATAAGGACGGCCCCACGCTATCATTTCCTCATCCCTCTATCGCTTCCTATCCCTCCGCCATCGTTTCCTCATCCTTCTTCCCTGCGTCCAGGATGATGGTGACAGTTGGAAAGGTTTTGGGTTTGGCTTTTCACACAATGGCACACTGCTTTCCGATACGTCTTCCTGCTTTGACGTGGCATCCCAAGGCGGCCTTATCGTCTGTGGCCAGGGAAAAAACCCCCCAAAAAAAACAAAAAAAACAAAACAACCAACGTCTTGTTTAAAACAGAACCGGCGTCGAGTTTGACCTCGCATGTCGTTAACTTCTTACATCAAGCAGCTCTCGTTTACTATGTAGACGATATAATGAATAAATCGTATGTATGTATGCATTTGCCAAAAAAATGGCAAAAAAAGCAAATTATTGCGGCGAATTAGAAAACTAGCACGTGATGAACATGTCCTGCTAGCGCAACGTGAAAAATCTCTTCGGGATTTTGGTATTACGTCTCGGAATACCGTTCGTTCCATTGACATTAATTAACCAAATCGCCGTTGAGTTCTCGTTTCTGATTGGTCAGAAGGCTTCAAGGCGTTAGCGTTTCTATAGTAACAGCTCATTCGCCAGGGATTAGTACACTGGACAGCACATAAACGTATTTAAAAACTCTTGTAACGTGTCAGGTTTTATGTTCATTGAACATTTACGGAAGGAGTCTCCGGTGTCAGCGCTTTGTAACTTCTCCGACTTCGTAAACTCTTCAGGACGTTGCGGTAAGTTCATGAGAGAGAAAAAAAGAGAGCGAATAACTGTTTATAGCTGCTATAACGTAAATAACAACAGGAACCAATTTGTTTACATACAAAGTATGACGTCATTCTTTAATAAACGAAAAATGTTGGCGAAATGCTGTGGCACGTAGCTTTTTTTTTTTTTTTTTTTTTTTAAAAAGTTCGTAACTTTATCGTAGAATGCTTCGGTAATACAGTGCAGCTTTGTATATATAACTCGTTTTGAGGATGTAGCTATAAACAGATAAAAACTAGATCCATGTACTCGTTGGCCAAGGTGCCGTAGTGTAAGAGGAAAGAATAAAACACTTCGGGACACGTTGTTATAGGGAAATAATTAACCTCGGAATGGTGACAATGACGCCGCTACATGGCAGCATCCTGTCGGTGATTATTTTCCTATAACAGCATGACACGGAGGGTTTTACTTACTCCCTAGTTATATCAAGTAGTATATCACTTTCCACACGACACGATCTAACACGATTTGCAGATTTGTAAAGATTTGTGTGTGGAATGTTACGTATCATTAAAGTCGTAAAAAAACAAAACAAACAAACAACAGACTGAACTCGTCGAAGCTTGTCTGGATTTTCTTGAAACGGGGGAAGGAAAAAAAACCCCCCAGCACAGTGGAGCTCAAATTGGGTGTGTGATGAGCGAGTGTGTGATACAGACACAACAAGAAACGGCACAGCGATCGGAAAACGAATCCTACAGCCGGAGCTTATAGAAAACCACGCTCTATTGATCGTGCCGTATAAGCCGAGGTGCACGAGGACGGCACTCACGGAGCCGAATATTTGTTAAGCCTCGTCTCCTATTAAGCTTGAGAATAGAATAGAGTAGGGAAAATAGAGCCAGGGGAGGTGTTGGTGTTGGTGCTGGTAATGGTGTGGAGGAAGAAATTCATTTCCTGTTGAAAAAAAAAAAGAAGAAAGTATCAGCATGGAAAAACCTGGCCCGCCGATAACGTAGATCCCTCGCTCGTTACGTTGATAACCATTTGTTCATTTCCTGACAACAACAGAAAAAAAATGTATAAGTCTGCTGAAAATGATTTTTTTTTCTCTCTCTCTCTCTCTCTCTCTTTCACCCCAACATCCACCCACCCTCCCTCCCTCCCTCCTTTCATCCCTTCTTCATTCGGGCCTTATTTCATCTGCAATGTGGCAGCGGAATGATAATCAGAGCATCGGTTATCAGGGACGGAGGTGAGGGGGGTGGATTTGTTCCTCATGGAAAGAGAGAAAGAGACAGAAAGAGAGATGGCATGGCTGGAGGAGGAGGAGGAGGAGGAGGAGGAGGAGGAGGAGGAGGAGGAGGAGGGGGAGATGGAGGAATGGTTTGACTCTCGTTTTTGTGTGTGTGTGTGTGTGTGTGTGTGTGTGTGTGTGTGTGTGTGTGTGTGTGTGTGTGTGCCCTCGGCACTCCAGGCGAAGAGGAGGGTGGATTTGCATTTTAATGGGATGCGATTTATGGAGTTGGGCACGGCACAAGTGGCATCATTAGGTGAAGCTGAGCCGGATTAGCCGTGATGCGAGAGGTCAGATAACGCCAGCCAGCAAGTGTGTGTGTGTGTGTGTGTGTGTGTGTGTGTGTGTGTGTGTGTGTGTGTGTGTGTGTGTAATCTCATTGAGTACACCGAACAGAGGAAGGCTATGTTCTTGTATCACGCCCTGCCACTAAATCAATTTCACATTTCTGTATCAGGAAGTATGGCGTCTCGCTCGGACACTTTAGGGAGGAAAATAATAGTTCTTGGAAACGAGTGAACTAATATGTGGGGAAGAACGTTCAGAAGTGTGTGTGAGAACCTCAGTGTGGCTTCACCTGTCAAACGGTGACTGGAAATGGTGGATATTTTTATAAAATTCCAGTACGAAAAAAAAAATCTTTGGTAGTAATAATAATAAAAAAAAACATTTTATGTATTAAAACACATTTTATTCATTTATTTATTACATAAACATAGCTATTTATTTATTTATTTATTTATTTATTTATTTATATATTTATTTAAACAAATACCCCATATTGGTAAAAAAAACAACAAAAAAAAAAACGTTATTATGTCTACCCATTTATTTATTTATTTATTAGTTGGTTAGTTACTTTAATTAGTTTTAGTAAAAATCGCATCATATATAAACATGATCTCACTTTAAAACCAATTTCTTATGCCTGTGTTTTTATTTATTTATTTGTGTTTGTTTGCTTATTTTGTTTGTTGGTTTGTTTACTTTTTTTATTATTGTTTTTAACTAAATACCCCATATTGGTAAACAGGATCTTCCTTTAAAACCAAGTTATTATGTCTACACCCATACATTTATTTATTTATCTATCTATCTATCTATTTATTACTTTATTTATGGTTCATTTATTTATTTATTTATTTATTAGTCGGTTAGTTATAGTTTTTACTAAGAAATCGTATCATATATAAACATGACCTCACTTTAAAACCAAGTTGCTATATCTGCATTTCATTAATTAATTGGTTGATTGATTAATTAATTAACTTATTTATTTATGAATTAAATGTATTTAACTTTTTTTTTTAAAAGTTAATTTTATCTATTTATTTTTTTAAAAACCTCATCACGTAACTAACAGGCTTTCCTGACTTCAAAGTCAAGTCACGTCTACTGATACATTATTATTATTATTATTATTATTATTATTATTATTTGTTTGTTTGTTTACTAAAAACCTCATTCAGTAATTAAACAGGATCTCGCTTAAACAACAAGTTGTTATGTCTACTGATGTTTTTGTCGGTTTGTTTGTTTATATTTACTAAAACGTTATATAGGTAAACAGGATCGTGCTTCAAAGTGACGTTATGGCTGCTGAAATGTATTTGTTTGTTTGTTTATATTTACTTAAACCCTCATATCCAGGTTCTCACTTATAAAAACAAGTTGTTATGTCTACTGATATCATTCTATTTGCAAACCTCATCATATAGCTAGACTCGCTCTCGCTTAGAAAAACAAGTTGTTGCGTCTAATTTTAAAGAAACCAACGAATCAAATGCGAAAAAAAAACAAGTAATAAAGTATTATTTGTAAACGATGAATTATTGATAAATGAGTGAAAAGGTTGTTGTGTTTACAATAAACATTTACAGTTTGATTCAATGGAGGTCTTTAATGTGTCATAATGTGAGCATAGTGTGTGTGTGTGTGTGTGTGTGTGTGTGTGTGTGTGTGTGTGTGTGTGTGTGTGTGTGTGTGTGTGTGTGTGTACAGTATGTCTGTTCCCACAGGAGAACTGCTCGTATTATTCCAGCTCCGGGTGTTATAAATGTGGAAAGTGTTGAGCTCGCTCGCAGCTCAGAGCTTGAAAGTGAGAAGTTAACAGCGGAGACAGCTGTACGCTCCCGTTCGCCCCGTTGCATTGTGGGTAAAAGCGCTGTAGCCTGTCAGTCAGAGAGCGACGGCCTGTGGAGGTCACGCCTCGACGGGCCAGTAAATAAGAGATTATGCATCGAGCAATAAAACTGCAAAGTATGTCGGATTCGGTGTGTGTATCTTTGCACTACGTGTGTGTGTGTGTGTGTGTGTGTGTGTGTGTGTGTGTGTGTGTGTATGCTCAGTGTGTGTGAGTGTGTCAGTGTGTGTATGCTGTGGGTATTATCAAGAATGCAATATTCACGGCTGAGTTTGCACTTTCAAAGCAAGGCCAGGCAATAATTCGGAACATGACTATGAAATGGCATGTGTGAGCTGCATATCCTGTATTGTAGCTGCCTGGGTTTTTTCTTTTTCTTCTTTCTTTCTTTCATTTTTTTTTAACCTTTACCTGTAATCTCGTCTTGTCTAACAGCGTTCCTTTTTATAAAAAAAAAAAAAAAAAAAAAAAGTAAAAATAATAATAATAATAATAATAATAATAATAATAATAATAATAATAATAATAATGATTTTTGTTTAAAATGTTTTTTTTTTTTAAATGTATAGTTAATGTTAAAAATTGGAAGGCTTTCAATTTAAAACAAAAGATTCAATTTTAGTCATAGTCAAAAAAATATTGTCTGGTAGATCGTCCATCTGAGGTTTACAGTTTGTATAGTTAATCATAAACCGAAATTATAATATATATATATATATATATATATATATATATATATATATATATATATTCTATTCTTATTTTTTTGTGAAATTAGTAAAACTAATAAACATGGCGTGATGGAAATTGGTTTTGCACAATCCAAAAATATAAAAATTGATATCGGTGCGCAGTAAATCAGAGCTTGTGCATTTAACCCTAAACACTCCTTTATTAAAATAAATGAATAAATAAATAAATAATACATTTTTAAAAATCCTCTCTCGATTATGCTGATGCGTTCGGAGCCTCTCCTAATTGTGTGTGTTTTAAAAGCCATTTTCTGTTAGACTGCACAAATCCATTATATCTGTGGCTGTAAAGAGCGAGGGAATTAATGTGAGAGAGACAGAGAGAGAGAGAGAGAGAGAGAGAGAGAGAGAGACAGAGAGAGACAGAGAGACAGAGAGACAGAGACAGATGCCCTCATCGTTATCACTGTATCTCTCCATGAACTTATCAATGCTGTTCGGGTCGCTGTTAATAAGAGCAGGGGCTCGTGTGTGTGTGTGTGTGTGTGTGTGTGTGTGTGTGTGTGTGTGTGTGTGTGTGTGTGTGTGTGTGTGTGTGTGTGTGTGTGTGTGTGTGTGTGTGTGTGTCGGGGAGGTGGAGAGGGTCTCACTGCTGTTGATAAACCCTGACTGAAGGGTTACACCGAGAGAGAGAGAGAGAGAGAGAGAGAGAGAGAGAGAGAGAGAGAGAGAGAGAGAGAGAGAAAGTATTTGCCCCCATCCTGATTTCTTCTGTTTTTCTGTACATCTCATACTAAATTGTTTCAGAAATTAAAACAAAATCCAATATAAAACAAAGGCAGCCTGAGTAAACACAACATACGGTTAATGTTAAATTATAATCTTATTTATTGAAGCAAATACGTTGTCCAACACCAGCTGGGCCTGTGTGAAAATGTATTTACCCCCATAGTTACTAATTCCCCAAATCTATGAGACTGCATTCATAATGGGGTTCAGCTGGACTAGACACAACCAGGCCTGATTGGTTAAAAGCTCTTACCCAATAACACACTATGCCAAAACTGAAAGAAATTCCAGAAATGATGTGGAAGTAGGTGAGTGAAATACATCAGTCTGGGAAGGGTTACAAAGCTATTTCAAAGGCTCTGGGACTCCAAAGGACCACAGCGAGAGCCTTTATCTCCAAATGGAAAAACTCGGCAGAGTAGTGAACCTTCCCAGAACCTTCAGTCCTCAAACTGAAACTCAAGTGAAACTAGATTCTGCAGCAAGACAACGATCCAAAGCGTAGGAGTAAGTCCACCTGTGAATGGCTCAAAAAAAGCAAAATGAATGTTTTGGAGTGTCCTAGTCAAAGTCCTGACTTGAACCAGTTGAGATGCTGTGGCAGGACCTTAAACGGGGCAGTTCAAGCTCGAAGCCCCTACAGTGTGGCTGAACTAAAGCAGTTCTGTAAAGAAGAGTGGGCCAGAATTCCACCACAGTGCCGTGAAACACTGATCTCCAGTTATCGGAAGCGTTTGGTTGCAGTTATTACTGCTAAAGGCGGCACAACCAGATTTTAAGTTTAAGGGGGCAATTAGTTTTTCACATGGGTGATAGGTGCTGGATAACTTTTTTTTGCTTCAATAAAAAAATTAATAAAAACTGTATTGTGTGTTCACTCAGGTTGCCTTTGTTTTATGTTGTATTTCGTTTGAAGATCTAAAACTATTTAGTATGACATATACACAACAACAGAAGAAATCAAGTAGTTTTTCACAGCACTGTAGATGATGAAGTCCTTTGTTGAGTTGGCAGTGTGTTTTGGATCGTTGTCTTGCTGCATGATGAAGCGGAATTCATTCTGCTGCTACCATCATGAGTTCCATCATCAATAAAGATTAGTGAGCCCGTCCCAGAAGCAGCCGTGCAAGCCCCAAGCCGTGACACTACCTCCACCATGTTTCACAGATGAGCTTGTATGTTTTGGATCATGCGCAGATCCTTTCTTTCTCTACACTTTGGCGTTTCCATCACTCGTGTAGAGGGTCATCGTGTCCCGAACGACAATTTTAGTACAGCCCTGTTACCTGAACACATTCACCCCTACGGAAGATTTGGAACATTCCTCGTGTCGCATCATCCGAACTTCTCGACGATCACGGGAAGAAGAAAATCTTTCTGATCTAGTGATAGTGTGAGATGGACTGATGAAGTCGCTTTGAAAGTACAAATAAGAACGTCAGTAATGTTCTCAGCTTTTAGCACGGATGCTAGTTAGCCACATTTTGTCTATTTGCTAATTCTTTGCTTAAAAACAAAAAAAAAATGCACTTTTTTTTTTTTGTATGTTCAAATTTTTTACGTTTTCTTAAATTCAATGTTGAAAAATGATCGTCGTAATTTTTTTTTTCACAATTGCTTTTCCGTCCTAAAACCGGCTCGACTCACGCTCTCCGGGCTCGTTTAAAAATTTTTTTATTTTTTTTTTATTTGTTAGCGATCTGACGGCTTTTATTAAATGCATATCATTAAATGGTTTATTACTGATTGCCGACGGTGAATAAACAATTCCCGACCGCATGAATGTTTAATGCACGTAATATCTTCGCTGTAAAATAATTGCCGGCTTATTACGTTGCGGAGACAAATTAATTCTGTTTACATTGTGTGTGTGTAAATAAATTAAATAAGTGGACTGTGTGTGTGTGTGTGTGTGTGTGTGTGTGTGTGTGTGTGTGTGTGTGTGTGTGTGTGTGTTCCTCTCCAAGGGGTTTTATCTCTAAGCCAGTGATCAGAGAGTTTATCTGTCTAATTACATCGCAGGTCTAGCCTTAAGAGGGCCGGGCTCAGGAGAGAAAGAAAACGTGTGCGTGTGTATGAGTGTGTGTGAGTGTGTGTGAGTGTGTGTGTGTGTGTGTGTGTGTGTGAGTGTGAGTGTTCCCACACCCACCCCAAGCCATCCTTTTACCTTTGTATCAGGACCCCTGTGTAAGGGAAATTGGGGTCCAGATTCAAACATACGCAACGAGATAAAATTCACACACAGAAAGAAAGAAAGAAAACGGATTTGAATTATCGCTTCATTCCAAACCCCGGTTCAATCTCTGTCTCGCTGACTCGTATTTACCCCGACTCCGATATTTATTAGATCGTAGCTTTATTAGTTATTTTTTTCTTTAGAGCTCAGATTATAATGTAACCGTTTACGCCAATTCTGCTTCTTCTGAATTTATTACATGCCAAGTAGATATGTAGGAATTTAATATATATATATATATATATATATATATATATATATATATATATATATATATATATATATATATATATATATATATATATATATATATATATATATATACATGAATAATCCATTCTCAGGTTGTTTTTTGGAGCAAAACTAAAAAATCTCACCTGAAAATTTTTTTTCCTGTAAATTACATAACTTATGTTTATGGAAGGAGTCTCCAGTGTCAGAGGTACAGCTGTTACTGCAAAACTCTAACGCTGTAAGTTTACACTTTTTTTTTTTCACAGTTTCACGGTAACATGACAAACTTTTTTGACTTTTTTTTGACGTTCCATAACATTAATGTATCTATAAATGGATAAAAAAAAAAAAAGTGTCATGTGACGTTCTTTACCAAATAAAAAAAAAAGTGGAAAGCTGTTGTGGTTTAAGAGGAATAGAATACAATTTGTTACAGTACATTATTCTTTTTATCCGTTTGTAGTTACATGTAATGTGTATAGTCACATTTTATTCCTCTGATGCCACGAATTTTGTTAACGATGTTTACAATTTTTCATTCATTCAACGACGACGTCGTATTTAAAAAAAAATCCGTCTATAGTTAATGATGTCGAACGTCCAAATGACAAGCCAGATCCTTCTGTCCTCACTTAGGTTTTATTGCGGGAAATTAAACTGTAGACCAGACCTCGATCTGGGTCTGTGATCATTAAACTATTTAAAACCACGTGGCGGCTTTACGGTGTTGTTTATTATTAATTAAATGAATCGATTACTCTCACTTTTAGCCAATAGAAGCATTTGGTTTCATTCAGGAGCCCCTGCAGGAGCTGTTACATGATCCCGGGAAGCGGGTTAAGGGTTAAACAGCTCTACTTGTCTCGACGTCTCGTATCCGTGGGTGGTGGCATTAGAGAGATAACCCTCTGTGACACACTCGCACTCACACACACACACACACACACACACACACACACACACACACTTTGCATTAACCCCAATGTAAAGCCACCCACGTCTGCGCAAGACGTTCCCTGTTTAGACCCAGAAATTCCACCATTTAACTGTAACCATAAATGGCAAAAAAAAAAAAAAATGGCAACAGTAACTAGGCTTCATCACAGCACTACATCGTTGATTATTTTCCTACAACAGTACGCTTTGAATTGTTTTATTCCTTACACATAACTCGATTTAGCACGTTAATGCAAATTTGTACGAAAATTAACCTAACTACTAGGTTAGCAGCGAGAATGACGATAGTAGATTAGCCTTTAAAAAAAAAAACACTGAACAAAATTAGCCCCGCCCATTAGAATTACTAAAGTTTATTGTGGTACATGCTCACTATATCCTCGGTGTAAATCTAGTACAATAGTAAGTTACAAATTAAAAAAATAGCAATAAGTCAATTTTACATTTAAAGCTCTATTACATGGGTTCTACACGTGGCTTCCGGGGACTTGCAGGGGTCCGTGATGTACGGTATATCCTGACTGCGGATAACATGACGACGGTGAAGATTACTCTCAACTAGTATCAAGGTTGTTATCTAGAACTCGCTAAGTAAAAAAAAAAAAAAAAAAAGAAAGAAAAAAAAAAAGTTTATGTCAATCTAACGGCATTTTTAAAATTCATACCAGGAAGTGTGTGAAATGGAAATAGAACGCTCTCATGGGTGCAATAAATTAATGTGGTGGTACGTATTTGGAAATTCTGTTAGAATTTGAGGAAAAAAAAGTAAACACCACTTGTGTGGTTTTTTTGGGGGCTTGTTTGAATTTGGGCGGTATTTTGTTTTAGAGCAAATCTAAGCGATTTCCACAAACAGAGGCAAAGTGTAAGTGCAGAGCATTTCTAATGCGAGGATTGGGTGAGGGAAAATGGCTGTACCAGGTGATAGTGCAAATTAGAAATGCGTGCTCACCACGGTGCAGACTGAGAAAAAGAAGAAATGCGTGCATCTTCCTTGTGTTTTTCCAATGGAAATTTTGTTTTTGACCTGGCAACCCTGACAGTGTTAGCTTTGTTACTATAATAGCTAGCAAGCTGACAAAGTCAACATGGTCTCTCTATCGGTAAGATTAGTGATAAGGAGCGAGCAAATTTGTACACAAAGCTTCGATTGATCGAGGTTTGGTTGAGAAGCAGGTCAGCATTCGAACTCCTACAGCTTTGGCTTTGCGATATTGGTTGTTGACCTAATAGACGGTTTACGAGACGAGACTCCTCCCTACCGCACGTACGTGTTTATCGAACGTAACTCGCCGTCAGGTTAGAGCGCTCTCAGCTTGCAGAGCGAAGGCTTTTAATGAGCATCTAGGCGGTCTGGAGCCGGGGTGGTTCGCATTATCTTCAGTTCTCTCCTAGACGTTCTACTAGACTTCGGGTTTTTTGATCTGTCTCCTCGGTCGGACCTCCACGACTGGAGCATCACGGAGGTTACACGGATGTCAGTGCTGCAAATCACGCTCTAACGACTAAGCCATATGCTCGAGGCCTGAATCCAGTCATTGTCTCGTAGCCGGCCGTTCCCATCTCCCATCGCACCACGTTTGATCAGCTTCGCTCACAGCTGTTCGACTTTGCTCTCCTAATCCTAAAAATATACAGTACTAAGATAAGATTCAAGGAATTCTAGGAATCTTTTAGAAGCTGTATTTTATTTTGTTTTAAAGCCGTAAATGCATAATTGACGGCTTTTAAAAGTAGGTGTGGTCAAATTTTTATCCACATGTTTAGACAATAATAATAATAATAATAATAATAATAATAATAACACCACATATTCCTTCAGGTAGATTCAAAAGATTGTTTTATGCATTGCTAAGCATGTACCCTTTCTATTATTTGTACTTTTTTTTTTAAATGAATATTATATTATAAACTTTTTTACATTTAAAAATATAACATTTGTAAATATTTACAGAAAAAAACTTTTTAATCAATGTTCTTGCTTTTTTTTTTTTTTTCTATTTCCAAAACTTTTTTTGTGAATATTATGGTTACACACAAAGTAAAGAACAAAGAAAAACATCTTGTTTTTTGTTGTGTCTGGGGTGTGTGTGTGTGTGTGTGTGTGTGTGTGTGTGTGTGTGTGTGTGTGTGTGTGTGTGTGTGTTTTTTTGCGTGGCATCTGTTCGTGTGATAAATCAGTGATTCTGTGGGCCACGGGGCCTCCTGGAGCGGCCATGCTACACTGATCAGCTTCCTCGTGTGTGAACGAGAGCATTGTTCTGCCAAACACACACTCACACACCGCTTCGCCGACAGAACTTTGTACTTCTTGGGTTTGAGCTTCAAAAACAGATCTCGAATTTTTATTTATTTTTTATTTTCATACCACATGATGTGTTTGTTAGAATCCATGCGACACTTTAATACTGTATAAATATTTCTACTTCTTCAGATGGAATTCATTTGATACAATGGTGGTGGACGTAGTCATTACAACGTCGTTAACACTGTCGTGCTATGTTTACAGTTGTAATGTTTTACACCGTTGAGCTCCTTGCTATGTTAACTTCATTATTTGGTCAATATGTGACTTTGTATAAGCTGTTACTAACGGTGAACGGTGTAGGAAAATGTGACGTGGAGAGAATTTTCTACAACCCAACACTCTCCTTCCAGTCATTTGCTATCAAATTTCCACTTCCTGTCATCACGTATAAATATGCACGCGATCCAGGAGCGATAATCACTGACTAAGGTATGTCATGCTATGTCACAATGACATTTTAAACTAAACTAATAACGATAATAAAGATCATTTACAGATTTCCTCCATGTTATTTACCGGCAGAATATACACTAACAAACCGAAACGTCACAAAATGGCCGTCAGTTTGTTTGCGTTTACTTGTTTACTTTGTTTGCGTATGTTGGTAAGTAATATCTTGGATATAGCAATTTCTCAGAATTAGCTACGAAAGCCTTGTTGCAGAAAATATGCCTTGTTTTATATTCTATTGACCCCAAAAATAACTGTATAACATAAGGTGCTATGCAGAATGTTATTGTTCAACCCTGCACAAGACGTTTCCTTCCCTCACATTGTGTTGTAAGCATCACGTACCTCATTGTTGTGTACAGAACTCAGTTTGTTTTATGTTAACACAATTAAAAAGGGTAATATACGTTCGTGTTGCTGTATTTATGGTTTAACAAAAAAATTGGTCACTAATGAGTAAGTAGTTGAGAAGTAGCTAGTATGTAATAAGTAGGAATGTGCTAAGTAGCTGATATTTAATGGGTGAGTATGTGTTAATTATAAGTCATTTCTGCTACATATTAAAAGGCATATTATTTGATATTCATGCACATAGTAACGTCCAAAAGAAAGTAATAATTACCCAGAAATTAATAGGTAATTATGTAGTATGTACAAGTAATAGTTGGTGCATAGTTTGTAAGTTGTAAATGTAAGTACATACTTAACACAGGAAAATACCAGGTATACAGGAGTACTTAATTCTAAGAACTAACCATATAATGGTACAACCAACCTGATTTATTAATTACATACCGTATATACCTGATAAAAGAACAACAACCTTTTTTTTTTACTCCGTTAGTAGGTTTACAGGTAGCATGTGGTAATCAGACTGTAAACTTTTAAACACTTTCACAATTCCACATACTTACCTGTCACATACCACAATTTTTTGTTATTAAATACAAGCTAATTACTGTCTTAACCAGATGAAAATATCACTTAGTACATACAGTATATAAGTAACTCCTTGTAATAAACTGTAAAATAAACGTTTTTTTGTCATAAGAAATATAAAACCTGATAATACTACCAGGTACATATTCTAGTAAGTGCCATTTTGTACATGGTTGAATTGAACTGTATCTATTCTCTTGTTGTTTCCGGGTCATTTTTTGCCTTATGGCACCAAGTACAAATATATTATTTCACATAAGTTACTATGAACTTAAATATCCGATAGTGCTAGTTGGTACGTACCGGAAAATTCTTGTAATTACCCCATACTTACTTATTACATACCAGTTACAAAGTTCTCTATTAAATGCAAACTACTTACCGCATACTTACTTATTATTATTAGACAATTACCATGTACACCCCCCACCCCCGCCTCTTTAATTACCAGTTACTTACCGTGGTGTAAAATAAAGTGCTACCAAAAAATATTCTATCGACCAAATACGTTTGAAAAGTCGGCTTAAGCAGAAATGATACCTCACTGTAAGCCTCACTGTATCGACAGAGTGTACGTAAGATATAGTACGTGTACGTAGTTGCACAAAATTTTAAGACATTTATAATAATAATAACAATAATAATGATAATAATCAGTGTGTACACCTGTTCTGTATGGCTAATTTCCCTTTTAAATACAAGCTAATCAATGCATATTCATAGCTATTACTTTACTAGTTACTTACCACAAATTTACCTATTAAATACAAGCTAACTACAGCCTAAATTCCTATTACTACTTACCGGTTACTTACCACAATTGTCTCTAATCAGTACAAGTTACTCACTGCATACTTACCTACTATATACCAGTTACTTACTATAAATGTTTCTAATAAATACAAGCTAATAACTGCATACTTGCCAACTATATAGCAGGTATATGGTACAAATTTCCCTATTAAATAAAGGCTAATCGCTGCATACTTACCAATTACATACCTATTACATTACTACAAATTTCCTTATTAAATACA
This sequence comes from Cranoglanis bouderius, assembly GCA_023630585.1. Classification (NCBI taxonomy): domain Eukaryota; kingdom Metazoa; phylum Chordata; class Actinopteri; order Siluriformes; family Cranoglanididae; genus Cranoglanis; species Cranoglanis bouderius. Next base: position 20,047,316 of record CM042552.1, read on the forward strand.
AGCTAATAACTACACACTTACCCGTTACATAGCAGTTACTTACCGCAATTTTCCCCATTAAATACTAGCTACTAACCTCATCCTTACTTATCATTGCTAGCTAATTACCACGTACATCCCCAGTAATTACCAGTTACTTACTACGATGTAAAATACACTGCTAACAAAAACATTAGGCCGAATAAAATTGAGCATAAGATTAAATATAGTAAGACGAAGCGTATGAAGTTACAACAGGATACACCATACGCATAACTGTACATGAAGAAAACTACAACTTCTGGCATGACGGAAAATATCTGGCTTTCAGAAAACTACTGTTTAGCTTAAGGGGTGCACGATATGATCGAAAATGTCACATCACGACATCTGAAAGCTTTTTACGATACGATTCGAGGATGACGAATCGGTTGTAGCGCGCATGTTGATATGTAGTGTACAAGATACCGATGATATCTCAAAGTGCATCGTAACAATTTATCACGATGTTGAAATTATGTCACCATATGATATATTATGAAACCCTAACTGTGTAGCAATACTACGATGGCCGAATTTTCATATATATATATATATAACTTTACAGAGATTACTGTACATTCAGCTCATTTTCACCCAACAGTAAACGACAAATGTATTAGATGCAAAAATGTATAAAATTTGGGAGTTTTTTTTTTTTTTTTAAAATAAATATCGCTGTTTATCGAAATGAAGATATCTTGAGTGTTTTAAAAAGACCTTTTACAACTGTACTGCTGTAAAAAACCTAAAGAGAAGCCCCTGGTAAATGAGACCCTTTGCTAAGTAGTGAACAGAACATTAGGGGTTAAGGGACGAGTGTCTTTTCAGTGCCGGTGTGAAATCCTCTGTCAGGTCGCGACCCTTTTCTTGTCGTGTTCAGAAGCTCCAAAAAACCCCTTCGTGTGGTGCTACAAATCCAACGCAAAGCTCGCCTGTCACTCCTTAACTCAATACCTGGGTTCATCGCTTACTCGGAAAAAGCTTGTGATGTGTGTGTGTGTGTGTGTATATATATTTTTTTTTTTGTTATTTTTTTTCAAATGTACGTATAGTTTGAACTGCAATTTGTGATTTATTTCCATTATTATAAGTAACTGCTAACTTGTCAGACATCTTTATATAAAGCTAATGTTTAAAGTGGCTAATTCACTGTTATTACTGAGTTGTTACTAAGCAACGCCTCTGTGATAACTTTCTAATATAATGATTCTTCACAACTGTATCATGTTTTTTGGTGTATAACATACATAGGACTACTGAAGTACTGAAGTTCGATTCGGCTACGTAATTAATTCCTACGAACAGTTTCTGACGGGTGAGAAAGAAAAGAAAGAAGGAAAAAAAAAGAAATACTAGTCTTTATTTTGAAGTCTTTCGTAAAAATTCAGCAGAATCCCTGACTGCTGAGAAAATAGAGGGAACAGAACGAATCTTTAGCGTGGAATTGTTTCGTGGTTTTAAACCATTTTTCTATTTTTCTTTTCTAAAATGTTTTCTACGAGCGTCATAAAAATAAATGAATATGTAAATGTTTTGTACGACCGCAGCAAACTATTTATTTACATTTATTAAATATTTGTAGTTACGTTTTGCATCTCCTGAGCATTTTAGCCAACGTTTAAGGAAAGATTTCATCATTAAACATGACCTTATTTTGGTATCACAATGAAAGATTTCTATTCCGTGATATTATATGTTGTGATAAATCTTTTTTTTTTTTTTTTCTGTTTTTAATCGACAAATTTGAAGTATTTCAAAACGCACCTGAAGCTTCTAAGGAATGTTTGATTTGCCAGGACTGTGTAGGTGGTCTGAAGGAATTTCTCAGGCATTTCTTGTGAACGGGGGCCAAAATTTATGCAATTTATGCTCGCAAGCCTCAGAAGTAACACACAGTGTTTCGAAAGGCATTTTATTTGCCGATACCTTTGCAGCTACTGCATAATGAGCTAATAGAATTACATTTGATTATAATAATAATAATAATAATAATAATAATAATAATAATAATAATAATCATAATAATAATAATAATAATAATAATTAGGGGAGATTTATTTGACTGAATGATTCACGATTTCATTTGATTTCACGTCACACAATAGTACAGTTTTGCTGTTTATCTTTTCCCCCCAAAATAAAATGCTCTATGTTGTACACTATGAGTAAACATCTCTTTTCCACACGCTTTCTAATCCGAGCCAAGAAGAAAAAGATGTCGACTTCTTCCAAACCGCCTCTTCGGATCTGTAAAGAAAGCATCTCCACGTTTTCTGCTCAGACTTAAATGCAAATAAAGTTTTCTACAGCAGTTCTGTCTGCTTTTTCTTTCATCTATACAGTTTCTCTCCCAGATGTGTTTTGTGTAAACATGTTTTCCCAGCAGCAGCAGCAGCAGCAGCAGCAGTGGCGGTGGCGGCGGCGGCCATTTTGTCTCATTGAAATCATTTGTACAGTCGCACTGCATGATTTGATTCAAAGAAATAAAGTTGCTAATTTATTTATTTGTCACTTGTTTTTTGTTTGTTTGTTTGTTTGTTTGTTTGTTTGTTTGTTTTGAGTGTTTGTGTGTGGGGTAATCACTCCAGGTCTTCGAAATTAGGTGATTCGGCACCACCTGCTGGAGATTTTGGGAAAAGAAAATCAGAAATTGTGTAAGAGGAAGAAACTTTGGGATTCTGGAGTGAAACTGGTAAAGAGTGGCGCAAAAAAAAAAAAGAAAGAAAGGTTTATTTATTTATGCAGGTTTATACTTGTATAACTGTCACGTCATTCCATTATTCAAGGGTTTTTTTAATTATTAAATCTTTTATTTATTTATTTATTTTTAATTGATTTTTGACATCACAACCTGACAACTTTTTTTTGTTTGTTTTTGTTTTTTTTTGTTTTTTTAACAGATTTTTTTATTTTCGCATTCATTTTATCGATTTATTTTTCTATTTTTCATAATGCTGAAGGACACGGACACACTGTCCTCCAAACTACTAGCCTCATTTAAACAATAAATAAATAAATAAATAAATAAATAAATAACATTTCTCTAAGATTTTTGCCTGGTTGGCATTTTTGTTTGTTCCCAGCTTCTTTTCCCTAAACAATTTTGAAAAAAAAAAATGTCATTCATTCCCTTATTTAAAAACAAAAAAGAAAGAAAGAAAGTAGGTGAGCAAAAATGATCTCTCGAATAGAGGAATATGGGAATAAAATTTCAAAAAATAAAAAATAAAAAAATGGAATTTAAAAAAAAATTGCAAAATTGAGCAAAAATTGTGAAAAAGCCCTATAAATCAAAGGACTGCTGAAGAATTAAAAAAAAAAAAAGTCTCAAAATGAATTTATTTATTTATTTTTGTTGTTGAAGGACGGATTTCAACAACTCTACAATCAATAAATGTAATTTTCTTTGATTTGTTATAGCTTTTATTTTAGTTTATCAATTCTGGAAGATGTCATTTGGCCAAAAATATATTTTTGAAAAATATATATATTTTTAAATTTCACAGTTTGTCTCTTTTACACCCCCCCCCCCCCCCCACACACACACACACACACACACTCTTATAGCGACATCCAGCAAACCGCTCTTTAACTCTGCTTTTTGCTTGTGTGTGTTCCCATATATTGGAAGGGTTTTTTTTTTTTTGGTATTTATTTATTTATTTATTTTTTTTTTGGAAGCCGTAAATTGCTTCCTATAAATCAGCAGTCTGCTACAGAAGAGTTTGTGAAAATAAAAGCAACACGTAATTAACACCCCATAGGCTACAGATTTGTTGTGTGGTTAAACAGGACACGGGTAATTATGCGTATAAGAAAAAAAAAAAAAAGAAAAAAAAAAAACAAGGGCCGCTTTTCTTGCCGCGTGGCGTCGGCTCAGGTTGATAAAGAATTGTAATTAGTGCGCTGTGAGTGTGTCGGCCTCCCAGACATGGCGTGTTCATTACAGCGCCACAAACCCAGCCACTTCACATTTATCTCTCCGCCGAGCTCTGTGTCCGCACGGCAGCTTCACGCGCTACCACTGTCTAAAGCCACGGAAGAAAAACCCAAACCCGAGCGAGGCCTTGACATGCTAATACAGTGTCTCAGTCCCGACCTCACACCTCACACACACACACTCACACACACACACTCACACACACACACTCACACACACACACTCACACACAGAAATCAAGTACCGCGAGATCGTCAACACTGAGCTCCTCTCCCAAGGTCATCTCCCATCTCCCATCTCCCAGACTCCATCTGTGTGCTCAGCTCTTACAGCACCCACAAATCTCTCTCTCTCTCTCTCTCTCTCTCTCTCTCTCTCTCTCTCTCTCTCTCTCTCTCTTTTTCTTCTCATTTTTTTTTTTTTTTACCTTGATGTAGCTGAATAAAAATAACTTCTCCAATAGAGGAGGAATGCTGAAGGACACAGCTTTTTATTTTGCTTAAAATTATTATTACATCTGTTTATTATTTGTAATGTTTTCAAAACAAATAAGAAATATAATCTGTTATTTTTTTTGTTTATTTATTTATTTTTATTTAACCCCATTTCACTTTTCTCCTTATCTTTTTGTAATCCTAAAGGACACAGTGGCACTCAGCAAAGAACTATATTTCAGTATCGATTTAAATCATTTTTATAATCATTAAAATTTTTTAAAACATTTTTGGAAACAATACAGAAATATAATTTTCTTAAATGTTTATATATATATATATATAAACTCCATATTGCTTTGTATAGTGTTTTTGTAATTGTTTACATTTTTATTTATTGCTTGATTTTTTTTTTTTTTTTTTGCTAAAGGACTCAAAGTAGAGTGATATTTATTTAAGAAATCGTGTATATTTATTTATAGTTTTTTAAAAAAAATTATAATGAACTTTTTACAAATACAGTTTCCTCAGATGTATATATTGCTTTGAAGGAAAAACACAGCAGTATTCAGTAAACCAAAACAATTTCACCCCAAACAATAAAGTTGTTATAATTTTTATTGTTTTCAAAATAATTACGAAATATAATTTTTTTCAATCAAATATAATTTTTAAAAAATAAAACTTTATATTGATTTTAGTTAAAAATATATAATTTTCTCATATTTCTAATATAACCCCATATTTGTTTTTTTTTTAATTAAAATTCTTTTTTAGTATTTAAAAAATATATCATTACCTTAAAAAAGAACCCTTTGCATTGCTTTCAAAACAATTAGAAATGTAATTTTCTTTTATTAAAATTTATATATTACCCCATACTGATTTCTTTCATTAAGGAATATTGTTTTTAGCATTCTTTTTTTCCCTTTTAATTAAAAAAACAACAACAAAATAAATTATTTTTCAAGTTTCCTAATTTTTCTCTGATTTTTCATATGTAGCCCCAAATATTTATTTATTTATTTATTTATTTATTTTAAATTAAGGAATATTTTTATAGTATTGATTTAATTAGTCACCTTTTTCTTACAATTGTTTTCTTTATATATAACCCAATATTGCTTTTTTTTTCTTTTTTAAATTAAGCAATATTTCACTAGTCTTGTTGTTTTATCATTGCTTTTTTTTAAAAAAAAAACATTTTTGCATTTAAAACAATTAATATATAACCCCATATTGCTTTTATAATGTTGATATTTTTATTTTTATTGATTTTTTCTTCATATTGTTTTTATCATCGTTACCTTCTTTTAAAAAAAAGAAACATTTTTGTTTTTTTAGAACAAATAATTTATATATATATATATATATATAACCACATAATTCTTTTGTAATTTAAATTAAGGAAAATATTTTTAGCATCATGTTTATTGTAGTAAACTTTTTAAAATTCTTTTTATTCTTTATATGTAACCCTTTACTGCTTTTGTAATTTTTTAGATTTCTAATTATTTATTTATTTATTTATTTTTTTTTTTGTGTGTGTGTGCTGAAGGACCCAGGCATGCTTGTTCTTTAAAGATCAAGTGACCTCACATGAACTCTTCTTCTCTAGTGATGTGAAATAATAAACCTTAACGTAACAATTCAGATTAGGTGAGATTTCCTCGCGCGACACCGAGGTGTAGTCAGAGCCGTGCTCTCACGTGTACGCCGAGCTGCTATCTCGTGCTGTAGGAGTACGTTATCAGCGTTATTAGAGCGCGTTAAACAGCAGACAAGAGCGAGGAGACACCGGGCGAAATTGGAAGCTTATTGTGATTGATGGCTTCCTATTAGTCTGCGGCGGCGGACGGAGGGGAACCGAGGAGCACTGAGTTGTAACACAACAGATTACCTGAGCCTCCAGTCTCCCGAAGGATGTTTAAATAAAACATAGTCGCTTCTCTCTCTCTCTCTCTCTCTCTCTCTCTCTCTCTCTCTCTCTCTTTCTTCTCCACACCTATCTCACACGTCACGTGCAATTTGCTCGCGTCTCTCCACTCAATAAACCGGCCTCGCTCTTATATTTCCTTTCATGAACCAGTTCGAGATTCCACAAAGAGGGAATTTGGCTTACTCTCAGACTAAAGAAAAGATTTTGTGACTCTCTCTCTCTCTCTCTCTCTCTCTCTCTTCTTCTTCTTCTTCTTCTTCTTCTCCTCACTCTTTTTCTCTTCAGCATGCCATGCCAGGATGATTGATTGTGACCCGCAAACTGGGTGTCCGGTTTTACAAAAATGACTGGCCCGTACTGGTTACCTTGGCCAGACAGAAATCAATATTTCACCATTAAAATCCATCACAGGAGAGTTAGCGCTGCAGCTGTCCGAGCCAACCGGACCCCCCCCCTCCCCCCCACTCCTTTTTTTTTTTTGGCGCGCGGCGAACATTAAAGCCGACACTTGTACTACACGAGTAATCAATATATACTGCTTCACAAATCATTCGTGGTCACCTTTTTGTTGGTGGTGATGGATACCTGGAGGAGCCGTGATTCATTTTGTCACCCCATTAAACTGGACCATGTCGAGTTCTTCTTCCATTTCATCTCCGCGAGTCGTTCCCATCCTTCAGAGAGAGAGAGAGAGAGAGAGAGAGAGAGAGAGAGAGAGAGAGAGAGAGAGAGAGAGTGAACAAAGAGCACCAGCCTGTAGTTTCAATAAGGGGTATCTATAGAGATTTGGAGGGTAGTGGAGTGTGAAAATCCTTTTGAGCGAGGACAAACATGCTTTGAGGCCAAGCCACATGCCTGACATGCAAAATCTGCTATTATACATTTATAGCATAAATCCGACCTGCAGGAATGATTGTTTTCAAAACAATTAAGAAACACCGTTTTCTTTCTTTCTTTCTTTTTCTGATGTCGAAACACACAGCAGTATTTAGCAAATCATTAACCTCAAACAATTAATTTTTTTGGTAAAAACAAATTTTTTATTATCATACAGTTTAAAACAAAATCATTGTAGTGTTTTAAAAAGCAACAAAAATTTTTTTTTTTACTATTTTATTTAAAAAATACTCTTTAGCATTGTTTATATTATCATTACCTCTTTTATTATTTTAAAAAACATATATAATACAATACTGCCTTTTTTAAATGAAGGAATATCTCTTTTTTTAGTATTGTTTTTATTACTGTTACTAAAAAAAAATCATTTTTAGTACTTTAAAAAGCAGTAAAGAAATAATTTTTCCTATTTAAAAAAAGACCCATATTGCTTTAAGAAATCTTCTTTGTATTGTTTTTATTATTATTATTATTATTACCTCTTTAAAAAAAAAATGTTTTCAAAAACATTTTGTTTAAATACATATACCACACTGCCTTTTTTAAATGAAGGAATATCTTTTTTTTAGGATTGTTTTTATTATTGTTACTTAAAAAAAATAATAATTTTAGTGCTTTAAAAAGCAATTAATAAATAAATAATTTTCTCCAAATTTTAAACAAAAATATAATAATAGCAATATAATAAAAATAAAATCTTGTTAAAAAATCATTATCTTTTTTATATCGTTACCTTTAGAAAAAAAATCTTTAAAAAAAGTAATATATATATATATATATATATATATATATATATATATATATATATATATATATATATATATATATATATATATATATATATATATAAACCCACCCACACTGTTTTTTAAATTAAGTCATTTCCATATTTAGTTAATTTTTTAAATATATATATTACTTTTATTTATTTATTTATTTATTTATTTATTTATTTATTATTATTATTATTATTATTATTATTATTATTATTTTTACATTTTTATAGTTTTCAAAACAATTGTAAATATAATTTTCTCAGATTTTTAAAAATACATATATACCACCTTCTTTTCTTAAATTAAGGAATATCTTTTTAAATATTTTTATTATTATTATTACTTTTAAAAATAATTTGTATTGTTTTCAAAACAATTACTACTGTCAGAACTACTGTTAAAGAAAACTAATCAACACCGTCTGACCAATCACAATCCAGAACTCAACAGCGCTGTGGTGTAAAAATGTATAGAACTGGTGCTCAATTAAACTGAAATGAAAGGCACCACCATGCTGGCATGGTGGATTTGTGTGTGTGTGTGTGTGTGTGTGTGTGTGTGTGTGTGTGTGTGTGTGTGTGTGTGTGTGTGTGTGTGTGTGTGCGCGCATTTTTTTCCACTGCTATTCAGCCTCAAGGACAGCCTACATGGCAGGTGCTGGACCTTGGCCCACACACACACACACACACACACACACACACACACACACACACACACACACACACATGCTCAGTGACTGGAGAGATTGTCCTCATCACCCCATATGCTGTAGTCTACCTGCTGCAGGGAGGATTATTACTACAAGCAACTGTCATTAAAAATGGATTTATTCACCCTCGGCAGGAGATGAGCCGCTCTCCTGATCGTGTGTGTGCCCTCACCCTATGACACATGTATACACACACACACACACACACACACACACACAATCCCAAACATGCTCACAAATCATGGGCGTGTTCTTTTGCATTTTGGTGTCCATTAAACAGTGTGTACACTATCATGCACATAAACAATGAGCACTTTTTTAAAATTTATTAATTAACGAACAACACATCACACTTTTTATCCGTTTAAAGTTACATTTCATGTTGTAGAAACAAGTTAGTCCTTGTTCTCACTTACAATATAGCAGCTATAAACAGTCGTTCCCTCACCAGCCTCTCTTTTATCTCTCTAATAAGACAAAACAAAACAAAAACAAAAACGCAGCTTACCGAGAAACCGCAAATCGTAAACTCCTCTGTCCTCAAGACATAAAGTTGACACTGGATACGCCTTCCAAAAAATCTTAACATCCGTCTGCCGTACAAGTCCCTGTGTAAATTGTTACTATAGAAACGATAACTACTCACGATTTTCAAAGTTACTGAAAATTAATCAACACCTTCCAACAACTAACCAATCAGAATCGAGAGTCGAACAGCGCTGTGGTGTATATTGGGATCGTTGTGACATGAGAGTAAAAAAACAATTCGTTGTAAAAACTGACTGGAGATTGTAAATCTCTCCAAATTACAAACGCCGAAGTTTTCTTGAGGACATTTTTGTGTCTATTTTCAGTAAAAATACACTGAATTCAAATGTATTGGTACAGCGCTATTAACAGTAGAAATCGTCACAAAGCAACTTTACAGAAATCTGGATGTAGATTTATATTTAGATCCCTAACAAACGAGAAAAAACCTTGATAGGAAACTTGATAGGGTTTTAATTTTATTCAGCTCCTTTTTAATAATTTGGATTATCATATGATTATCATTTGAGTTATTTTGCTATAAATGTAAAAGAAAAGTGGCCTTGAGAAAAGTCCATTTCAGTATTAATGAACAAAAATTACGGTTGTATTCCGATTGTGTTTCTATTTATGTGATGCTTCTGCCTGTAGCTACATGACTTGAAATACGAATCCACCGTCAAAGGTCTTGACCTTACTGACTCACTTCGAAAGCGTTTCTCAAACTTCACTTTGACTGAGCAACCTTTGTTGAGGATCTACCCAGACTTCCATCAACACCCCATGTCAATCTGGCACTATTGATCATAAGACCTTCAAGTCCTCCCCTTTGTTGTCGTCTTGTTGACAGTAGAGAAAGTTCTAGCGACCGGGATATGGTCACCAACTGGAACGTATAGCACTCTACTGTAAATCAAAGGAAAACTAACAAAAATCAAACAGGGTTTCTTCTTGGGAATTGTTGTAATCTTTATTGGATTCTTCTTGCTTGAAGTACATGCCAATAAACTTCCAACGTTCTCAACATTGGAAGGAAAAGGTCACGCCAGCCAAAGCACTGATCATAACCAGCTTGGAGGAACACCAGCCATTTGCAGTAACATTTCCAAAATGTTCGGAATTCCAGCGAAAGCAGACCGCATCGAGGGGCGACTCAAAATCAAGGTTGCGCCAACGAAAGTTAAGTTCCTTCCTTCATTTCCGAACAATTACCCATTCCTAAGCCTCGTGACAAGTCATGAATACAACACGTACGATACGCCACCGTTTTCACTGGACCTCCGTAAATTAATTTGTGCCTCAAGACAATGTGCTGTAATCGCGTATTCCCAAATTCCTACTACTAAGATTGTGGGGGGGGGGGGGGGGTGAGAGAATGGAGAGCCGGTGGGGGAGAAAAAAAAAGGGAGGGCAAAAATGGTGCTTCCGTCGCAGAGAAGAAGAGCAGGAGGAGGAGGGATGGGGGAAAGAGAAGAAAAGGCTGAAACGATAAGTAATTACAGCTCGGCACTCCATTCATCATCCACTGCTGAGCGCAGTATCCAGGGTCTCCGCTGTTATCAGCGGTATATAGAGCGAGTGTCAGCAGCTCTGAATAAATCTCCTTCTGCCTCAAACTGATCCGCCATTAGCAGGCCTTGGCGCTGCCTGATCATCACGTCAAACCCCCCCCCCCCCAACCCCCCTCCCGTTTGGGAATGAGCACCAATGTTTGAAGATCCTGCTTCACGAAACGGTTGCTCGTGGAAAAACGAAGGTATTTCAAAGAGAGTGAGTTCAAAAGCACTGAACCTGTTCTTAGCATATACAGTTTAGTGATTTGGTGATTTCTCTGCTAACATCACACACCGACAGGCGCATTCATGATGTCGTTCAGACTGATCCTGCTCATATGAAAGTACAAAATACCGGGCTCGATATGCTCGAGTCGGCACCATGGACCGATCCTGGGCTTGGTTGGGAATGTGGCTTATAATAATCACAGATTTGCTTTCACATGCAGTAGAAGAATACCTTCGGTATACCTTGTACATGGAGGCTTGCGAAATTGGAGGCACTAGGTTCATCCATTTGCTTGAAGAACAGTGCATTTTGGATGCTTGTCATGTCATCGTGCGGGAATACCTGCAAACCGAGAGCCGTCCTCGTATAAATAGATTTAGCACCATAGGGGTGAACTAATTACAGCACTCCGGTCCAGTGAGAGTCTGGTTTTATACATCAATAAAGGTGTTCCATCTCCTCCGCTGGCCATTACAACCCTTACCAATCTTGAAAAAGGAGGCAATGTGACAAGTCGAACCGGTCACGTTACTCGGATAGCTTCAACACCTGATGCGAGCCCCAGATCACCCTTTCCCAGGGGACCGGGGATTGGTTCTCCAAATGTACAGAAGATCCGATTCCACCAAAGGTCCAGGAAACACCTGTATCCCAATACATCTCCAAATGCAACCCTCCTTCTTGGTTGGACCGCCGACTGTTTTCACTGTACAATATATAATCTAGTGTAAATATCAGGTCTTTAGAAGCTACCTTAAGTCTTGTAAGCGCTGTTGAATTCTCGATTCTGATTGGTCAGAAGGTGTAACAGCACCGCAAGGTTTATTTCAGTGCACTTTTTCTAATGCGTTATGGTTTCAGTAGTAACATGGGGACTTGTACGGGCGGACGCTCCACGTAAACAGATTTCAAAACGTGTGTAACTGTTGTAACGGTGAAGCTTTCCGTTAGGAGATGTTTATTTAACATTTATGAAAGGAGTCTCCAGTGTCAGAGCTTTGTAAGTTTTCCGACATCTTAAGGACAGAGGAGTTATGCGCTATATACGGTTGCTTGGTAACATGGCTGTTAATACTGTTTATACCATTTATAACGACATTCCACAAACATTAAGCGTAACCGTAAATGGATAAAAATTAGGGTTAGGGTTAGGGTTAGGGTTAGGGTTTTTTTAATTAATAAAAAGTTTCTTTCCGTGTTGTTAATGTGCAACTGTTTGCTCTTTTCCTTTAAACAGCAGCCAGTAATTGTTTTCTTTCCTACTTAAAGCACATGGGATGGTTTTTTTTATCCTATTATTTTTGTAACACAAGCATTTTGTAGCTCGTGATATTTCTGGATTTTTTTTTTTTTTTGCTTTCTTTCATCAGGCTTGCGTGTGAAAGCCCTGCTGCCGACAACAGCAACAATTTTGTTGCTGTGCCTCAGTGTGAAAGCTCGGGTATTTAGTCACCGCAGAAAGGTTCTGCTTGCCTGCACATGCGCTAGCTGCTAATTGAGTGAGGCTTGAACTAAGGAGGCAATCCTCCACAGCCTGGCTGTGCGCTGCGTTCTTCCCTTTACCAAAAACTGTCAGTGTTAATCAAGCCTCATCTCTTAACACCAGGAGAAGAGGCGAAGATTAATATTCCGGCCGAAACAGATGATAAATCATTTGTACATAATTAGCGCTCAGCAAGGTTATAGCTGACACGAATTTTTATCTTAATTACAGGGGAAATTTGTTCCATTAATTTAATTTGTTGCGCACGGACGAGCCTGCGCCTAACAAAGTTAATCTTACACCTGTCAGCCAGGAGCCAAGGTAGCCCTTTTTTGCGACCCGGGGAGATTCAATTGAAATTCAGACGGCCTGCCAAGACCACGTTCACCTCGCACCTGTGAGTTTTATCGGTTTAGAATCTCAAACGGACACTTTGTCAAGAAGGTGTTTTGAAAAATCTTTGTTGTGATGTTCTCGTGTGGACTGCGGCACAAATCAAATCAAACAACTCCATTCAAAGCAAGACTACTAAATTATTTACTGTACCAGAGACAAAGCATTCTCATCTCTCTCTCATGTTTTGTCTCATGCAAACCATCATTATTGTTCAAAGCAACCCAACAAATTCAAACACCTTTTGATATTCCGTGTGATCCAGTACCCTATTTTGAAAATGTTTGTGCGCAGGAAGATGTAATGACTTTGCTTAGTATGCAAACAGGCAGGAAGGTCAATTCAATACATAATAGACAGTACAACGATCATAAAGTACATTTCTATGCCAAGACTGCCCCCTGGTGGACAAAAAGGTTCGTTTTCATTTTACGCTGTCTTTAGGCCTGTGCTTTACATTCTGAAATGTAATGTATATTTTCTCATAAACAGTTCTCTTGACCTGGCTTCTAGGACTGGCCGATATAATAATAATAATATTGATATCATGATAAATTATGTCACGATACACTTTTCGGAGACATTACGGGTATCGTGATATCTTTTGATAATTTTTTTTTATATATACATATATATATATAATGCGATGTTAAATCTTTGTACATAATTCAAAATATATTATATGCTTGTAAATGTATACAGATTTTTCTCCTTTTCAGTTGGATTTTTGTTTTTTCCTGAAACGTTTTTCCCATTAGATTTCTTAGAAAAAAATTTTTCTAAAAACACTGTATTGTTGGGAAATGCTTCGCAAATTATATATCACAATACATGTCGTGCATCTTAGGAATGCGTCTGAGAATCGCGATATGATGTTTTTATCACATCGCCCACACCTACAGTATTGATAAAGCAAAGGTATATGCTGCATTTCGAGCATTTAACTCATTTAACACGTCATTTTGTGCATTAATTTTCTCACTTCCTTTCAACGATTCGAGAATTTACACGTAACCTGAACATTCCTTGAAGCACATACCTGTCTCCTCTTCCTGTTTGTCTATTAAAACTCCTCACTTCCTGACTTCTCACCTCTTCCTGCATTATCGGTCCACTCCTGAATTTTCTGAACAAAAGAATTGTAAAGCGTTAATTATAAAAGCTGCACGAATCCAAACGAATACACAAAAGCAGCAAAGAACTAAAACGTGAACGTTATCAGCACATCCCAAAGCTTTATATTCGTCTTATACCACAGCAGTTTCCCGATGACTGCGTTATATCATTCATTAAAGAACGACATGTTGTACTTTTTATCCGTTTAATGTTGCGGAATGCAGTTCTTCTTATCACTGTACATTGTAGCAGCCATAAACAGTCGTTCCCTGTCTTTTTTTTCTCTCTCTCTTGAAGTTAATAATAGGCAGCTTGTTATGTTACAGAGAAACCGCAAACTCTTCTGCCCTAAAGAATGTTACAAAGCGCCGACACCGGAGACTCCTTCCATGAAATGTTACATAAACGTCTCCTCACACAAGGAGACACAATAGAAGGAAATCGGAACTACTGCCAAAAAATAAGCAGACGATAAAGAATAACAGAAATTTGGCGTAAAGTACTGAATACATTCCTTGAAAAGTTTTGAAAAGGTTTCAGATCACATTGAATTGAAAGTACGGTTTTATTTAGGAATTTATCTGATTAGATACAGATATTTAGATACAGATATTTAGATATAGATTTTAGCCACCAGATGTGGTTTGTTATGTAAAGATTTTGACTTTTTTTTCTGCTAAAAATGTCTCTCAGCACCAGTGTAGACCTGCAGCACCATCTCCTGGTGGAACGCTTATCCACAATCTGATCAGATTCCATCGTTCTATCAGTTATCAAAGAATACGTTGGCTTTCTGAGAATTCGCTTTAATTGTAATGCATATTGATATTGACATATAAATTTTCTAAATACAAGTTCAGTTGAGAACAAAAATGCCTTTATGTAATATACCAATACAGATAATATACAAACATGAAGTAATGTGGAAGAAATAAAAGTTCTTTTTTTGCATAATTGTAAAACTTGTGCATCCACCCCCCCCCTCCCCCCCAGTACAAATAAAAACGTTGTTAATGGCATTTTTATTCTTCGTATTTTCGCATTTTTCCGTTAATGCTCTTTTCGTGTCAGGATCATGTCGAGAGCGCGATGTGACTGAATTCAAAGCCAATCAGGAATCGATACAGCGGGCCACTTTTACTCCATCAGAAATGTACAAATGGTAAGCGAGCGTAACATTCAGCGCTGGCAGGTGGTAAAGTCAACACTGTGGCCACTGTTTTAAACAATCCCTGAGACGGACTTTAAACCGGAAAATAAAAACAAAACAATCATTATGCTACTAACATGTGAAATAGGAAAGAAGTGCATAGGATTGCAAGAGAAGTGACGTAACAAGATAAAATAACAGAGATGAGAACGGGAGAGAAGCGTGAACAGACGATACGAAATATATAAACGATAGAGAAGTCAGAAGAGAAAGCAGATAAAACAAAATCAAAAAGAAAGAAAAGGGAACGAAACCAAACGAAATAACTGGCAAGAGAAAACAGAGGAAACAAAATAAAACAAATGAACGGAAAAGGACAGACGAAACAAATTTAAAAAGAGAACAGAACAGAAACGTGAACAGATGAAACAAAATAAAAACAGAAGACGTGAGAAAGAGCAGAAAGAGCTAAAAAAAAAAGAGAGAACAGATTAAATAATAAAAGAGAATATGAAAGAGAAAAACAGACGAAACAAAATAAAGAAGAGAAAAACAGGCAACAACAAAAAAAAACAAACAAAGAAAATGGACAAAACATCATTAAAAAACAGAAGGGAAAATGAGAGAAAACAGGTGAAACTAAATAAAAAAAGAGAAGAGAAGAGAAGAGAAGAGAAGAGAAGGCAAACAAAACAAAATAAAAAACAGAAAAGATGAGACAAAATAAAAGTGAGGAGACGAGAAAATAAAAAAAATAAGCGAAGAGAAAGAACGAGAACAGAAAGAACAAGAGAAAGAACGAGAAGAGAAGAGGAGAAGGGACAGAACGAGAAAAGAGAAAGAAAGAGAAGAGACAGAACGAGAAAAGAGAAAAAATGAGAAGAGAAGAGAAAGAATGAGAAGAGAAGAAACGTGAAAAGAGAAAGAATGAGAAGAGAAGAGAAGAGATGAGAAGAGAAGAGAAGAGAAGATATGAGAAGAGAAGAGGAGAGAAGAGAAAGAACGAGAAGAGAAGAGGAGAGAAGAGAAGAGAAGAGGAGAGAAGAGAAGATATGAGAAGAGAAGAGGAGAGAAGAGAAGAGGAGAGAAGAGAAGAGGAGAGAAGAGAAGAGGAGAGAAGAGAAGAGAAGAGAAGACAAGGCAAACAAAACAAAATAAAAAACAGAAAAGATGAGACAAAATAAAAGTGAGGAGACGAGAAAATAAAAAAATAAGCGAAGAGAAAGAACGAGAACAGAAAGAACAAGAGAAAGAACGAGAAGAGATGAGGAGAAGAGACAGAACGAGAAAAGAGAAAGAATGAGAAGAGAAGAGAAAGAATGAGAAGAGAAGAGAAAGAATGAGAAGAGAAGAAACGAGAAAAGAGAAAGAATGAGAAGAGAAGAGAAGAGATGAGAAGAGAAGAGAAGAGAAGATATGAGAAGAGAAGAGGAGAGAAGAGAAAGAACGAGAAGAGAAGAGGAGAGAAGAGAAGAGGAGAGAAGAGAAGAGGAGAGAAGAGAAGAGGAGAGAAGAGAAGAGGAGAGAAGAGAAGAGAAGAGGAGAGAAGAGAAGAGGAGAGAAGAGAAGAGGAGAGAAGAGAAGATATGAGAAGAGAAGAGGAGAGAAGAGAAGAGGAGAGAAGAGAAGAGGAGAGGAGAGGAGAGAAGAGAAAGAACGAGAAGAGGAGAGGAGAGAAGAGGAGAGGAGAGGAGAGAAGAGAAAGAACGAGAAGAGGAGAGAAGAGAAGAGGAGAGGAGAGAAGAGGAGAGAAGAGAAGAGAAGAGGAGAGAAGAGGAGAGAAGAGAAGAGGAGAGGAGAGGAGAGGAGAGAAGAGGAGAGGAGAGGAGAGAAGAGAAAGAACGAGAAGAGGAGAGAAGAGAAGAGAAGAGGAGAGGAGAGAAGAGGAGAGAAGAGAAGAGGAGAGAAGAGAAGAGGAGAGAAGAGAAGAGGAGAGGAGAGAAGAGAAGAGGAGAGGAGAGGAGAGGAGAGGAGAGAAGAGAAGAGGAGAGAAGAGAAAGAACGAGAAGAGGAGAGGAGAGGAGAGAAGAGAAGAGGAGAGGAGAGAAGAGGAGAGAAGAGAAGAGAAGAGGAGAGAAGAGAAGAGGAGAGAAGAGAAGAGGAGAGGAGAGAAGAGAAGAGGAGAGAAGAGAAAGAACGAGAAGAGGAGAGGAGAGAAGAGAAGAGGAGAGAAGAGAAATTTTCATCCAGTGAACCGTTGATAATAAATACGTAAACTGAATACAGCTGTTTGTTCTTCTCACCACTCGTCTATCAGGTTACTGTTCAGTTCAGTTAACTTTACATTCATGTACACAAAGAAGACCAGATGTTTTGTTTTTTTTTGTATTCATCCAAACTGATATGATAGAAATGTCTGTAAACAGGATATATTGTGTCTTTTGTTACATTTTGTTACATTTCTGTTAATGTTTTCATGATCATTTGCGTAACACTCCAGGCGAAGAGGAGGAGAGGAAGAGAAGACGACGCTGTGATGGTTGTTGTGTGAAAACCCCGTCGCTGTGCTACGGCTCTCTCCTGAGTGCAGTGCGAGGTTAACGAGAGGCGTCGCTGAGTGATTGTATCGATGTGCTTATTTCTCTTTATCCTCACCACGGAGAGGACGTTTCGGTTCGACTCGTTCTTCCGGAGCGCACACTCGAACCTCGAACCTCGTTCTTTCTCTCTCAGCAGGAAGAGGCACTGATCTTCTCCGACACTTCAGGATCCGACTTGGCCACGAGGAAACGGAGCCGTCCTCCGCCCAGTCTGATCAGATCCACGGCACTAAGGAGCAAAGGAAAAAGATGGAGAGACAGGTAGTTAAGAACGCCTCAGTCCGGAAGATGTCGGAAAAACGTTACAGCTTTAACTCTGTTGCAAAGCGCTGACACTGGAGACTCCTTCCATGAATGTTAAATATACTGTCTCCTTAACGAAAACTTCACGTTTTACTAAAAAAAAAACTTTAGTTGTTACTATAGAAACGATAACGTGTTAGATTTCTAGATACTGACTGTACAGTGTGTGTTTGTAGCCTGATAAACGACAGGTGTGTCTGTTGTCGATACACTGTGGATCGTGACTTGCGTGTGAATATCTGAGAGACGGATATATGCGTGTGAAACCTCTGGTAATCGGCTCCGATGAGGCTTTTCCCGTTTACAGCCAGGATCCGGTCTCCGATGTGCAGCCGGCCGTCCGAAGCGGCCGGTCCGTCGGGGATCAGTGTGCGGATGTAGATCCCCGGTGAATTCAGAGGAGTGTGCTGTGAACAGAGGTTTTGGAGCCTAGGTGAAGTTTTCAGGATCAACTTTAGCATCGCAAAGTTTGCTACTAACTAAAAGAATGCAGAATGAGATTAAAAACATGGATGTTCATAAAGCCCTCGCTCCATATATCGCTCAGCTCTCTAGATGTAGCGCTTTAGCTCCATAGAGTTATTATTGCACCTAGTGGTCAAAATGGGAACTGCAACACATTCAAACAGAGGCCCATCGGGGCACGTATAACGCTGCCCCATGCTCGGGCTATATGAACGTTATCAGAAGAGGAGGAGCAGCGGACAGGACAGGGTTGCCAGTGTGGGTTGGTTCACACCGAATTGGGATACTTTAAAAATACTCCACGGTCGCCAAGATCATGACGAGCAAACATGATCTTGGCAAACATGATGGGACCATGGGATGATGGGATGATGTTCAAAGTTTGGGATACACTTTATACCAAACCCTGACTGATATACTTTTGCAGAACTTTGTCCCTGACTTATTTGGTCATCGTGATGCTGTTTGTTCAGGTATGTTCTCTAACAAATTTCCAGGGACAGGTGTATTTATATTGAGATCATGTGACACCTTTAATAGAACACACCTCACCTCCATTCAACTAATTATGTGACTTCTGATGGCACCGGAACGAATTTAGGGGTGTCACAGTAATGGGGGTGAATACTTTGTATTTATACTACTCTAATAATGGGTATTTAGGGATATATTAGAGTAGCAGTTACAGCACTTACGAGTCCGTCGATGAGTCCCATTCCGAGGCCATAGGGTCCTTTGTCCAAGTCCACTACAAAGACGGAACACACAGGGTCAGAGTTATTGCCCAGCGTCTGGGCCAGAGGGATGGGGAAAGGAAAGCCACACCCATTTAGAGGGCCTGGAGGAGGGGACACACACACACCCACACACACATGCAGAGTTTATAGTGTATATACACTCATACATACACACACACACACACACACACACACACATATATACATATACACACACACACACAAACAGAAAACATAATTTAAATGCGAGTCAGACACTCACAAAGACTCACACACACACACACACACACACACACACACACACACACACACACACACACACACACATTGATTAGAGTCTGTGGCTAACCTTCAGTACCATTACTGATGTATCCGTTGATCTTCTTGTGCTCAGGAGTGGAGCGTGTACATCCGTTGGCCGGGATGCGCTCCTGCTGGGTGTGTTTAGCGTACGGAGTGTGTGTGAATTCGGGGTACAGGGGTGTGTTATGAGGAGTAAGCAGGCAGGACGGGTCCGGAGCGTGCCGGACGCTCGTTCCGTTTCTGTAATGTGGTGTCTGCGTTCGTTCTCTTGGTCTTTCCTCAGCTCCTGCGCCCTCTCCTCGTCCTCCGAGGGAAGAAATGCGCACTTCTCCTTCTCCCTCTCCACGCTGGGGAAAAAAAAGAAAAGTATATCCATATCACTGTATCATTTCAGAAAAGACTCGCAAGCTTACGTTATAAGCTTACATCCAGTCTGCGGTGTGGTGTCCGTAACATACTATACACATACTGTAACGAGACATTTATTTAACGTTTATGGAAGGAGTCTCCAGCGTCAGAGCTTTGTAACAGTCGGAGGTAAAAAGCTGTAACTTTGTGAATTTGTGCCAAAAAAAACAGCTGACTGCAAAGAAATGTTTTCGTTTTAGTTAGCAATTTTAGTTTATTTTGCTTTAAAAGACTATTAACACTAAGAGACCAGCGCTGTGTGAAAGAGCGCTTTCAGAGCCGCGGGTTGCGCATCGATATCCAATTCAACTCAGCTACTGAGGCTGGAGTTAAAACGTGGTGAGAAAACCTCCCAGCCGCTCCTGTAGACATCACATCCTCCGCCCACTGTTAAGCTATAAGGAGCTTCCATGCCATGCTTTGCACCCTCAGTTTCCATTCCTCGTCCGTATGAGTGCATAAATAGCGTAATATGATTCACAGGTTTATTATTTTGGACATTTAACGCACCAATTAATTTACTTTCGTCGGTAACAGTGTAACAAAAGCACTGAAGCTGGAAATGTAATTTGCAGCTTGTGTGTGTGTGGGTGTTAATTAAAAAAAATTTGTGACGTCCTGAAACGTCCTGTTTTCTGTTTTAATTACGGAAATGGTGACTAGTCGACTAAAACAGTATTCGTGGAAATCCTTGTCTGTTTATTTGGTCCATCACAGCGGAATTATGAACGACTGCGAAAACAACTGCGATCCTGTGACCCATTATTACTTTCGTGATGATCTACAGAGCTGCAGGAGGAAATAAAGGTAGAAAATGCGCCTTAAATGCATACAAAGGCTGAAAGAGGAATTGAAGTGTGTGTGTAACTGGTTCACATCAAATCATTTCATGGTGAATTATATTTTAATAAAACAACAGCAACAACAGCAGTAGAAATATTATATATGGTAGGACTTTAAACACAGGCGGTTAACCCGAACTGTCATAAAAACGTATGTAATTTTTAGAAATGGATGTACTTTGAGGTCATTTTAAGGGGAGGTTAATGCTTTACACCTTAGAGGGAATGAAATGTGATTTAGTAAAAATGTCCAAAAATGCAGCTTTTCCCCATCCAGAGAAAACACCTTCTTACTACTGACCCCCAAAAGATTTTTTTATTTGATATGGAAGGATTGAAACAGGTCACTTGGGCCTAGACATGTGAGGGAAACACACCTGAATTTCCTGTCTGTCTGTGCTGCCATGGGTCTTGGTGCGGAGGCCCCACAGGAAGTGGCGGATGTAAAGCAGCTGTCTGTATATGCTGTCGTCTACACACTCGCTCTCCAGGTCCACCTTAAACCCAGCACTGGGTAACACGATGGGAGGGTGGTTATCAAAGCTCTCCAACAGATCCACTGTAACACACACACCCACAAATATAACATAATATAATAAATGACATCCTTAAACACTGGATATTGACCATCAAAATTCATAAAACATACGTACCTCATACTCTAGTCACCTTAAATCCACCTTTATCCCCCTTAAATCTTTGAGAGCGGCCAATTCTTTTGAATATTTATGCATTTGAACATTTACGATAGTAAACTTTTGGCCAAAGCACCAATGTCGACTGATTTAGACAAAGAGGACTGGCAGTAGGGGTCAGTCTTTTACTACTGTAGCACTCTGGATTTTGCCAGCTTGCTAACATGGCTGCCGTTAAATCGCCAGAAAGCGATATGCTCAACATCAAATGAATCATGTTAAATGTTTACGGATTAAAAAAAAAATTGATTGGAAAATCACTCCATCGGTGATAGTCTGGTGTGATGCAGGCTACAACAGGACACAATGGGCAACCCCTCACCTGTCCTGTAAACGTAGGCTTCATCTTCGCTGCTTGGTTGCCAGGTTGGAACAGAACCCACCTCACCAGTCAGCTGGTACTGTGTTAGGATTCTGTGAAGCTGGACGGGTTTCAGAGACGGATGTTCCGCACGCAACACTTTCCAACTCATCTATACACACAAACACACAATAAAAGAGCAGGAAATAGCTTCACTTAGAAGAACTAATCAAAACAGAGAGACTTGCAGAGCAAAGATGCGTAGTCTTTAATCTGGATTTAAATGTTTTGTTTACATTTTTACACCCAAACCCATTCTCTACATGGTTTAGTGTTTTCCTGCCGCACAGTTTGACTTGAAACACTAACCCCTAACCTTAACCCTAACGCTAACCCCTAACCCTCCAGTGCTCCTAAAACGTTTTGTATTGAGTACAAAAAAGCCCTAAACTTCTACATCAACAAGTTCACACACGGATTTTGGTGTAACCTGTGAGAGCTGTGAGGCGGGCGTGATGAGGATGGTAACCACGCTGCATAGTTTGGCAAAAAACTTCTGAGCGATCTGAGCCCGTCCTGCTCCTTTCGCCCAGTCTAGGAGCATCCGCAAACATGCTTGTATCTGTAATGCTTGGGAACGCTGGAACCAGCCCCTCACAGGACCTACACACATACACACACACACACACACACACACACACACATAGAGTAAAAGAAACAATGGCACATTTCCCCTTTTATTTCCAGCTTTGAAAAAAATTAATGGTTGTGCCTGACACCTCGTATTACACAAACAAAATAAATCCTTATCCTGCTGTGTAATCTGTTTGAACATCTGTGTGTGTGTGTGTGTGTGTTTAAGCAAAGTATTTAACCGTCCTGTCTGTTATGACACAAAGAGGATTATGGGCGTCTGGAAAAATAACTGTGGCCTCACAGTGCCCTCTCACAGAACATATGCCACCCTGCTGTCCTTTTAAAAAAGGAAATAAGTGACGCAATTCCACATGACACACAATGTGGAGTAGGGATCCTTCAGTGTGAAGTTAATTCACACACACTGTTACACATTCGACAAAATTCATTTTCAAATTTCACAGGGTGTTTGTGAACTTCTGGGACGATCTCAGCAAGGCTGTCTTTGATTCAAGCCTCCTACACAGCTTCTTGGCCATTTTGAATCTTAAAAAACAAACAAAAAACAACAACCAAGAATTAGCTTAATTGTAAAATTTTCAAACTGTGGTCTTTGTGTTCTTCTTTGGCCACCAAATAACTTTAGAAACCTTGTATAAATTAAAATAATAATTTGGACTGTAATTTCATCGAACCTGATCCAGCTCCTCCAAACTGTTCAAAGTCAAACCAAAAGTCCATGGGGTGGAGTCGAACCTGATCCAGCTCTTTCAACTTGTTCAGGGTCTAACTAAAGGTCAAGAGGGTGAAGGTGAACATGGTCCATCTCCACCAAACTTGTCGAAGTCGAACCAAAAGTCCCGGGGGTAGAGTCAAACCTGATCTATCTCCTCCAACCTGGTCGGTGTTGAACCAAAAGTCCAGGGGGTGGAGTTGAACCTGATCCAGCACCGCCAACCTGGTTGGAGTCGAACCAAAAGTCCCGGGGGTAGAGTCAAACCTGATCCATCTCCTCCAAACTGGTTGGTGTTGAACCAAAAGTCCAGGGGGTGGAGTTGAACCTGATCCAGCACCGCCAACCTGGTTGGAGTCGAACCAAAAGTCCAGGTAGTGGATTTGAGATTGATCCAGCTACTCTAACCTGGTTATAGTTGAACCAAAAGTCCAGGGGGTGAAGAAAACCCTGCGTGGATGCGTGTGTTTGTTGTTCCGTGTTGCACAGCAGCTCATGGGTTAGGATTTTGGGGTGGTAGTTAGAGTTAGGGGTTAGGAAGAGTTTGATCACCCCTTGACCTTTTGGTTCTGCAGTGAGGACTACCTCACAAAATCTGCTAAAAATGTCATTCTTAATCAGGAAGCTAAAAATTTGATGCTGTAACCATGTCTCTGTCCAAAAAAAAATAATAATCAGATAAATGCTGATGAATGAACACAAGAGTAGTTGTTAATGTGTTATTGGTCACTCAGCTGATTTTTTTTTTAACATTGGATGAAGTGTTATGTGGCCCTTTACCTAAAGTGAGTTTGATACCCCTGTTCTAGATGTAGCCCTTGCAGTTCTTCAATAGAAGGACCAAGTCTGCAAAATTCTCTTTCTCTCTGGCACTCTGGGGTTTCCTCTATTTATTCTTCCCCAGGAACAGTCAGTCTGAACATAATTATCTGTCTACTGGACTCAGACACTCTATCACTTAGAGACTATTACTCTGAGAACTTGGTCCAGATTCTTTTGATTGTAGTTGTGGGCTTTAATACGGAAATAGCAGATGCTCCATCTTGGTAATTGGAGGTCTGGCTGTGATTGCTAGTATCCTGTTTAAGATACTGTCTTCCATACAACATCATCAATAGTAGGTTTAATTTAAGGCTTTCAACTAGCTTCTATGGAGATTGTAGTGTTCCTCTTCCATCGTGCATGCTGTTCGTTCAACCTTGATCCAATGGAAGAGGGACAGACTGGACAGACTGAAATATATGGAGCAGGGAATTATTGTGCTGGATATCTGCCAAAGCGTTAACCATAAGTTCTTCGGATGCATTGCACGCTTTTCTGTTTTGCCCATCCCGACCAACCTGCTAATGCAGCTGTTCTCCACCTCTGCTCTCACTTGATCCCAGTCCAGATTATATATCTCTTAATTATCATTAAACAACTAATAAATGGTATAACTGTCCAGTTTCGGTAAGTCTGTGCGGACTGTAGACTCAGACTCCAGTTCTTGGATGACAGGAGCGGAACGCGGTGTGGTCTTCTACTGGTGTAGTCCATCCTCCTCAAGGTTTGTGCATTTATGATATGCTTTTCTGCTCACCACAGTTACAAAGAGTAGCTGTTTTAGTTATTCCTCTCAGCTCGAACCAGTCTGGCTATTCTCATCTGACGTATCAGTGATTCAGTATCAGTGATTCAGTGAATCAGTGATTCACCATTCAGTCTACACTCTAGAGACTGTTGTGCGTAAAAATCCCAGGAGATCAGCGGTTTCTCAAATTGCAAAGCTGCCACATTTATCATGTCTATCAGCTCTGTTACAGTATTCGATTCGCTCCAATGAAATATTTTGCTGAATCCGCATCCGTACCATGGATCACCAGATGGCGACCCCTGATCTATATGCAACCTTGAACGAGTGAGTACACAAGCGATTTCAGACAAAGTCTATTTGTTTGTTGTTTCTGCTCGCTTCATTTACACTCCACGAGTGTGTGTGTGTGTGTGTGTGTGTATGTAAAATCTTTGTTGCATGTTGTAGCACACGGCACTAGAGGTCATGCTAAACCCCCGCTGCAACTCATCAGTCTCCATTCTCTCCTGTATGTCCACTTTCCCATTCTAATCCTGTCCGTCCCTTTCACCTTCATGCTACCTGCCCTACTGCTCTCGTTCCCTCTCTTTCTCCATTATCACTGGAGTAGCTGTTGTCTACATGCTTAATGAAGACATATGACAGTGCGGATATAGCCAAGCAAACACATGAGTGTGAGTTCGTGGGTAGTATTTGTGAGAAAGCCTGTATGAGGGTTGACTATAAAATGTACAAAAGAAACAAAAACATGCAGAGAAAGGTGTAAACACTGATATTGTGATGTTTTCTGTAAGGACACATTCATGTAACATTTCTGGAAGGAGTCTCCAGTATCAGTGGAGGTAAAGCTGTAAGTTTAACAGACAGACAGACAGAATGTGATATATCTGGCCATCCATCCATCCATCCATCCATCCATCCATCCATCCATCCATCCTGCACCTTTATCGATGAGTAGATTGAAGAGCGAGGCATTGGTGAAGAAGAACAGGTAGGCGAACATCTGGCTCTGGATCTCGACATGGACCTGATACTGCTGCATGAGATCAGCTGTGGTCTGAAAAACACACAGAGCCCGACGCACGGCCTCGGGCATGACACATACACTGCACATGCATGCCCGTGTGCCCTTCGCCCGCCGGCATGCCTCCGACGACGACTCGCCTCCAAATGGGCTGCAGTCCAACAAGGCTGGCAACACCACGTACAAGGACTGGAGGAAAATCGCACAAAAACACAACACACACACACACACACACACACACACACACACACACACAGACAAATCCAGACTGCTTTCAGGACACAATACGCATAGACACAATACGTAGACAGTGGAGGAGAAGAAATAAAGGATGATGAGAAAGATGATCGCATTCACTGTGAGTGAAATTTCACATTTGGTTCTGTACATCATACAAAGTCTGCACTTACACTTTGCCTTTGTTTGCAGAAATGTATTAGATTTAAATCTGATTACTTGCTATAAAACAAGATCTTGGTGGATGCAGAGTATTTTTAAACAGGCCCAATTTGGTGTAAAAACCATGACCCTGGCAACCCTGTCATTAACTGTCCGGTAAGCTGCTCCTCCACTGAGCATGGGGCAGCACAACTCCTACCCCAATGGGCTTCTATTAGTGCTTGCTGCAGTTCCCATTTTTGACCACTAGGTTCAATAATAATGCAATAGTTCTAAATGAGGCGCTGCACCACTATTGTGCAACATATGGAAAGGCGGGCAAATCAGTAGAACAGCTTAAATCATGTCAAATAGTGCCATTTAAAAAAAAGTTATAACATTTATTAAATGGCTAATATATATAATGACCTTGTAAACATTTTGTTCTTCTATGGTAATGAATAAAATATCAAAAACAATCTTCCAGAGTAGCATACTTCTGCAGGAAAGATGCTAACCTGGTAACACTGGCTATATGCATGGTGCTAATTTACATGCTCAAAACTGGTTGCTGATAATTGGGCAAAGTTTAGTACATCTGTGTGTTTTTTTAGTGGATTGTTTTTGAACCCAGAATTGACACCAAGGTCACATGCATGATCGGTATTTACTACCTTTGTAATGTAGTAGACACACTGCTGAAAAGTGTACATGATCACTTCCTCCAGAATAGTCATCACCTCTTCACTGGCTGATATTGTCGCCGAGAGGAGCGACTCTTTAGATCCAGCTGAAGGGGAAACGGAGAATAAATGGATCGCGTGTTAACTATTAAAGCTATAATGTGTACGTTCAAACATGATTGTTGAGTCAGAGAAGGAAACTTTATAACGTGCCGAGTCAGAATTTTGTACACATGCGTCCGCTTTTTTCACAGCCCAGCTTTAGGCTCGAAATAAGTCCAGCTACACAGTGACAGACAAGAGCCTGCAGCCAATCAGGGGAGAGTGAGAGTTTTCAAGTTATTGTACTATAAGTGAAAAACGGATTCAGGACTGATTATGTTTTGTCCTGCTGCACAGCTTTTATTGATTCTCTAATTTGCTAGAAAGCTACTGAATGACATGAAATCCGTCATCCTTGTTGTTGGATTTATATTGGTGTGTATCATATGTTGCATGTGTACCTTTGTTGTCCATCATTTCAATATTCTGCATGTACGTAGGCGATTTCTGCTGAATGAAGTACAGGATCTCGATGGCATTTGCCATCCAAAAGAAAATGACCTGAAGATCCGGCACAAGGTCAGAGATGCTAAGCAGTGACAGGGAGGCTGGATCCTGACTGTATCACACACACACGCACACGCACACACACACACACACACACACACACACACACACACACACACACACACAATTACTGTAAATATGATTACTGCAAGGAGGAAAAAAATAGCAAATAATATGATTAAGCTATGGTTGAATGGAGGATTAAATAGGAATACAAGACCATGAAAAGACACGTGAACACACACACACACACACACACACACACACACACACACACACACTGCTACAAGGTGGAATATGATACCCACTGCTGAGCTTGCTTCTGTGCCAATTCCTTTGTCTTCTCCTGTAACACACACACACACACACACACACACACACACACACACACACACACACACACACACCAATTAGTGTAATTAAAATTTGAATAGCTCTGAACACGTGGGAGGAATAATACACCTCAGCACAATCTCTCTCTCTCTCTCTCTCCTCCTCTCATTCTCTCGCTGTTTTATTTGCACATCTCTTAATATTCAGCCCGAACAAAACTGACCTTCTGTAATTGGATTTTAATAATTAATCAGTTAAGGGACTGGGCTTGGAGCAGTCATTAAATGCTTTGGCATGCTTTCACGGGCGTTCGGTCGATTCCCAAATTACGTGACACCCCTGCTCCTGCGCTCTTCGTGCTGACCAGCTGCAAAGGTAAATGTTAAGCCGACGGGGAACGAAGACGAGACGCCGACCGAGGCACCTTCCTGACCTTCACAGAGGAGAACACGTCCCCTCTGAACAACTGCTCATTTTCCTTTTTGTCTTGTAATTAATTTAGTTAAATAGTGTGGCACAATGGCACAAGATGCCATTTTTTTTTCGTATTTTTTTGTTAAAAATGTTCGATTATGGTCAAAATGGAGTGTTTTATACTACAATAGGGTTATATTTTTGTGAAAAATGTTCATTTCAGGTCAATATGGCGCATCTTAACCTACTGCAAGGTTGCATTTTTGTTAAAAAAAATCAAAATGGTGGATTGTAAAATACCGTAGGAGTGTAGATTTGTTAAAAGTGTTTAATTTGGGTCAAAATGGTGTATTTTAAACTCTCGCAGAATTGTATTTTGGTCAACGATGTTCAATTAAATTGTTAAATTGTACATTTTAAACTACCATAGGATTGTATTGTCGTTAAAAAAAAATTGCAATTGGGGTCAAATGCTGTGTTTTAAAGTATTATAGAACTGTATATTTGGTAAAAATGTTGAATTTTTGGTCAAAATGGCACATTTTAAAATACCATATGGTTATATTTTGTGTGAAAAATGTCCAGTTTGGGTCAAAATGGAGCATTGCAACCAACCATGGCATAATATTTAGTTTTATTAAAATTTGAAACCACTGTGAAATGTGGAAAACCAACCCGTGCAATGCTCTGGATCTTCTTAGCGATTTTGAGGAGCAGTTTCCCGAAGCTGCCGGGTGGGAATGAAAGAGCTGAGTGTTGGATGCACAGGCAGAGCAGATATGCGGGAGTGAGCTTGTGATCGTCGCCACTCGGCTCGATCAGCGTGAGCACCCGGTTCACCAGCGCGTCCTCTTGGGCTCGCTCAAACTCCAGCGCCAGCTTCCTCTTCTTCGGCCCCTTTGCATTCTTGGAGCTTTGGCGAAATCCCGCCTGCTCCCGTGGGGCGGCACCGCATGTCGGACACGCCTCCCCGTTTTTGGCGCCGAGGGCGCGGAGGCGGGTCAGGGTGTGGCCTGGGAGCGGCTTGCCGCTCAGTGGGTCTCTGTATAGGAAGATGTAATGGGCGCCGAATGAAAGCAGGTCGCCATGACGCAGCGGAGTGGGACGCTCGATACGAGTGAAGTTGATCAGCACAGTGCCGTGGCCGACCGGTTCCAGTAAGAGCCGATGGTCTGAGGATGAGGAAGAGGAAGAAGAGGACGAGGAGGACGAGGAAGACGAGCGTCGGCGGCGTATGCGGCAGTGGAGTGGGAGAATGTCCGGAGATGACAGACAGATGTTTGGCCGCGTGCTTGCTGTCTCCTGACCCACTGTGTGCTGTTCTTTGTTTAGCAGGTAAACCAGGCAGTCCTGTTGGCACAATAAATAAATAAATGGATAAATAATACAACACCAAATGTAAGATTTTTCAAACATATTACCCCAGCATTCTGAACTGTTTGGTTTGCATCTCGATCCTAACTTAAAATTGAATTTCTTTTTTTGACATCGTGGAGCGACAGTAAATTGTGCACATGCCATTATCACGCTTTTAATTCACCATTTTCATTTTGAATTAATAAAAAAAAAATAAATCATGTTTTTGTTAATTCGATGCTCTTTTCTGTAAAGAAAACATCCCGACGGTTTGAAGGATAAGCTGACCGAGCACTCATCTGCTATGCTTAGAGCTCACTCACTTTATGTTTAAAAACGAGTTCGTAATGGAGACTTCGTGAGTCTTCAGCAAACTCCAGCCCTGTTCAGGTATCGTACAAGTCTGTACTTACGCCTGAGGTCTGAATACCGATGTTTGCAATTTCTATATTAACTCCTCGCTATGATTGGTCGAGAGTTTGTCACTCACTTGTCGGTTATATCCTTGCAGGAGCAGCAAGTGAGGTGATTGGTAGAGGGAATGCTTGACTCCGCCCCCCTCTTTGCGCGCATCTGTGCACGCTCGGCCTGACCCGGGCAGTGTAGAGTAGCGCTTCGGTTCCTCCCCCGTCACGCCCACTAGGTTGAGACTGGTCTCACTGAGGCTGCGGCAGAAGGACGAGCCGTGCTGCAGGGTCATGGTTCCTTTAGCGCGGTTCCGTTGAAGTTTCCGTGCCTGTGCGTTTATATCTAACAGAGAGAATCCGTTACGAAACTATCGTCTTCCTTCATCATTGACAACCGACTTACTAATCATATGGAGAGTGCAATCCGGCCAGAATGAGGGTTAAGGGTTAAGGCTTATAGCCTTAAATGATGCAGACGAAATGCGCAAAGTGCACAAACACACACTAAACATTCTCAACATAGCACTGATACAAGGCTGTGGCTTGCAGATGATGACAATCTAAGAAAAAAAGGAACTCAAACAAAAAGTGCCATGAGTGAACCTGGCCTAAACCGATGAACGTAACAAACGCTTCCAGTTATCTGCAAAAGTTCTACCGCTTCATCTCCTTCCGCATATATCTTCCAAACACTGAATGAAGGAAAACTTGCTGTCTCAGAAAAACTGTACTAGCATACTCCGCTGAATGTGTATCTCGACGCATTATGGTTATAGCTCTATGAAAAATTAATAAAAAGAAAGGCTTCAGATAAATATTTACACTTTCCAGCTTGCCTTTGAGAAACCTATTACCATGAGAGTTGAAGTTCTGGAAAAAAAAAAAACAAGCATGAAGGATAATTAATCGTTCCAATGACATGCAGAGAGGTAATAATAACATCAATAAAGTGTGAATAAAGGTATAAATAAAGTGACCCATGATATAAGATATAGGGACATGACGGAGCATGCATTACAACATAACTTTCAAAAAATACATAGAGTAGCATTATTATCCTTGGTAACATGATCAACAACAATTCAAATAAAATTAAAAAAAAAAGAAAAGAAAAGCTTTTAGCACAATCTTGGTGGCGTTTTGGTGATGCATGAGGTGTTTAGTGATTGATAGTGAAGCAACTGCCGAAGATGATGGTGCTATATCAGCTTTTAGAGGTGAGGAAGTGCTTTCTTGTTGCTGAAGGACACTGGGACGGCCAAGTAATTATTATTCTCAGACGTTATTTACCTTTGAGGTTTTGGAAATGGAGTGCGTGAGTATGCTGTAGGTATTTATTACAGCAAATATCTCAATATTTATATATTTAATTTCTCTATTGATATACCTATAT
This sequence comes from Cranoglanis bouderius, assembly GCA_023630585.1. Classification (NCBI taxonomy): domain Eukaryota; kingdom Metazoa; phylum Chordata; class Actinopteri; order Siluriformes; family Cranoglanididae; genus Cranoglanis; species Cranoglanis bouderius. The sequence goes on from CM042552.1 coordinate 20,078,617, forward strand.
AGGGATATAGTGTGTTTATGATACACACAAGAAATGTTCCTCAGAAGACCGCAATACAGCACCTTGCAGAAGTACTCACCCCTTTTGACTTAATTGGGATTAACAGACATGTGTTGGTTTCATAAGTATTCACACCCCTGATTCAATACTTGGTGGAACCACCTTTGCACCCCAGTTGTGCCATATTCCTTCCATTTTCACTCTGTGGGATGTTCAAAGTTTGAGATATTTCTTTATAACCAAACCCCAATTGATACGTTTCTAGAACTTTGTCCTGGACTTGTTTTCATGATCAATCTCTGGATTCTTCCATGAACGTGTGTGATGGTTGGCTTGGAGGTGAACTCCATTGTGAATTCTGATAGCAACTGGGGTTTCAAAGCAATGGGCGTGTATACTCACGGAATCATCAACTCTTACGTTTTTATTTATAAATAATTTTGCAAACTATATTGATTTTTCCACCTACTTCAACATTATGGGATATTTCGTGTAGATTCATGATATATAACCCCAAACAGTGCATTAGTCTGAGAAGAAACCAGGATGCCGCCACCAACATGCTTCACACGCTAAGTCCACTTCAGTTCCACTAAAATGTGGTGAATATTGATGCAAGGCACTGTATAGCGGTAAGGTAAATAACGATGGTTACACAAAATAAAGGTATATTGGGTAATTATATTGGTGTGTAGGTACAAATAGTCATATTAATCACTAATACAACTGTGATCTATACAATTAAACACATGGCTGGACAGAGAAAACTAATTTTCCACTTGACTGAAATGTAGCTGATTAGCCAAGACATGTTTGGTGTTTAGCATTTAATGGACGAGCATCATACAAATTTAACAAAAAAGTAAATAAATGCTTTACAGAAATCTCATAAATGCTTTACAGAATTATTATTTTTTTTCTATGGAATGCAGCGTTTAATGATCACAATGACATCAGCTTAACTGCAATCAATATTTGTTATGATCGTGGTGGAAAGCGAAGGTGGAATATGCAGTGGAGTATCAGGCAGGGCTTGGTGGGGCTGGTGGTTGACGCCGTACCTGAGCACATTCCCCACCTTTAAGATTCGGAGTGCTGGGCAGTACCATACGCCAGCCCCAGGGGGAACTCCGCTGGCATTTACCATGTCCCCCCTTACTCAGGGTGGACGTTAACACGGGGGAGTGTGTGTGAGGCCCTGGGGGCAGGTGCACAACACAGCAGAGTAGAATACATCAATAAAACAGTAAACACATTCACACACTCATGCACTCAATAACGTTGATATTTATAATGTTTGAACCCAATTGTGTGCATGCAATCCATTTTTAAATGTGCGCTGTCACCACTACGAGGCCAAAGCTCCTGCACGGCTATCCCTAAGCCAGATCTCCAACAGTTACACTACAAACACTAGAAGTTTTTCAGCTTACCACTGAGCGACTGTGTGTAGAAGCATGAAGCTGCCATGTAAGATCTCCAACAGTAGCCCGTGACACATCCACTTTGGTCTTTCATGGACTATAGAAACAAGTCTCAAGTACGAAATCTACCAGCGGATCGAGACACATTGCTAATACCCAGGTACAAACTGAAACTTCTTCCTGGCATGCTTCAAGGCAGTGACTTCTTTTGAACAAGGTCTAAACAAGCCTCGCCAGAAAGCTGCGTCATTTACCAAGCGCCGATGAACTGAACCTTCATTTAGAGCCAGGGATGCATCGCTACCAGTTTTTCAGGACAAGAACGAGTGCGTGTTTATGTGGGCTCATCGTACGTACTTTCATTGTGCTTCGTTACATGTTTAAGCCAGTGGTCACCAACACTCTTCCTGGAGATCTACCTTCCTGCAGGTTTCATCTCCAACCAAAATCTAACACACCTGTTTTAGTTGATCGAGAACTTCTTAAGGCAATGATTAGATGGTCAGGTGTGCACCATTATGGTTGGAGTCTTCAGGAAGGTAGATCTCCAGGAACAGCGTTGTTGACCACTGGTTTAAGATGTTATAATGTTCAAACCAGGTTGATATACAGGTGACTTCTGTAAAAACAGTGAAACCACTTTGTGCCTCACTTTTGTTTTTGTTTTCCACCTGTGTCCACCCTTGTTTTTGATTAGTTTCCATATTATGTTCACCTATACCTTGTTTCCTTTCATTAATTCCTCTTTCTAGTCTAAATTCTCATAATTTGTGAGACTCTTTAAAAAAATTTTGCACATTTCCTGATTACAGATTTTCCTTTCTTGGACCCTTGTTTTGTCTACACTATGGATAATAATTACTGGATTGCCCTTGATAAAAAAAAATGCTGAAATGCATGTGTCCTGCCTCTAAATGTGACACTCAGCAATTTCATGAAGCCTCTCTTGGCATGTGAACCGAGGTCCCCAATTTGACACAACGTCCTCTGCCAGTCCTACTTTCGGATACTGTGACATCACGGCCATCACGGCCAGGATTCTTGCATCATTGCTTGTCCAAGGACAGGAAGTCAACCGGCAGTGCAAGGCTCTACTGCCAGTATGCTTGCTATAGGCACTTATTGTTGAAATAGTCCGCATAAACTCACACTGCCATGTTATCCAGCCAAAGGACTGTTTAGTAACTTATTTGGTATTACGAATTTGGGATTACTGGAGACTCCTTCCATAAATGCTGTTAAAGAAAAGCAATCGACCAATCAGAATCGAGTATTCGGCAGCGGTGTGGTATAAATACTAGTGGCTCATACATTACTGATGAGATGGTGGTGTCAGTGTGTTGTTAAATAGTTCAGCACCGTGTATCCCTGCCACCTGGCTCCTGTCACACAATGTGTGTTTGGTGTGTGTGTGTCTGTGTGTAGGCGCGGATTAGCAATAGTAAGCAGCAAGCGTAATCTCCCAACGTCTCCGTCTTCGCTCATCCATAACCCTTTCCAAATCCGTGGCACAATCTGTAAATTTCCGGTTGAAAAAACTTTTTTTTTTAAGGAACCTGCGTTCTTTGTATCTCCAAATACCAAACAATGAAGGAATCAAGTAACAACTCCGGCTTGCGCAGGTGAATAACGAGGATTTTCCAACTCTCAGGTTTAGTCTAGTTACACGAATCCGGACCCTTCCTTAAGCGTATTTCTAGTTGATCGGTTCAGCAGCCGAGCCACAGACCGTCCACGTAAATGCACAGACAGGCTTTGTGGGGCCAAGACAAAAAAGCAGAGGATAAATGATCCTGACTAACATTGCGGATATTGATTTTGACCTCCACTTTGTGTTTTGGCTCAATGGCCACCTTGTTAAATTCCTAATTTAGCACTATAGCAAACAAAGGAAGGGGAGAGGGAGTGAGAAAGACAGAGGCGTGCTTCTAATCTTGTAGTGAACGACAGAACAAATAAGCTTACGCTCTTATTTCTGTAAGAAAATAAGGAATTATTCATTAGAGCTTACTTCCTGATGAACAGGACCGTGCGAATCTGAATATTCAAATTGTTCATGGGGAAAAAACATAGTGCATTAAAATGCGTCCACTGTGTATTCTAAAAATAACTCTGTATTTGTATTATATGGTTAGTATAACCATGAAGAATGAAGCATTAATAATCTGGGCATCTGGTTATCTGAATGGTGCAAACAGTGGCAGGAGTGCAGAGGAATGAATGAAGACTGTGGGCTACGCTGCTTCTTTTCTTCCTGCAAACAAGTCTCTGGAGATTCGCCGTGTCTTTAGTGAATGCTGAGGCAGACAATACAGCTGAGGAGACAGAGAGAGAGAGAGAGAGAGAGAGAGAGATGGGGGAGGAATAAACGAATAGAGGAGAAGGCAAAAACAGTACAGATAGCTCTTCAGGCTTCGGAAGTTCCATCACGTTTGACACCTTGAGCACAAAAAAAAAAAAGCAGAGCTTTTTATAAAATTAGTAAGTAGTATTATCACATAATAATAAACTGAAATTAGCGGTTAAGTTGCAAATTGGATAGTGAACATTCCTTTTTTTAACGTTTAAGTAAAGCGTTCTCGTAACATCTTACACGAAAAGCTACGAATGTTTACAATCTTCGCCCTTTTTGCGTAGCTGCGCCGCGATTTAACGACGGAGTACAGCGGTACGACTTATTACTCAAAAATACTCCATATATGCAGTCTTGTTGGAGTCTAAATCAAGCGATGAACCAATCAACATATCTGATTCGAACAAAACTCTCAAATATTAACCAACAGTGCCTGGAAGTCCCGCCCACTTCCCCCATCTCACATGCTCTCGCTTCCTGGAGAATGTTTCAAGTTAAATTTTTTTAAAACGGTAAACAGCGAGCAGGGGAAAAAAAATCAATAACACACAAGCCTGCTTAGCACAAAGGACGGGGTTAAAGGTCAGAGGTGCCAACATTGCTAACAAAAAAATCCTAGCAACAACAGAGGAAAAAATTTAATTTTACCACAAAACCAGTAAGAAATCTGCAAGGAAAAAAGTTCGGTGTGAGCGCTACTATATGCCCCGCCTACTTGTTTTCTATTGGCTGGTACATTCACATCACCTAGATAAAGAAGCTACAGGAAGCAAATTGGCCTTTTCACGCTCGGCACCCTTTCCCCTTCAGTGTATTAGGTGCCCTTTCCCCTTCAGTGTATTAGGTGCCCTTTCCCCTTCAGTGTATTAGGTGCCCTTTCCCCTTCAGTGTATTAGGTGCCCTTTCCCCTTCAGTGTATTAGGTGAAGCTTTTCTGCAGGTGAATTTTATTCACGTTCATTCTGAATGCTTTTTTTTTTTTTTGGCTGAAATTGCAGAAAAACATAGTTTTGCAGGTGTCTCACATGAGTCAGAATTCATAAACACCACAGCTAAACCGTAAATCCTGTTTTTATTAGGATCATCTCGGACAGTGCGACATAATAGTCTTAAACGAGTGCTGAAGTCATGTAGTTTAAAACCGGCATTAGAGAAACAGTGGTGAAATATTTGTTTGTTATTTCGAAATGACCTGAAGACGCTAATGCTTCCAGCTGCTATAATATTGTCCACACATATCAGTTACCTGCAGTTACCGTGTCTTTCTCTTTAGCTGCCAGCTCCTCCACTTCGGCCCTCCGCCTGAGCTCGAAGCGCCTCGCGAATCCTTCCTTTGGCTTCCACAGCTCCTGCAGAAGAAGAGGCTTCTCGTTGCTGCCCAGGGCCCGCAAGCACTCTGTCCTCCACCGTCGCTCTGCACCCTCGAACCGCCCGATCACATCACATAGCACATAGCTACTGGCTGAACCTTTGCTCAGTGAGTACCGCTCCAGTGCCTCCTTTATGAGCTCCTGTGCGCTGGAACGTGGAGTAGCCAAAACGCTCTTGTAGTTAGCCCCGGCGCTGATTTCATCTCCGAAGATCTTGAGCACACCTGGAGCTGAGGTCTGCGTGGATAGCTCAGATGGGTCGTCCCGCACTTGCTCGGGCAGGTCGGTAACCGAGCGGCGGTCCCGGTAGCTCAGAGTCCGGTACAGGACCTGCGTGATGGTGCGGCTCTGGCGCTTCAGACGGCTCTTTGAGGGCAGTGACATGCTGGCTGAAGAGGAGCCGTAGAACATGGTGCCAAAACTTTCTGGCTGGATGGACTAGGACTGAGAGAACCACAGGGTACATAAGGGTTAATCAAGGAAGCGATACCATTCGGAAGAGTGGATCCGAATCCTAGTCTTACAGATCTCGACCCTTGCTCCGGGATATTTAAGGTCTTACAGAATTTGGTTTCAGGCCTAATCTAACACACCTGAAGCAAGGTCTTAAGTAGACTAACAGCTGGATGTTGGAGCCAGGTGTGTTGGAAACAAACGGCTAGGTCGTAGTTCTCCATGAATGATGTCAGCCCCTCTGTCCCATCCTAAAACACCTCAATCAAATCAAGCATTTCATATATGCTCGGTCAAGAGTGAGCAACAAAGGTCAGGGCTTCTCCAGGACTAGGATTGGGAACCAGTGTTCTAGATTGTTGACACTGTATACTGTAGAATGACAAGGCAGGTCCGTGTATGTTGCGTTCGTTTGTTTCTCGTTTCAGCAACTTTTGAAGAAAGCCCTGCCCACTCCACATTCACATCATGTCATATAATCCGTGAAAAGCTTGCTTGTGTTATGATATACGTCAATTTCCTAAATATAAATCTATAAAAAATAGATTTGTTCCATATCAGAATGAAAAATCTCAGTTTCAAGATTTGACCTGGATTCATGAAACTGTACATGTTGATCGATTTTTCTTTTTTTTTTAAATGAAAAATGGCATGAAATATATATATATATATTTTATAAGCGTGCATGCTATTTTCTTCAATGATGAAGAAATTATTTTCCAACAAACCTTTCTGTAGGTTTTTTTCCCCTCTTCAGCGCATCTTCACAGCGAAACAAAATGTCTTCAATCCTAACAATATCAGAAGGCTAGATTTCTGGTTTTATTAAGTATGCAAATTTCTGCATATTTAATTAGACAAAGCCGCATTTTTTAAATTTCCCTATTCGCCTGTAGTGTCTTGCCATGAATGACTCTCATAGGTGTCATTGGATCATATATAACTTGCATAAACGACTTTCATGTTTACCCACCCACCCACCCACCCACCCCCACACCCACCCACACACACACACACACACACACACACACACACACACACACACACACACACACACACACACACACACACACTGGGAGACAGGATGGGCCTGTCTGAAAGCAAACAGGGATGTTGCCAAGTATTTGATGGAAAACTAGCTAATGGAAACTACGTATATGAGAATAATAAGCTGGCCGGCTGTTATCTCTGGATGCAGGATTCTCTTCAATCTCTTACAAATATTTCTTTTAGCTTCTCGTCTAAAATAAGGTGTCTGACAGCAGAAAAACTACAGCTGTGTGATACACTGTTAGTGATACACTGTTAGTGATACACTGTTAGTGATACACTGTTAGTGATACACTGTTAGTGAATTCATGACTAAAGATTTGCCTAATTTGACCAAGTTATTATTATTATTATTATTATTATTATTATTATTATTATTTTTTTTTTTAATCACACTTGTCAACACACCCACAGAAAATAAGATTAATTTATTAATTTAAAATGTTTACCGTACCTTAAGTACGCTAATAAGACAGACGAGCTAGATCTGATAGACTGATCCGAGCTAAATAAAATAAAATAAAATAAAATAAAATAAAATAAAATAAAAGTATTTGTTTATTCTTTTTTTTAAAATCATGCTTATTAACAAACCCATAAACAAATCATCTGGACCATTTCAGATAGATAGATAGACAGACAGACAGAAAGACAGACAGATAGATAATCAAAGAGACAGACAGACAGACAGACAGATAGATAGATAGATAATCAAAGAGACAGACAGACAGACAGACAGATAGATAGATAATCAAAGAGACAGACAGACAAACAGACAGATAATCAAAGAGACAGACAGACAGACAGACAGACAGACAATCAAAGAGACAGACAGACAGACAGACAGACAGATAGATAATCAAAGAGACAGACAGACAGACAGACAGACAGATAGATAGATAATCAAAGAGACAGACAGACAGACAGACAGACAGACAGATAGGTAATCAAAGAGACAGACAGACAGACAGACAGATAGATAGATAGATAGATAATCAAAGAGACAGACAGACAGACAGACAGATAGATAGATAATCAAAGAGACAGACAGACAGACAGACAGACAGATAGATAATCAAAGAGACAGACAGACAGACAGACAGACAGACAATCAAAGAGACAGACAGACAGACAGACAGACAGATAGATAATCAAAGAGACAGACAGACAGACAGATAGATAATCAAAGAGACAGACAGACAGACAGATAGATAGATAATCAAAGAGACAGACAGACAGACAGATAGATAGATAGATAGATAGATAGATAATCAAAGAGACAGACAGACAGACAGACAGACAG